>JAJJMC010017880.1:172837-265760 GCA_023531435.1 Papaver californicum | reverse complement strand
GTTTATAATAAAGTTACCATGGTATGAATGGACATGTTATTCCCCGATTTCCCTAGGTAAGAACAACGATATACTATTGTGGGACGCCCGACGTATATTTCTTTATGAAACATCCACCGGAACTTTGAGGGAAATCTGGGCGGAAATACCGTTTGGAACGTGTGTTAAAATAGTTCCTCACATGCAGAGCATGGTCTCATTGGACGATTTTGGAGGAGTATCGGAGACGTGCGATGACGATATCCATGTCACTCACACAATCACTTATCATCAATAAAATTACTACATTGTCTTCTATCAAGTAATAATCTTATTATAACCATTAATGTATTCTTATTCAGCTCCACTCAGTTTTTCAAACTCTTGTTAATCTCTATATTATAACATATTATATAATATTTACTCACTTAATGCTTATTAATCAATTTTTACTCGTATCGATTCAACCTGATTCGGCCACGAGATATTTGTTTTGGGCTACAATATTTTAAATGTTACAAATGCCAGAAGAATTGATGACATCCAAATATCCAATTTAGACTCAAAGTAATTAAAATAACAATGCAAAAATATGAATAAAAAATGGTCTCAATCATCGAAATCATTATTTATATGATCACCATAACTTTTATCAAAGTCATCTCAAGATGCAAAACCCTTGGGAGGAGGATCATTATAAACAACTTCACTGGAAGGAGTGATAGACACGTTTTTGTGTCTTATTTGATCTCAATTTATATATTGTTAGAAACTCATTTGTGTAATTATATTGTGATTTTATTGTGTTTGTAGGTATTTTTAGGAAATAAACATTATTGGAAAAATCTGCTCGAAAATATGTTAAAGGCACTCGGGAAATTTACTAAAGACACCCACCAAAAAATGATAAAGGCATCTGTACTTTGGATAGGGCCACCACTTTCATTTTTAAAAATTCAAAAGAAGAAAAATGGCAAGAAACCATAACTCTCATCTGTTCGAGTGCAACATGATTTGGAAGGAGGATTTTGATGGTTTTAAGACAGGATATTTTCTTAACCTAGTAATAAGAGTTTATATACGGAAAAAATCAACAAATGATCGAAGGAAATCCCTTAAAAAATAGTTTGTTGCGTGTTAAAAAAGGAAAAAATATCACTCGGGTATTTTATTCTTTATGAAAAAGATTTCATCTCGAGATGTAAATGGGCAAGAAAATCTTATCCTTAAGCCATAAGGAAACAAAATCAACAAAATCAGGATCATTAAGAAAAAAATCAGACCGAAATTGATTTTATTCTGCCAAGATTTCCATCATTGATTAAAAGAGATTTTCGAATGTTTTGTGAGATGGGATTTCTTTAGTATAAATAGGGGGTCGAACAGAGAGTTTAGGAAGAGCTTAGGAGACGAATAGAGGCAGAGAAATCAATTCATAAAACTGTTGTTGTTGCTGCTGTTGCTGCATGAAGAACGGAAAATAAGTAACAGTATCTTCAACCTCTCAGCCACGGTTTCTTCATCCATTTGCAACGGATATCTTTGTGTCTGCAACGTTTATCTTCAGCTGTAACGGTTTCTTCAACCCATTTGCAACAAATATCTTCGCATCTGCAACGTTTATCTTCAGCCCTTCTCTGTAACAGTGAGTCTGCAACGCCTATAAACGTTGCAAACTCACTGTTTTCTTTGTTTTTCTCTTTTTTCATCATTTGTAAACATTTTTTAGCCATGAACCATAATTTTGAGAAAGTGATTAATATGAGGAGCTGAACCCCATCTCTGAGGTGACGGAGGAAGCTATTTTTCCAAACATTATGTGGTAATATTTATTTAATTAATTTATGCAATTCTTGTATGATTATTTTCCTTGGTTAAAAATTGATTTATTGATTTTTATTAAACAATTGTGATTTCGTTTGATGGTACATGCTTGGCCTTGATTTTTGATATTCCATGCTTTTTTTATACAATTGTTATTTTAAAAATCTACTTGTTGTCATATTTTAGAATCAAATTAAATGTAAGAATTGGATAATTATAATGATTGAATTAAATCACTTTAAAAAGTGGAAAATAGTGGAATCTTAGCCTTTGTTTTCTCTCAATCTTGTTACCAATTTTATTTAGGTTTTTCTATTTTTAGTCTTAGAAATTAGGTTTAAATCCAAATCTTCACAAGTCTTGAACGAACTTTTCTTACCACTATACAAAACTATCAGTTTTTGGCGCCGCCGATGCGGACTTGTTTTTAGATTTGTTTTTAGTTTTTTTTAGGTTAATTAGTTTAGTTAGATTTTCTTTTCTTTTATTTTATTTTTTTTTTGTTCTATTTTATGTTTTTGGGTATTTTTCTTTATATTACAGGTTTTGGATCAAAAAGAAATTGGAGCCAAAGATTATATTAATTGATTAAAGACTTGGAGTCAAGGATAAATCGAAAAGAACAGAAAAACAAGACAAGATTTTTTATTTATTTTTAGTTAATTTTTTTAGGGATTCTATTTTTCTTCTTAGAAAATTGTATTAAGAATTTTTTATTATTTTTGTAATTATTTTAGGTATTTTTTTATTTTTTCTTAGTTTTGGACTTTGGACTTTGAACTTTTGAACTTTATTATTATTTTTAAACCTTACGGAAGGGTAATTTAAATATAAACTGCAACATGGAAGGACGACAATAACGATATTGTCTCGACCCCCCGGGTTCGTACACTGACACAAGAGTCGGTGGCCCGAGTCGACTACAACCGATTCAGTCCCCGTATGGTATGGGAGGTAAGACTCGATCAACCCATGAATCCCCTGCAAGTGGGTTTACTATATTTTTTCGTATGCATATATGTTGAGGAACTGAATACGAATTTATTTCTAGTAAAGAGCAAGACTGGCCATATAAGATAAGGACTCGGATTTTATCGTCGTTTCCTTCTTGCCCGCCTTAGGAACACGTTACCTAACGCGAACCAAATCCTTAAAATTTGACTAGAAAGAAGACCAATATGGTATCGAGCTTATTGGAAAGTCATTCAAAAGTACTGTATTAGTTACTCTATTAGCCTAAATTAAAGTTAAGGAAGATTATTTTAAGTTGATTCAAGCCGCCTTTTAACCCAAGGAAACATTGCCAAAGAGGCAGGGTTATCAAAGCTTTTAGAGCTTATCCTGTTTCTATTTGACTTAATCTAATTCAGATCGTTATAAGAGATTTGCTAAAACTGTAACTAGTTGCCTTTTGGAAGAATATAAGTTGTTCTAGAAAAAATCTAGGTGGAGCCATCATGCTTTTGTTTGCTAAATTCAGTAGGTTTGATTTGGTGTAGTCGGCCTTGTTTGTGTTTGTTTAGAACCCCTGCCGGTAGGATTTATTTTTAGAGTTTATTTTTGTAAATATATTAGGAAGTTTTTGTTAGAAAATGTCGAACTGGTATTATGAATACCAATACAATGAATATCCGACTGAAATTCAAAATAGACATAATACGTACTATTAACATGGTGTGGATGGTAGTCGGGACCAACACCAACCTTTTGGAGTTTATTGCTCATACCAGGGTGATCCCAATTACTATTCATATACACACCCGTCTTATGAACATGAAAATGAGCAAAATTCGAGTTCTTTCTCTTGGAAGGATGCCCTAAAGCATATGCAATCTAGTACTTATAATGAACCTATTATGCCTCTAGAAGAATCACACGAGTAATTGCGATCTAGTACTCCTTATGATCCATTTGTTTCTCTAGAGAATTCCATAAAGGAGTTGACTGAGAATACAAAAAGGTTCGGATTAAGTTGGGGGGGGGGGGGCCAACAAATAGTAGCCCAACTCTTTCTCTAGACGAATCCTTCAAGCAGTTGACTGAGAATACAAATAAATTTGCATTAAGTGTGAATGAAAGTCTTGCAAAGAATAATATTGCTCAAAATGATCTTAATTTCCAATATAGGGTTACCCTTGATAATTGTTCACCTAGTCAAGAGGACGAGGATAGAATTTGTAACACTACTTATTTATACAAGGTTCAAACATCTTCATATTATTATGATGATGAGGATAATATTGGTGAAGAAATTGAAATATACAGGCACATTGATCAAGAAATTGTCACTCCAATTGTGCTTCATGATGATAGTGTTATTTCTGTTTCAAATCCAAATAATTTTAATGATTATTCACCTATTCAAAAGGAAGGGGATTTGACTAGAGATACCACTATTTTAGACGGTGTAGAATTTTCTTGTTTTGAAACCGATAATAGTTTAGAGGAACGAGTTTGGCCTGGGACTAGTGATTTAGAGTCTAACGATTCAAAAACAATAGTCTCTGATGAAGATGATAGACTCTTAGAGAATTTTAATGTAATAGAGGATAATTGGATCCAGGTTGATAAAATAGTTTCCCCAGTGGATTTTGTTGTCCTGGAAACCCAACCTTTTCAGGTCCCATAGGCTCAAATACCAGTGATCTTAGGTTGTCCCTTTTTAGATACATATAATGTCGTCATCAATTATGGAAATGGGATAATTTATTTTTCTTTTGGTAACATGACTATTGAACTGAATCTATTTATTATGAGTAAATAACCTTCTTGTGAGATATATGATTTAAAAGAAGTTAGCATAACTAGTACTTCATTTCAGAAATCTTTGCCAAACACTTTGTTAGAAGATCCATTAGAGAAATTCCTAGCCCACTTTGGGTTTGATGTTGACGATGATAGTGTTATTAATGAGGTGAATACTTTGTTAGATTCTGCACCTTTGATGGACACTTATAATATATGGAAAGCTAAGTTTGAATTTCTACTAGTTTATACGTCTACCTTATTTCCTTCTATAGAGGAAGCTGAGTGTAGTTCTGACCTTAAGGACCCTAAAATCCAACCAACAGTTTTTAGTCCATCTGAGAGTAATGTCCACCCTAAGTTTGGGGGTACCGATGATTCTTGTGATTGTCAAGTATCCCTTCTTAAAGTCCCTCACTTGGACTTGACATATGCACCTCTACCATTTTTCAAGATCATCTTCAAACTAGATTCCCTAAGCCTGTTGATGTCCAGGAAGAAGTTCAATTGTTAGAGACCCATCCTCTGGTCTACCCAGGAAATAATACCAATATTGACTTTGTTTTCCCACCAAGATATTTTCTTCCATATGTGGGAACGTTTGAATTTCAAATGTGTCAATTATTAAGTTTTGAGACTAAGCCTAATTACTTTAGGAGATTAGAATCGACACATTTGCTTAAGAATGACCACCATTTTCATAGTAGTCAAATGTTTGGGTCAAATCTGATTGACTTTGAGGATCCACAATTATTCAGGTTATTATTATGTGCCTTAAATTAATATTTGAGTTTTTCCAGACTCTACAACCTGATTCTCCGGATCCTTCTTATGAGGAAATTCGGCCTAAAGAGATTTATCTAGACCCTTTCATAGAGCCCGAACCTGAACCTC
The DNA here is from genome assembly GCA_023531435.1 of Papaver californicum. Taxonomy (NCBI): domain Eukaryota; kingdom Viridiplantae; phylum Streptophyta; class Magnoliopsida; order Ranunculales; family Papaveraceae; genus Papaver; species Papaver californicum. The sequence continues at coordinate 260,318 of JAJJMC010017880.1, read as the reverse complement.
AACTAGATGTAGTTTTCTTAAACAAGACACTAGATATGGATAAGGGTGTGCTCGGTTTGTTCACTTTCAGGGTCTGTTGCAGTTTTTTTCTATTTTGGATAACATTATTTTATTAAGATGACCCACAGTTGTTCCGACTATTGTTATATGATTCTATGAGGTGACTAATTCTTTCTTAGTATGGCTGAAGAATTTAAACTTATCACTTCTTGGGAGGTAACCAATGATCATACGACACAATAATATCTTTCATTAACTCTTTTCCTTCGTTTGGTAACAATTTCTCTTTGTTCATTCTTTTAATAATTCATCTTTAGAACATTGAGGACAATGTTAGATTTAAGTTTGGGGGTAAGGGAGAAACTTTTACTGAAAATTAAAACTCCAAAGTCTAGAAACTTGTGAACAATTCAGGATGACACTAACCATTTTAGGTAGATGGAAACTTAGCTCTTTTTCTATAGGAATTTGTGTGCCTAGATAAATGGTCTATTCATTAAAGGATGCCTAGCTCTGGTGTTAGAAATAACATGATAGTTGTTACCATATCTTGAAGTCTACTTCGACCGTATCACCTTCTGTTTTTATTTTTGCAATTTTTGTGTTTCTCTAAGTGATTTGCTGGGGCACCAGTATCAAATTGTTATCATCTCCAGGATGAAATAGTGTGTTTAAGATCAATCCCCATTATTGTATTATTTAGACCATTTTTCAAATAAAAAATAATAATAATAAATAAAAAAAACCGAATATTGACACTTTGATAGCAATATATGTGTGTTCTCCCTGTCTTCGTCGCATAAGCAAGCGCGGAACGCAGGATCCATGAGAACTATCATGTGAGATGCTGATAAGGAGCATGCGCTTGGATTCATTTGATCAAATCATGTTGTCAGTATATTTAAAAATAATAAATAATTATTTTATTTTCAATAAATCGACCGCTGAACCCTTGTATATACCAGCTGAGTCGATATTAGTATAAGGATTAATACCAGTGGGAGCGTATCTCAATCCATTAGGAGTCATCCTGGCAGTGACCTTTAGACAGATATGGGAAACACCGTTTACCTTAGTCAACATGTGCAAGCTTCATCATCTTTATATCCATCTTCTAAATCTATCCATGTGATTGAACTTTGATTGATTCTGACTATCGTGGTTGAACAACTATCTATGTAGAGTTTTGAATTCTTGTATGAATTTTAGTACGCTGAGTGAAAACTCATGTGCAACAATTGGACTCATATAGGGTAATGATTCCCATAGCCAAAGAATTTAGTAAAGGTTTTGTGGGTATATCTCTTGTAAACCCTCACGAGACAAAACTCGTCCGATACCTATCGGTTCAAAGGCTTATTGCACACGCTAAGTGCAATCACAATGCCTGCGAAAGTGAGTTAGGATTTATTTCTAGATTAGATTTGCTCGAGGACTAGCAAATAATAAGTTTGGGGAATTTGATAGACACGTTTTTGTGTCTTATTTGACTTCAATATGTATATTGTTAAAACTCATTTATGTAATTATATTGTGATTTTATTGTGTTTGTAGGTAATTTTGGGAAATAAACATTATTGAAAAAATTGGCTCGAAAAATTATTAAAGGCACCCGGGAAATTTACTAAAGGCACCCACCAAAAAATGATAAAGGCACGTGTACTTTGGATATGGGCACCCTCTTCATTTTAAAAATTCAAAAGAAGAAAAATGGCAGGAAACCATAACTCTCATTTATTTGAGTGCAACATGATTTGGAAGGAGAATTTTGATGGTTTTAAGACAGGATATTGTCTTAACATAGTAATAAGAGTTTATATACGGAAAAAATCAACAAATGATCGAAGGAAATCCCTTAAAAAAAAGTTTAATGCGTGTTAAAAGGGAAAGAGTATCACTCGGGTATTTTATTCTTTATGAAAAAGATTTCATCTCGAGATAAATGGGCAACAAAATCTTATCCTCAAGCCATAAGGAAACCAAATCAACAAAATCAGGATCATTAAGAAAAAAATCAGACCGAGATTGATTTTATTCTGCCAAGATTTCCATCATTGATTAAAAAAGATTTTTGAAGGTTTTGTGAGATGGGATTGCTTTAGTATAAATAGGGGGTCGAACAAAGAGTTTAGGGAGAGCTTAGGAGACGAATAGAGGCTGAGAAATCAATTCAGAAAACTGTTGTTGCTGCTGCATGAAGAACAAAGAATAGGCAACAGTTTCTTTAACCTCTCAGCCACGGTTTCTTCATCCATTTGCAACAGACATCTTCGTGTATGCAATGTTTATCTTCATCTGCAACGGTTTCTTCAACCCATTTGCAACAGATATCTTAGCATCTGCAACGTTTATCTTCATCCCTTCTCTGTAACAGTGAGTCTGTAACGCCTATAAACGTTGCAAACTCACTGTTTTCTTTGTTTTTCTCCTTTTTCATCATTTGTAAACATTTTAAGCCATGAAGCATAATTTTGAGCAAGTGATTAATATGAGGATCTAAACCCCATCTTTGAGGCGACAGAGGAATCTATTTTTTCCAAAAATTATGTGGTAATATTTATTTAATTAATTTATGCAATTCTTTTATGATTATTTTCCTAGGTTAAAATTTGATTTGCTGATTTTTATTTAACAATTGTGATTTTTTTTTATGGTACATGGTTGGCCTAGGTTTTTGATGTTCCATGCTTTTGTTATACAATTGTTATTTTAAAAATCTACTTGTTGCAATATTTTAGAATCAAATTAAATGTAAGAATTGCGTAATTATAATTATTGAATTAAATCACTTTGAAAATTAGAAAATAGTGGAATCTTAGCCTCAGTTTTCTCTCAATCTTGTTATTAATTTTATTTAAGTTTTTCTATTTTTCGTCTTAGAAACTAGGTTTATATCCAAATCTTCACAAGTCTTGAACGAACTTTTCTTACCACTATATAAAACTATCAAGGAGCAGGAAAGTCCTCACATTCTTCATTGGCAAACTCTTCTAATATATCACCAATGTTTTCCACAAATTCATCCCAAGAAGCAAAACCATTGGGAGTAGGAGGATTCTTGCTTACTGGCCCATTGGCAGGAACTGAAGAATTCTCAATAGAACTCATTTTCTCATCAACTTTTTTTTAATCCCTTTCTCACTTTCTTCTAGCTTTTTTATGGTGCGCTTTTTACGACACATCTAATCACTAAATATATTATATCTTATACCATATATATGTATATTCTTATACGCGTACAAGAAGGCACGTATTATGATTTGTATTTTTTATTAAAGTGGCAACAAAAATAATTAGCTATGGAACAAATATATAGTTGTATCTAATTTCATTTTTAGTATCCAAATCTAAGTATACTATGGGTTATGCTTACCATGAATATAACAAACAAATCTAGGATAAATATGGAGAGTGTGTAGAGCAGTCAAAGCAGAAACTTCTGCAGTAGGATAAGAATGGTTGTAATTCAATTTTAATTAGACGCATATAATTTTTCTTTAACCAGAAAAAAGTCTCTCTGAAAACTAAACAAGTTGTTAAATTTAATCATCTTCCAAGCAAAACCATCCTTTTAGTTCTGCGTCAAGTTGCAGCATCTCTCTAGCAATTCGAGCATATAATTCTTTCTGCTCAGTATATTCATCAATTGATCTTTTTGGTATTTGGATGTTTTTGATTTTAAGGATTTTTACTTATATGATTAAAAATAATTTATTTATTTTGAAAATTGAGAAGGTTTTTTTTATAAGCATCTGGTTGGATGGTTCTGGAGAGCAATATCTGAAAAATTATAAGGCTCTTATTCGATTGTAATTTGGGGATTTTGTTGAATGATGATTTCATCATGAGTTTTGTCTGATGCCTAGGTGTGGTATGCATGTATAGTCAATTACAGAGGAATTATTTTTTTTATTGTAATGTCATAATTTGTTGTTTCACATAGCACATAACAGATACAAGATGCCATACTCTGGATGGTTGTTTCTTTATGTAATATTGGTGTTTGATTATCTGACATGATCCAGCTTTAACAGTACTCGTATACCTTTCTTTGTGGACAACATAATGGTGCAATACTAGACTTCTTCGAAAAAAGGTATGTTTTTCTATTATCCAAAGAAGATGTTCTAATTTTTGATGTTCTAGTTTTAATATATTTGAAATAAGGACTTAGTTTTAATCTAGCTATATTTAGAGACATTTATAACAGAAAATGGAAAAGAGGGGGGCTATATGGGATGATATGAATGATAACAATAACAAGGATAAAAGAATTTGTATTGATATGGAGGACTGAGAGGTTACCTCTAAGATGACTAATCTTCAAACAACAAAGGACATTGTTGGTGAACTTAATAAGAGCAGAGAAAGAAAAGAAGGCTCTATAAGAAATAGAAAAGCAGAGAAGACTTCTACATTTGGCCCAAGACGCGCCAATCAGAAAGTGGCTCAAGGGAAGCAAGAACCTCTGGCTACCACCAACTTTTGAATCAAGGTATGCAGATGAATTTTATAGTTTCAAAAATGAACAGGTCTTTAACAAGTGCGCTTATTGGGAGAAGCTTTCAATCAAAAAGGGTCTGGATATTGTTTACAAATCCGAGTCGGGGCAGGAAGAAGAACAAATTATGGTTGAAACATCTGATGAAGAAAAATGAAGAATGGGAGTTAGGAGTCCTGGTCTGTCTGAGAGTTAGATTGTGAAAATGCAGATCCCTAGTTTAACCTTTTTGGGTAATTGTTTGGTATTGTCTTTTGGAAAGTTTATTGGGATACCGGTGGTTAGCATGTGAACTTTTTGGTATAATGATGGCTTAAAGTTGCTTCATATTTGCATTTTCTTGTTTATGTAAATAGTTAATCCCTGTTTTTTGGTATAAATCATCCATATGATTATTGAATAAGTTATTGTGGTCTATGATTACTCTTTGTATACATATGAATCTTCCAACGGATAATTAAAGAATTTTATTAGGACCCCAACAAGTGGTAATGACAAGTTTTTAACGTGACCTGCAGGTAGATGAGATTTTATAATGGATCCTAGAATAATGGATAAATCTTGGATGGGTGCCGATGGAACCAAAGAGCCTCATATTGAGGGAGTAAAGGCATTTATAAAGTATGTTTTCTACCGATGGGAGATTGAGAATCAGATCAAATCACGTGACGATGTTGAATCAATTAGGATTTTATTTCCATGTGTAAAATGGTTAAACCGCTACACTTACAATGTGTACATTGTTAAGTACCGTTTAGCATTTAAAGGAATAAATGCAAAGTATACCATATGGACTGAACATGGGGAAGAATATGACGGTGACGTTGACGGTGACGTTGACGACGACAGACATTTGCTCACATGAAAATGTATTGTATTTTGATGATTTTGAAGGAAGTTCATCCAGAATTCATGTATACATTCAGAAATCACTTGAAACAACATATGATATCTTGTTATGCCTGTTAGCAGTCCATGCGAACTTAAAATTTAGTTGTGTTAATACTTTTTCAAGGTTATATAGCAACTTCAGCAACATGTACTCCACATTTTATAAAATTACCTATCAACTATTTATTTTTAATTCGTGCATTAATCATATAATTGTTTTTGTAAATTCGGTATGGAATGAGTACTGATCGTGTCTAATTTCATTTTTTAGAGCCGTCAAAGAAGAAAATTGTGCAGTATAATAAAAAATATATTGCTGTTATTTCAGGTTTGACTGAGAAAAATCTTAAAGTGGCACGTCCATCTAGCGTCCATAAGATACACTTGTTATAAATAAAAATATTACCTTCCTTTTTAAATGATCTCCATTTACACTACAGTTCATTCTTTACCTTAAGAAGAAAAAACGCCAAAAATAACTCCTCCCAAGTTTGAACAAGTCTTTGTGTTCATCTCTTAAAATATTTCATGCTTTACTCTTAAATCTTTTAATTTATCCCTAGAAAACAAAACAACTGGTTTACTTTGATCATTATCCTACCAAAACCATTCCCCTATCGGTTTTGCTTCAACTTGCTGCATACTCGGCTCGATCGTGTAAGTATTTTTGTTTAGTACTTTTTTGTTATCCGGGATTATAACTCTAATGGTCATTGGAGGATTAAAATTTCTTCTTATGCAACTGAATATAGCTAGGTAGTTGATCTCTTATTTTTAGTATAATTCATATGATAATTGAACTTCAGATTGTGGTTTGTGATTAATCTTTGTATACGTAATTAAGACTCTTTGCAATAATAATTAAGATTTAATTAGAACCACAACAATGTTTATACAGGTGGTAATTACTAGTTCTTTTTGTGACTAAGTAGCTGAAAATTTATAATGGATCCTAGACAAATGGATAAATCTTGGATGCGTACCAATAGAAACAGACATCCTTATGTTGATGGAGTCAATGCATTTTTGAAGAACGTTGTCCACCATTGGGAGAGTACGAATCCGGTGGAATCACGTGACGTTGTCGAACCAATTAGGATTCCATGTCCATGTGTGGATTGTATAAACCTCTACCATCGTAAATTGGAGAAGGTAAGGTACCATTTATAATATAGGGGAATAAATCCAAATTATACCATATGGGATAAATATGGGGAGTCACCAAGAAGGAGGCATGGTGATGGCTACGATTATCCGCACTATGAAAAAGATGTTGATTACCCAACAGATGCTGCATAGACTAGAAAAATGGTTGAAGCTTTAGGAGATCATTTCCCAGAGGAATTTGAGAAGTTGCTACGACTACTGGAAGATTCTCATAAACCGCTCTATGGAGGATGTTCCAAATATACAAAGATATCTGCAATGTGTAAGTTGTTCAACTTGAAGAACAAGCACGGAGCATCTGACAAGTTTTTTAATGAAATTCTACCTTTGTTAAAAGATATTCTCCCTCCATAAAATGAATTGATGAAAAATACATATGAAGCTAAGAAGGTGATGAAACAATTGGGTTCAGGGTATGAAAGGATACATGTATGCATCAATGACTGCATTCTCTATAGGAAACAGTACAAGGATAAAGTCAAGTGTCCCACTTATGGGGAACCAAGATGGAAAGTTGACACAAACACACAAGAGGTTTACGAGAATATTCCGGCACAAGTCTTGTGGTATTTCCCCATCATCCCCTGATTTCAACGGCTATTTCAGTCAAGAAAATAGTCGAGTATATATTATGGCACGACAAGCATAGAAATAAAGACGAGAGTATTTTACGGCACCCGGCAGACTTGCCACAATGGAAAACGATAGATGAAAGATACAAAGAAATTGGTGACGATGCTACAAATCTACGACTAGGCATTTCGGCTGACGGAGTTGACGTACACAAAGGAACAAATAAACAACACAGTGTATGGCCAATTCTGATCGTAATTTACAACCTTTTTTCGTGGTTGTGTATGAAAATAAATATTACCATGTTGTTATTACTGATAGATGGCACTCCTTGTAACAACATCGATGTTATGATGGAACCTTTTTTTGAGGATCTTAAGCGCTTATTTGACGGATTCAAATGTTTTGATGCATTTGCACAAGAGCAATTTACTCTGCGTGCAGTTGTTTTATGGACAATAAATGATTACCCTGCTCTCGGTACACTATGTGGTTGCAAATACTCGGGAAAAATGACATGTGTGGGAAAAACACTAAGTATGTCATACTCAAAAACTGCAATAAAGAGTGTTATATCGGTCGTAGAAGATACCTACCATATAATCATCCATTCAGAGGACAAAAGGGGTTCAATGGACAAAAAGAACACGGTGTAGCTCCGGAACCTAGGACCGGGGAACAAATATACGAGGAGGTAAGATCTATAGAGAATTCATGGGGAAAGGGACCGGGGAACATTGAATTAGAATCGGTGCGGGTTAAGCCCGGAAGAGGTGGAAAGATAAAAATGAAGAAATTCCAAAGGACAATCCAACCGAAAAGGTCAACGGGGGGCGGCGATAATTGTTGGAAAAAGCTCAATATATGGTTCCGGCTCTTCCCCTATTGGCGACATCATCTTGTCCACCATTGTATAGATTTCATGCACATCGAGCAGAATGTCTATGAGAGCCTTGTAGGAACATTGTTGAACATATAATTTAATAAGAAAGATGGAGTGAATGCTCGATTGGATCTGCAGGCTCAGGGGTTCAAATCAAAGTTGCATCCTGTGACAGATGGCATAAGAGGATTTGTACTACTCGTAACAAGTTACACATTAACCACGGAAGAAAAGGAAAAGTTTTGTCAAACATTGTTAGAGTTAAATGTTCCACAAGGGTATTGTTCAAACTTTTCAACCTTGGTGAATCGAAAAGATCGAAAGCTTATCGGACTAAAATCACACGACTATCACATGCTAATGCAACAGTTTTTTCCCATTGCGATTAAATTAATTATGCCGCAGCCAACAAGATACACTATTATCAGGTTTTATTACTTTTTCAGAGCAATATCAAGCAAAAAATCAAGGTGGCAGATCTAGATAAATTGCAGGATGATCTCTACATGACGTTGTGCTTCCTAGAGAAATACTTTCCTCCATCTTTTTTCGATATCATGGTTTATTTAACTTTGCATCTTACCATGGAAGTTAAATTATGTGGTCCTGTATGCTTTCGATGGATATATCCATTTGAAAGGTGCATGAAGGTTATTAAAGGGCATATGCGAAATAGAAACAGACCCAGAGGAGGCATTGGTGAAGGGAATATTGCAGAAGAGACAATAAAGATGTTCAGTGAGTACCAAAGAAACATAAAGACAGTTGGAATTCCACCTGACGAGCATAACTCGTCTGACACTGGTAAAGATTCAATTCCTTTAAAGGGAAAAGGAATATTAGCTGGTAAATTGATGGTTATCAGTGCTGAACTGTGGGAAAAAACGTATTTCTATGTACTGCAGAATTCGCCTGAAGTTGTTCCTTACATTAGGTTAGTATTAGTTTTAAACTTTTTTGTTTTGTTTTGTTTTCTCGTTTTTGGCATGTGAAATATTTTGAAAAGATAACAACATTTATCGTTGTACTAGCCAGCCGATACATTAATTTTTTGCGCGAAAAATATCCCAATAAACGGGAAGCACAGCGGCATAAACGACATAGTGAAACTTTCGGGGAATAGCTAAAAAAGGAGGTAAGAGTTTGCAGAAAGTGTTACTTTTTCCATGTAATTTTTGTGCCAAGATGAACGCTAATCCGCATAATGTATTTCAGGTTAGGAAAGAGCGCGCATCCTCTAAAGAAAGTGTCATTGAGATATTAAGACCGAACCTTGATGTAATGAAATTTGAAGCATACCATATCAATGGATAAATGTTTCGCACACAATCTCATGAAGGTTCAGTGAACCAGAATAGCGGGGTTTACGTACAGACAACTGACACGAACATTGGAAAAGAGGGAGTATCCTTGATCAGGCGGATTATTTTAGTGTTTTACAAGAAATGTGGGTGCTAACTTATAATGAAGATAAAATGCCCCTTTTCAAGTGTAATTGGGTTCACAATAAAAAACAGTCTCAAAAGATAGACTTGGATACATTTTGGTTGAGCTTGATATGTTAGGACACAAGGAGGATCCATTCATTATAGCCTCACAAGCTAAGCAGGTATTTTATGTGAGATACCAGGAGAATAAGAAAAATTCAATTGTGTTAGTATCACCTCCCAAAAACTACAGAGATGTCTATCATGATTTCAATGAGGAATTTAGTATGCAATTCATTGTCAGAATGAATTTAACTTGCCTCTTGTAGATCAACTTGACCTACACAAGGAATCCAGGGATGATTACTATCAGACCGACTGTAAGGGGAAAGCTGTATGAAATGTTATACAGAAATCCATAGGGAAATCCAAAGGGAAAGAGAAAGCATGACATGCTCAAGCTCTCCCAATTTACTGTTGTTGTTGCCAATGTTGCCAATTTGTTGGTCCTTTATGAGGATTGATCTTGCTTTTTCTTGGGTCGAGACTCGAGTTTCCTCTATTATGAGGTTTCTATTGACTGTATGTTATTTTTATTTTTATTTTCATTTATGGATTAAACTTTTTTTTTGGCTTTCAAACCGGATTCCCTTTGCTTCTTCTCCGCCAGTCTGCAATAATACAAGTTTTCACTCTTTGGTTTTTGTTAGGGAACTCATACTTGCATGAACCTCTTTGATGTAAACATATCAGGAACTTCATAACTGATAGATATGATTATCATTCGAGAAAGCATTATACTAAAGGCTACGTGGGATTCCTCTCCTTCTTTTATGTTGCACTATATAAGAAAGGAGTCTCTTGTACATGTTTGTAACATTATTCTAGTTTAATATAATTAGTGTGTTGCTTAGAAAAAAAAAATAGGATTAACCTTTCTCCTTAAAAAAAATAACAACCTATGCGACAAACTCATGTGCATAACACAGATATTACACACATATGAATTTGACAAAACAGAAACATATAAGTTTTTTTATGAAACAAATAAGGTAAGGTGTGTTAGAAAAACCCTGCGGACACTAGTTTATAAATTCTTTGTCGGGCATAAATTCTTAAATCTTAAATCAAGCCCATAGTTAACAAATAAGTTATACCCCGGGCTTCAGCCATGTTTAGATTCCTCGAATTAAAACAAGCCTATCAATAATCCTGGACTAAGTTGTAAAATTAGCATATGGAATATCCCAAAATTAATATGTAAGTTGCAAAATTAGATTCTGGACTTGAGGGGCTCGATCCCCAGTTACTGCCCATTTCATATACACTATTACTCGAACTGGCGTGTCTAAATGGTGTCATTTTGGACACACATACAGAGTCTCCCAAAGGGCGTGTCTAAATGGAGCCATTTGGACAACAGAACAATCTACGAACTTGCATGTCCAATAAATCCTACCCTTTAGACACGCATAGAAAACTCCTAAGTGGCGTGTCTAACAAGCTAACATTTAAGCCACGCAGAACAATTTATGAAGTGGCGTGTCCAATAAAACTACCTCTTAGACACGCAGATAAATCTATATAGTGGCGTGTCCAATAAAACTAACCCTTTAGACACGCTCAGAAATCTCTGGAGTGGCGTGGCAAATATATTGCACACGCCAAAATTGTTTCATGTGTCCATAGACCAATCTATGGACACGTTCTTTGACAAACATAAAACAAGAGTTGCTAAATGGTACCTTTTGGGCACGCCATGCTTAACGTGGTTTTTAATGGACATAGTGGACACGCTAACTGAGTGTGACGTGGCTGAATGTTTCTGTAATAAACATGTAGTTTTATAGTAGCGTAGCTACATCTACGATTTCTAATATATCGCCAAGCCAAAAATTAAAAATGTGTCTAAGAAAAATATAAGTGGCGTGTCAAAAGACCATTTGTGTACTAGTGTTATAATCTCGTGGGGGTTTACAAGAGGTATACCGATAAAACATTATCCAACTTTCAAGTATTCCATAGCACATGCATCCAAAGAGCTAAGAGGACATAAATTTTCTACACAATAATAATAAGAAGTAAGATGTAACAAAGAACATTATTCTCATGCTTAACTCTTGAGTTAGGAGAAAACCACCATATGAAAGAATTCAGAATAAAGAGCGATCGAATGAATTATGTCTCACCAATAGGATTTTATAAATTTGCACTTAAAAGACGCATTTTATGGTTTTCATGTGTGCAGGAAGGAGTGAAGATACAAATCCTGCACACGTTGAATGGTGGAAGGGAAAACCTTCCAAACTATATTTGAATATCCCATAAAAACGTGGGAAGAAAAGTACCTTTTTTTTCTGATGATCTCTAAGAAAGGAAATCAACCACTATACGAGGAAATGCTCACTCACCTACTCATCCAATCTACAATCAGCACCACTCTCACAGCGTCCCATAGAAACATCTTCGTCTTCGGCTTCAACTGTAGATGATGAACTCTTGAATTTCATAGAACTTCGACAATTTCTAACTATTTTCTTCTCAAATTCTTATTGTTTGAAACTTCTTTATAGATTTATTCTTTCCCACGACCTTAATGAATAAATACAAAAATAAATATACCTAAAGCAATAAAAACAAAAAAAATCTGATTTTTTTATATATTTTTTTTTCTGTTTTTTTACGATTTTTTTTTTCATTTTCCATTCTTTAAGATAATAAATATGAAATACAAAATAAAATAATAAAAATGAAACTAATATGGTCATGGAGAAAGGACTTTACCACTTAATACTTCACAACTTGTATTGTCTAAGTATTATATATTTCAATAACTCTCATCCTTTTATATTCTTTGCTCTTGTACATAAGTCTTCAACTTGTATATAAAATTCTGCTCATTGTATTGTTGCTTCACTTAAATATGAAATTAGCTCTTTCTTGTATCGTTGCTTGTAAACCTTGAACGTTTTCAACTTTCTTCAAATTTGTGTTGTTCCGCTTGTTGATGATGATGGTATTTCTATGGACCTGTTGTTTCCGAGAAAGAGAATGGTGCCAACTGCAAATCAAACTACAAGGTAAGGTTTTTTCGTAATTCTGATGTCACCCTCATGATTGACAAAATTAGCACCCAAGAGATCAAAAAGTAGTGTTGAAATGGTTCGAGGTTGGGTAGCTCATCATTCTACCCGGAGTTTCGCAGATGAAACATTCTAAACGGAAAATTTAGACAGGTAGAAAGAATTGAAGGTTTTGTGCCTCACTCATATAAGGGTATTGAATCTCTCTAATATTGTATTCTTTATGCATAATTTGTCACCGGCGGTTTAAGTCCCTTTTTGTCATCTCTAGCCTCTCAACAACTAAGAAACTCGAATATAGTTCTCTAACACTTGTAGCTAGAAGTATAGTAAGTGACTCTAAATATCTAAAAGTTGGAGGTTTTCATACAAATAGTTACAAGAAAGTTCAAAATTTTCTACCTAAAAGTGAATACTTAAAAGTTCTATATGCTTAATCACTCCCCCACACTTAAACTTTACATTGTGCTTAATGTAAATTGACTCATCCAATGTAAAACAAGGTGGGAAATACTATAATGATATGAAAATTCAGAGAAAAAAAAACAAGAAAAAGTAAAAGAAATACTAAACCAATGGGTTGCCTCCCATGCAGCGCTTGGTTTAAATTCGTCTGCCTGACTCTCTATTCGCCCGTAGACCAACAATCTGAAAATTTCTGGGTCCACACATAGAAAAATCTGCAACTCCAACAATATCTTCACAATAATATTATTACAAGAAAATAGAATTGAATCTGTCGTTTGATAGAAGTTTCCCTCGAACTTAGTCCTTTCCATACTTGGAAGTGGATAAAGAACATAAAATTCGGGAACTTCTATAGGTTCCTCTTTACTAACCTGCATAGTATGAGAATCAAATATTTCCAATGGCGGATATTTAGAAGCAAAGTCATTCAACAATACTTCTGAAGCACATACATTCAAGCCAATAAGAGATAAAAGAGAAGAATCAATAGGAAAGGAATTAGTCAAGCCTTGCAAAATATCTTGTATCACGGGATCTTCTTCATCCTTAAAGAACTCAAGTGAATTACTTACCTCATGTGTATCGTAGTCCTTTATTAAAATCTTCAACCAATCTTCATCCATCTCCGCCTCAATGAAAATTTCAGCGTTAACATTATCATTATAATGTTCGGTATGTTAAATTGGGTATTCCACAATATCATACAATTCGGTATCATTCTCATATATGGCATGCTCCTCTTTTTCTTCATCTTGATCCCAGAAATATTCCAGTGTACACCTTTTGGGGATGTCACTATGGATTGGTTCGAATGATGTACTTTCATACTCAGAATCACTATCATAGCTAACATAAGGTTGGTCGTCGATGAATTTAGTGTTTCTAATATCAAACTCAGCCTTTTGAATAGGTGATTCATCATTATTAAGATCAAGAGTTGATTGAACTACACAATCATCATCAAAAATCCCCAAAGATTGGTCTTTTTCAAGATAGCCATTGATCAAATATGTATTACTAACCGTGGGCATGTGAGAATAGTTCTGATTTTGAGACCAAAGTTCTTTTTTATCCCTTTCCTCCTTGTATTGATCAAGACCTCTTCTAATGTTGTTCACACTTTCTTGAAGCTCTTGGAGTGAACCCTATATTTTTTGTTCGTACTAAATAAAAATATCCTCCAAGCTAGAATGTGTTACCTCTTCACTTACTCTAGTATCTCTATGCCAATTGTCTTCCCTTTGAATGGGTGAATGATCATAATTACGATCAGAAATTGGGCTAGAGATATTATAAGCAGAGGCTGTTACAGAAACCGACTCCATACGTACCATAAATTGCCGTACCTCATCCAACAAACTAGAAGAAGCATGAAAAGAAGCACAAGTATCCTCCTTCCCTTGTAATTGTTCGCTTACATACCCTCCATAAGAAGGTTGGCATGTATGAGAATAATCAAAAGGGTACGTGGAATATTGGTCATTACCAAAAGATTGGTTGTGATTTTACTCCCCGTAAGCTTGGAAATTGTCATAGTATTGTTGAGGTTGAAAACCCTATTGATTGTTGTAGTATGCCCCTTCCATGAAAAATAAGTACCTGAAATAAGATTCTCAAAACTAGATTAGAATCAAAAATAAGAAACAAAAAACAATAATAAAATAAAAACAAATATAAGAAATCAAAAACAAATAACAATCCGCTGCCTCCCCGGCAGCGACGCCAAAATTTGATGTGTGGCGTACCACTCCAAAATTATTTATTACTTTCTCACTACTTAAGATTTATAATGAAGCAAGGGTAAGAAAGGATCGTTCCCACAGAGAGGTTTGAGTTGTTATTTGGTTTTGAAAACTTATGCAAAAGGGGGGATTTTTCATATTTAATAAAAGTAAATTAAACTAATTAAGAAAATAAGGAAATTGTAGAAAAGAATCAAAGAGACTAAAATATTAGTCAAGGTTTCGTTTTCATTTACAAAACATGTTCTTGTACTAATAATTAGAATTGATATTTAATCTCGTTTTATCAAAAGCCCTAGAATACCATGATCGCAAGAATATCCCGTAAATTTCCTTAAGTCATCAACAAACACATTAAAAGATAAGAATATGAATTCTACCAAGAGAACAACCTAACGTGTAAAAAGCACTAATCAAGTTTAATTCCCGAAGAGCATTAAGATTCATGAAATTAGGCTAATCAATGCAATTGAACGTGGAAAGGGCACTAATTCAATTTAACAAAGGTCATAATTCACATATGATTACTAGGATGCATCACTACAAGCAGTAACCACACTATGCTACTTGTATTCAAGGAGTATCAGTTTTACGTATAATAAACCCTAAATTAGCTTTAGATATGAATGTGAGTTCAATCAATTTGCAACTTAACTAAACAAACAATCAATCATGAGATACTTGTAGTGAAACATGAATGGTAATATTGAGACAAAACTAATTTATTATTCATAGAATTATGTATTGTAAAATTCAACTAATCCCTAACCAATAAAAGAAAATTAGCTACTCATAATAATTGGAGTTCACAAAATTAAATAGAAGTAATAAATTGCAAACCCTAGATGTTAAAAAATCTTTCCCGCATAAACCTACAAAAAGAAGTAGAAGAGGTGAGAAGAAAACTAGGTGAAAACCTAGATATCCCTCTCTTGTTAAAGTTGCTCCCCTTTTACAGACTTTCTCTTGTAGAACCCCTTTTCCAATAGAATTCCACCTTCTTATCCTAGGTTTCCATATCTAAATCAAGTACAAACACCCATGTCTAAATTCAGATTTATTGTGAAGGCCAAAACTCGATAATACCAAAATCAGATTCTAATTAATCAAATAAGACAATTTCAAATTTTACGGCAAACTCATTCAACAGCCAATTTTCACACGGGTCTTTTAGCAAACACTTCATATGCTTTCATTTGGAAATTCGGGCATGGTTTTGTTTGTTTAATTCAATATTTCAACTCCTTCCCTGCATAATTCTTTTTTTTTGACGAAAAGAGAGAAATTCATTGCATAAAAAGAGGGCTACAAAGGCCAGCAGATAATAGTTTTAATAGAGGGAGAGGGTCATCCCACTTTTTCCCCGTTCCTTCTAAGCGGGCATGCTTAGCTATGGAGTCAGCGATCTTGTTTTCCTCTCTACCAACAAAAGATAAATTACAAGATAAAAACAACTTTAAAAGTTTTTTACAATCAACTAGTAATGTGTGGCAAGCCCATGGGCTAGAGTTTGTGATATCGTTAACATCTTCTATGATCATTTTAGTATCACCCCTGAACAAAATATGACTCCATCCTTGCTCTTTGGCCCACACTATGGATTCTCTCAAAGCCGTTGCTTCCGCTTGATAACTAGATCCGACTCTAGCCACTCCTGAGAAACCGGCTATGAACGAACCCTTTGGTGTGCGTGCTACGGCTCCATATCCAGCTGCATAGTCAGTTACAGAGTAAGAGACATCAAAATTTATTATAACATAATTGATATTCCTGGCGGTCCAAATTGATACGAGGCCCTGTTCTGAAATGATTGCCTGCGTGATGTGCTGCATCTGTTTGGTTTGAGGTTGTGGAAACTGGACGGTGTTGTTTGTAACTGGGGGCGGGTCGGTTCTGCTGGTTATGTGGACGGGATTTTTGTGGTCGGTAATAATATGGATAAGGGATTTCCTAAGTGGGTTAGGTTCCTTATTCTGGTTCGTTTCTGTGGTCCTGGGATCAGGGATTATGGAAGTTTGGCTATTGCCTTTACCTATCGAGAGGTGTTTTTGGGTGCCCTTAGGCTGGGGTGTGATTTGGGCGGTGGAGGGAATGGGAGTGGTGGACTGAAGCGGAATGGTGATGGGGATTGTGTAGGTTATGTTTCTAGATTGGTTGCTTGGTGGCACAAACGTTTTGGCTATGATTTGTAGGACCGTTGTGGGATTTGGTTAGCACTCTCGAAAATAATATCACATCTATGTCTCCAGATCCGCCTTCCGGGAGAATAGGGATTGTCAAGATTTCATCAATTTGTGGTTTGTTGAAAAGGTTACTAATGATTGAGATACTCCAGGAGTGGGTATCTTGATCAATGATCTCACTGACCCTCGACAAGCCGGAATTCCTTTGGCTATCAGTAACTTCAAAAGTTTTCATACTTTTTAGCCAGTTATAGTCCCAAATCCTGACTTTGGTGCCATCTCCGATGGACCAAAAGTGGTTATCTCGGATAATATTTATGACTTTTTGGATTCCTTTCCAGATCCAGGTATCCTTCTTTTGCTTGCGAACAGATAGAGGACTGGAATTGGGAAAGTACCTAGCTTTTAAGACCTTTGCCCATATGTCTGTTTCATTATGAATTAGCCTCCATGCGAGTTTGGTGAGCATAGCTTCATTAAACAAAGCAAGGTTCTTGAAACCTAGGCCTTCCATATTCTTTGGTTGACATATAGATTCCCAGGCTTCCATGGAATGGCCCCTGAGATTGCTCTTTCCGGTATTCCAGTAGTTCCTCTGAATTTTGTCCATAGAATTTATAGACTTTTTTGGAATGTCTAGACAGCCCATTTGGTAATTCGAGAGGGTATTAATCACCGATTGGATCATAGTTGCTCTTCCAGCTTGGGAGAGAATTTTCGATTCCATACTTTTCAAGATAGCTTCAAAAGTTAATGTTCTAGCTCTTTTGCGAAAGATGAGAAAACCAAGATATTTTTCTTCTTTCGTCATTTTGGGTATTTCGAGCCATAGACCTAGATCATCTTGAAAACCCTCTTCAATATTTTTGCTGCAGAATATGCCCGATTTATTAAAATTTATGCGTTGGCCACTCGATTGACTAAATTCCTCTAAGATGGACAGCAGATTGGCCACTTCCTCTTGATTGGCTTTGATAAAGATTAAGCAATCATCAGCGAAGAGGAGATGGGATATAGAGGGTCCTGATATAGAGATTTTCATCCCACTCAGGAAGCTCATATCATTTGCGTTGTCGATCATTTTGGAAAGAGCCTCCATGCAAATTATGAAGAGATACGGGGATAGGGGGTCCCCTTGTCGTATTCCTCTGGAAGGCTTGAAAATTTTACAGGGAGTACCATTTAGGATGATGGAATGGGTGGAGGTAGATATGCATTGATTTATGAGTTGGCACCATCTTTCCGAGAAGCCCAATTTCCTCATGATAGCTAGGATAAAAGACCATTCTATCCTATCAAAAGCTTTGCTCATATCAAGTTGTATGCCTAGGTTGCCAGAGATCCCTTTTTTTCTTTTCATTGATTCTACTACTTCTTGGGCAATAATGACATTGTCCTGAATATTTCTGGTAGGGATGAAAGCAGATTGAGCAGGGGAAATAATTTTGTTTAAAAGCGGTTTGACTCTGTTGGCTAGGATCTTAGAGATAATTTTGTAGGTGATGTTGCACAGGCTAATTGGTCTGAAATCTGCTGGGGTTTGGGGGGTTTTTGTATTGGGAATCAGAGAGATATAGGTGTTGTTGAGTTCGTTTAGGATAAAACCTGTATCGAAAAAGGCTTTGGTAGCTTTAATAATATCCTCTCCTACAATTTCCCAGTTATGTTGGTAAAACCCCGCTTGGAATCCATCGGGGCCAGGGGCTTTCCATGGTTTCATACTGTTGACAACCTTTTTGATCTCATCCGCGAGAGGGACCTTAGTGAGATTCTCATTTTCATATTGGGTTACTACCGGTTTGAAAAGTTGGGTAATCTTTGGATCAATCCTGTTTTGGCTGGAAGAGCTAATCTCTTCAAAATGCGAGTTTAGAAGGGATTCAAGGTCTTCCCTTTTTTTGATCTATTGATTATTTTTATCTTTAAGACTGATTATGTTGTTCGATTTTTTCCTGTGGTTTGTTATTGCATGAAAAAGCTTTGTGTTCCTATCAGCATCTTTGATAAAGTATTCTCTTGATTTTTGGATCCAGAAACTCTCTTGGATATCGTACCAGTGTTCTAGGTCCTTTTCCAACATTTATTGGGTTTCTCTGACGCTTTTTCTAGTACCGTCCCTCAAAGGCAGAAGTTTTTTTCCTATAATTTCTATTTTTTCCTCTATTTTTCCAAAAGTTGTTTTTTTCCATTTCTGGAGGGCAGTTTTTGTGTTTTTTTGTTTTGGGGTCAGAAGATAAGGGTTTGAGCCTTGTCTAGTAGAGTACCAGTTCTCCGCTATAGTGTTCTTACAGGTCCCGTCTTTTTGCCAACATTCATAAAATTTAAATAAGAAGTTAGCTTTTTTTGGGTGACCTCAGTGTCGAGCATTATAGGATTGTGATCTGACCCTATGCAAGGAAGGCTCTGAATGAGAGAGGTTGGGAATTGGGATTCCCATTCCTGGTTGACTAGACCTCTATCTAACCTTTTGAGAATAAGGTTCTCGGCCTTTCTCTTGTTAGACCAGGTATAGTTTGGACCCGAGTATTTTAATTCTATGAGATCTGCAGTTTGTATTATTTTCGGAATTGGGTTTTGCGTGCTGTCCGAATCTTCCGACCGGTGTGATATTGAGGTCTCCTAGGATAATCCAGGGGAATTCAATATCTCTACTCATTTCCAAGATATGCTCCCATTGGGCTTTTTTGGGACCATAGTTGTTTTCTCCTTAAAGGCAGGTGATATAGGTTTCTTGTTCATTTGGGCTAGTTTTTGTTTTAATGTTTACCAGGTTTTTGATAGTATATGTTATCATGATGTCGAGATTATCTTTCCACATAAGGGCAAGGCCCCCTGAGAGACCTTGGGAAGATTGAGCCCAGTTATTTGGGTAATTATAGGCCCTTAGATGATTTAGAGTTTTTTCCTCATTTGTTTTTGTTTCGGATAAAAAGATGATATCCGGGTTAACTTGCCTTATAGAGTTCTTTAGATGTTGTTTAGTTTTGACTCCTCCTAAACCTTGGCAATTCCAAGAGAGAATTTTCATTTGATTTACCTGATTGCTAATGTGGATGCTAAATTTGGATTTTTGGACTAAATTTTGCCTAACTAGAGTTTGGCCTATTTTGTTCCTAATGAGAATATAGTGATGGATCTGATTAGAGGTTGTGGGATTATAGAATGTTAAAAGCTCCGACTCGATTCTGATGCAGGGTATTTTATGTTCTAACTGACTGTTTGCCGGGCAAATGGGCTGCACAGATGGTAACTCCAGATTAGGCCCTGTTATGTTGCATTTACTATTTGGGAAAATTGGTTGGGCCTGGTAATGTTTGGGTTTGTTCTTGTTGATGGTATGTGGATGAAGGGGCTTGGGCTTGGTTGGTGGTTTGGTTTGAGAGCCAAGGTTGGTATTGTGACTGATTTGTGGAGCCCAGGGGAGTTGAGGGAGATCGGTGTAATGAGATTTGTTCTGGGGGCTGGGGTGTACCTGGAAAGAATGATACCGGTTGTGAGAAGACAGGCTCTCTAGGCTTGGGACTTGGGGATAACTGAATTTTTCTTGGGATTTCTGGGGCTTGATGTCCAGCACAAGAGCATAGGTGGGATTGAGATCCCACTGCTGCTTATTGGGGATTTTCCTTTGTAACTTTAGAAAGTGAATTTGCTTCCGGCTTGAGATGGTTTGGGAATTGAGTTTTGATTTTCCTGATTTCTCCTGATACAAAGAGTTGGGTTTGCATATAGTAGGTCTAGTAATACTCGGGATATCCAACTGTGACGCCTCACTTCTGAGGTGAAACTTGTGCTTTCTGAGGACTCTGCATACTGTGATCTCCAGACTGCAGGAGTTTGTACAGGCCTTGGGGAGGGATCTCCAGATTTTAGATTTTGGGTTACAAATTTTGTAAAGATATCTGTTATTGGAGTGATGTATGAAGGGGGTTTGGGGGTTTTGAATGCTTATGTAGTTGGGGTGTGGGTTATCATCATACACCAGTAACTTTTGACTACTGTTGCAGATCCAGAGAAGAATTGATGAAAATTTATAACAGACAAAAAAAGACAAAGAGGCTGATGTTGAGAGGGGGTTACCTGCCCTGTGCTATTGCTTTGCTGAATCATGAAATAAGCATCATCCTTGACTGCCAGTATAAGATCCTCCCCTTCTGAGCTTTCTGGTTCCATGGTGGCTGTGTTGTTAGAGCTTGCTCCAGCTTCTGGGTGCCTCTGTCTCTTATTATTTCTGGTGGGGGGATAGAGGTTCCAGTCTTCCTGAAGCTGAATGTTTTTTGCCTTGGGGTCACTGTCAGGAATGGGTTGTCCCTGCATAATTCATAACAACGTAATCATCCATTCACAAACATTACAAACCCATTTCCATACCATTCAATATCACCACCAATCTGATATGAAGCTCTACCCAACAGTGAACTCACTTCTCTTGTTTTAACTTCCACAAACAAGTCACCTGAATCATGGTTCACGATCAAACCCAACCTTTCTTCCTAATTCCTTGTTGTTCTCCGACCATAAACTCCATCATCAATTACTTCAATTAAGGTAACAGTAACTCAATTATTCTTGGTTTCAGTTTCCGCTGTTGACTTTGAGATTCTTGCTAACCCAACATTTCGTCCATTCTTCTTCTTTAATTCCACATGCTCTTCCATCTTAAATCAATACCCAACAGACTTATCGACCATTCACTGCCAACCATCCGAACAGATTCAACTTCACTAATTTCTCAAACTCGAGCCCTGAATCCCTAGGTCTAGCCGACGACAGAATCTTCTTCTCATTCTCGTTTCAAATCCCATCCTATTTCTTCTAGCCAATAAACTCAAATCCTACAATGTCCTCTTCTTCCAATTTCTTACCTGTTCCTTCAACTTCTCGTTCGTTGTCTTCATTCTTCTCTTCTTGTTTAATCCTTTACTGCCATTCCTCACTTCACAGGTCCACAAACTACCCCCTCGAGCTCAACTGAACCTGCCGTGAACTCAATACACTCAACTATCCGGTACGAAGGAGCTAAGGCACAGGTCACGGTCACAACATGAAGAGAAGGAAATAAAAACTCTTGTCTCGAATTTTAGTTCTAGGTTAAAGAGAGAAATAAAGTGGCCCTTAAGCAAATAAGTTGTTTGCCTTTAACAAGTTGAACTCCCTATAACATATCTTTAAGAAACAGTATGCTCCTCATAGTAATTCTTTGTTTTCCTTTGTAAAACTGGATGCCCTCCGGTAATTATCTGTTTTTCACAAAATTGAGACTTGTGTGCTTTTACTCTCCTAGTTCAGCAACATCCAATGTCGCCAAGCGATGGCATAAGATCTATTTTTCTTCTTTCACTTCATGTGACTCCAAAATACCTATAAAACTCAAAACAAACGTAAAATACACAAAATACAAGAGAAATAACTTAGAAAATTATAGAAAATTCTTATTCAAATAATGTATTTTAGGCACTTATCAACGATGTGCCCAATATTCATGATGAGTTTTTTGATGGTGTTTTTGCAAAGGATGTTGTCCCTGGTTATGTTGGTAATTTTATTTCGAACATCAATAGTCTTCCTCAGCTTCAGAGTATTTATCGGCGAGCTATTGTCAGGTGTTGTTTGCAGAGAAGAGAATACATGCCCTCATTTGTTGGTTTTAAGACGTTCCAGATTCCTTTGCCTGAATGGACAGAATGGGATAAAGTTATGTTGGAGAATCCTCAGGTGAAGCTGGTTCTAGAAAATGCCAAGATACTCCATGTTGTGCGAGTGTCTGAGACTTTGAGACTTAATAAAAACACGAAGGGTCTGCTTGCATTCGCTTCTCGTTTATGCAGTCCATCCCATTCAGCAGTATGTGCTTGGGGTAAATTAACCATCACTTTGGAGGACGTGGCAGTTTTGATGCAACTTCTCGTTGTTGGTAGTATCCACTTGAATGGTCTGACGAGGAGAAGAAAAATGGTGCCATCCTTATTCAAAAATTAAAAGCTCTACGAAAGTCTGATCATTGCAATAAGAAGAATTATTCGGTTTGGATTGACTACTGGTGGAGCGGAAGTACAAGTGTTGATGGCCTTGTTGTTGACAATCCCTTATGCATTGTTGCATTCCTTATATTTTGGCTTTCCAGAGATGTATTCGAAGATTCTCCTAGAGGTCAGTTGAAGTCTGCACTTGTTCCGCTTGTTGTTGTGCTTACTAGTGGAAAGACCTTTTAAATAAGGTTATTTACGAACATCGATCATTAATTTAGAAACACTGAGAAGAACTTCTTGAAAACAGACGCCATAACCAGAGTTAGCTAAAAACTTTCAGTGAGGAGCGCAAATTCTCGGTTTTCATTGAGATTCATGATGGCTTTGCAAATTCCTGGATAGTAAGTGTGTAACTGTCGACTCTGGGTAAATTGCAGATGGTGTGATGAACAACACAACATATTTTAGAGTAAAGTAAAACTTAGAATAGAAATTTAACATGTATATGTCCAACATTATCTTCTGCAAGACTGATACCTCCAACGAGAATAGGCTGATAGGGATCGTGATTGGTAACCATTTCAAAAGGAACGCCAAGAACCCCAAACCTTAAGTATGTCCCTATTCTGAAACTCTCAAACTCCAAGTAACCTCATCAAGATCTTTGTGCTCTATATTAATCTGCATCTGGTCAGTATTTATTCCAACAAAAAAAATACAAAAATCAATTATTGAATTTTAAAGGTGTTGGAGATAGATATGAATAATTATTTATTTCAACCAAAACGTAGAAGCTAAAATATCTTAAGTGGGTACCTGCTTATCATTGCCGTCAAAAGGTGGTAAAGGGAAAGGGTCAGTTGAGAGTGTAACATCAGCTAAAGGGTAATCGCCAACACCAGCAATATGCACCTCGAAAATTACCAACTAAGTAAGCCCATCAAGCATTTGATGGAACAAAATGTAAGTACTTCTTGTTGCACAAGAAGGGAAAACAAAGGGTATATAAGTGCACCACAGAAAAAAGAGCAAAATATGGGAAAAAATCTAAAGCACGAACCAAAATATCAAATGACTCGAACAACTTAGCATTAAACTTAACTAGTGTCATATTTTATTTTTGTGAACCTTTTTTCTTCTCGTTCATCGGTTAATGAGCTCTATATAGAAGCACAAGAATTCTATAAAATGTTGAATGGTACTTTCTATTTTCTTTTAAGATACACAACTTTACACAAATTAAGATAATATAAAAGAAAATAAAGACAAGGTACAAAATGGTCTTAACAATGAAACTTTCCATGCAAAAGTATGAGCAAAATATGATTAGGAGGATGTTTTAATAGTCATATTCGGGTACGTTCTTATAAATAAAATAGACATAACAAGAATAATATGAGCAAGGAAGGCGCCTCTAGGCTCTAGTTCCAACTAGTGATGGAAACAAAAAGCAAGTTCATCATCAGTTAAGGTACTGAAAAAGTACCTTTGTTCCTTTCTTGATATCACAACCTCGAAGATAATCGTACAAAATTATCCATATGCACATTTGCTGGAGAAGTGACATCCTCAAAATGATCTACTAACAAATAAGGATGCGAAGCTCGCCGTGACAAAGTATGAAATTCCATAACCGATAGGAAATTTTCCAATTCGTCAATTTTATCCTTCTGATACCTGGATAAGAAATCATGATAGAGACTCCTTAGTTTACTTTCATTTTGTTGTACCCTTTCTGCGAGTCCCGTGGATTTATAAGTACTAGAACATTATAACTCATATGATAGGTACAAGAACAATATGTTGGTCCAAATATAATCACATCCCATGATGGAGATCAGACAAGCAGAAAATTCTTGCTCCTTCATGTATATTTTTCCTAAAATCATCCATGATTCGCTGTTTACGTGTTTCTGCATATTTTAGCTCATCAAGATATGTAAGCACCCCCATAACCTATGGCATGCCATGAACTTGTAAGAGGTTAAGAACTTGAATGTTTCCTAAAATCATCAAAAGTATTTTGCAGTGAGAAAAACATGTTGATTAGCTTCCATTAAAGTTGAATATACTTAGCGAAACAGAAAAATTATGTTGCACTAACGTTTGTATGTACCGTTTGAATTTCGTGGATGTCCTTTACTTGAATATCAGAAAATTAAGTGTAACAAACTAACTCAGAGACAAGGGCAGGAATTTAGGTTGGGTTACCAGGACCATCTTAATTTAAAAAAAATGACTGATTGGTATGCATGGACAGATTGAAGAAGCTAAATAACCTTATAAACCATCATCACAACAAATATGAAAAGTATAAAAAGCTGCATTACAGAAAGACTTAATTAACCCTTGTCGAAAAGGGAAAGATACCTTAAGTAAGCCTATGGCTACACAAGGTGAGAAAGGAAAACTAGAATATTAAGGCACGGGACGGTAGGCATCCACTTTTTTGTGTGGTTTGGTTTTAAAAAGCCATTGCAATTTAAAGGCTAAAAATCGGTAACAATCTTCCTCGGAGCTGAAGCAAATATCAAGGAGCTACCATGGTAGTGGAATGCCAAATTCTTAAAAGAAAGTTAATGGGGATGAACACTAGACTTTAATGTAACGTTATGATATGTAAATACAAAAAAGATGAAATGATTATTGAGTCACATTCTGGACATTTTACTGTGACTTACCATTTCAAACCCATAATATGCATCAATGAGCAATATCACCGCGTTTGCATATTTCGCAGCATCAATCATTCCATACATATTGTTAGGACACTCCACAAATTGTATCCGTCTTCGGTTACCTAGAAAATAAAATTGAACCAAAAGCACAATGAGATATATGACACAATGTCTACCACTGGTCTAGTATGTAGTAAATTAGACAAGTCAAGAAAAAATAAACCTGTTAGTATCGTACTGGAGCCTCGTATGTGGTCAAGATTTTGCTCTATATAATGCTTTACTAGAGACTTAATCAACAAAGATATCCCAACCTAGAACACAAAAACAAACCCACTTTACTAGAAACAGATCTGGATAACAAACCTACATAGAAAAAGTAAGATAACCCCAAATCGTAAACTAGGGATTTCACTAAAAAAAATATAAAACTTATACCTTGTAAGAAATCATATTTTTTTGAATCTTCGGTACCACCAACAAAACCCCAATCAACTAACTCAAAGAAAAAAAATTTGTCGTATCAATTTACAGTTATCAGAAGAATAACATAAAAATAAACTTGCACTGACCTGTTACTTGCATCCCTTTTACCACACATGCAAGGAGTATATCAAAGTACCCAAGCCAAAAGAAGGTAGAATTATGATTGTAGCATATACATTTGCTCTCCAAGAATGCTTTGTCTGACTCATGGCATAGTACTCGGCCGCGAAAGTAGAAACAATACAAAGACATCCTAAAACCAAAAATTGAATTCAAGTGGTGATCATTTGACAACTTTCGGTGTTTATCTGCATTCTCCAAATAGATCAAACTCGATAAATTAAATTAATTTTTAGATGTACGATCAAGCATTCGTTTAAACTTTACAGAATTAGTAATCAGATTTATTTTTCTATAAATGCCCATCTTCCAAACAGAAGACACAGTGATGTTATGTGCATAATGATGGTCTTACCACTTCTTTCACTGTTACTAGAGCTGCCATCATAGAAGCAGCAGAAAAAAATGGCAATTAAGTTTCCAAAAAGTATCCATTTCATCAACCCCTCCCTTCCTAACCTGCGCCCATTAGGTCGGGCCAACAACCATTTGATTCATACACCTGGAGATGCAACCATGCAAGCATACCATAGATATGAATCGTGGGGTTTTCCATCATCAACCCATTTGCTCAGCAATACCCCACCTCACACTCAACAAAAAACATAGCACCACCGATAGCACAATCAAAACTGTTATATGTCGATTGATGTTGTCTATCCTCCAGTTGCAGCTTAAACAGGGTCTTTCATCTGGTGAATTTTCTCTATTACCACGTCATTTAATCATCCATCTGAATTATTTTGTCGTTTGAATCCCCAAAAGGATGGACATGACAACAAATACACCTGCCAAAATTTACCCATGACCAGTTAAAATGAAATGCAATGTAGATGTTCATCAATTTGGACTCGAGCAAAACTAATAATCATGTTGAGCAAAACTTAACCATGCAAGTAATATAGTTAAGAAGTTCACACCATGCAATTTGTTGATATCTTATATCCACTCATAGGAAAAAGGAATTCACCATTCAAGACTCTACTAGTTCGTAGTAATAAGTATCTTAATCTACGCCAATCATGCATGAGCTTAACCGCCCTTTATTAACCATTAAGTTGCATTCATATTATCAGCAATTTTTAAACGCAATCAACATACCAAGTTTAGGTACATCAACAGAGGAACTACATTTATTTCATCTTAGATTACACGATCAGTAGTTGTCGAGGACCACTTGCACAATGGAGTCAAATGGAATCAATGCTCCATTATTACTAATAACAACAATTCTCTAGCGCGATAGTTCTGATAAAATTAGTTAGCAAGATATAGCTTACCCATAAGACACTCTCCTGCAGCCACATCCATTTCCCTATATCAGCGAGGTCCAGGATTTTCTGATTCCATCCACAGAAAGTGATGAGACTTCCCAAGTATCCTGTGCTGAATCCAATGGCTATAAAGACCGAAAATGGGATATGTCTAGTTAGAAAACAACTCCAAACCAACCTATCAAGAATGAACCTAACTAAAATAAAGTAGAATATATCAAAAGTAGCTTCGCATAGTCAACTGACCTAATATATATGGAAATTCTACACTAAATTTCACTGTTCTCACATTTTCACCAAAGGGATATTTGTTGTTTTTCTTTGCTACTTGAATCTCCAATTACACTTTGTAATAAACACAGTTTCATGAATAGAACCGTAGCTTAGTATAACTTCTAAAGCAGGTAAGATTCAACATTATATACAGATCCAATAGGTCACTAATCATTGTAATCAACAGTTACAAACATCAAAAAGATGAACAGTGAAATATAGTTTATAAACACAAATACCAGAAAATAACAACTCCAAGAAATTCACCTCTTCTTTATATCCCGTTCCATGAAAAGAAGCAACCACATCATCCAGTCCAGGAACATCAATCGGTTGACTTAAATCCCTAAGCTTCTCAGCAGCCATGACTCTACCACAACAAGAATCAAATCTTCCTTTACTTTGTGAACTCTTCTTCAGTATCCTAACACACTAAATCAAACTTTCGAAATCAAAACCTTAAAAAATTTATAAGCCATAAAAATAACAATTGAAAAACACTAAATCAAGCTCTAATCTGTAATTGAGCCATCTTTCCTCTAATATCTTAAACTCCAAAAATGAACAAACCACACTAAAAACGAAATGGTAAAATAGAGTTTTGTTTTGGGTTCACCTCTGTAGTGAAGATTGAAATCTTCTACTAATCTGCATGCCAATTACAACTACATAGAGATTATTAAATAATGAAACCCTAAAACTCACTACTCCTATATAGAGGGAGAATCAATAGAATCCTAGGCATGAAAATGGTTTGAAATAAAAAAAGGGGGAAGTTGAAGAAGAAAGAAGGATTTGGGGTTTTAGGTTTCAAAAAAGAAGCCCAAATTTATTTCTGCAACGGAAGAGGGAATAATGACCACATAAAATCTGAACTAAGTCAAGATACCCAGATCTTATTAGATGTTCCTATACTTTAAAATTCTGCAACTTCAGATTGAGAAGCAGAAAGCACCAAATTCGTAAACCCTATTTCTTCTCTTAAAAATCAAAAATAACAAAAATCCAGAGATTCATGGAGTTTCTAATGGAGATAAAAGAGGAAGAGCTTTAAAGCTCGATTTCTGTACACAAGAACAAAATGAAGAACTCAGAGCAACCAGGATTGATATTGAGTGATCGAGAGATAAGAATTGAAAGCAAATGATAAACCCTAGATTAAAGTAAAAAAGTAAGAGAAAAAAACCATGAGAAGAAGGAGATGAGATATGCTTGGATAGCTCAGAATTGTTGAAAGAGATTAGGTTTTTCATCTTTGGAAATAGATAGAGATGGATGGTATTGACAAATTGTGCTTAAGAGCTTCTTTGCGGTTTTCAACAGAATTGAGAGGCGAAGGGGCGTCGAGAGAGACCCACTAACAAGACCACAACCAGTTTAGAACTCAACTATAACAACATCGTGCGTTTGAAATATGAGAAGCTATATGAACGGTAGCAGTTTCAATCAGAACTGTCACTTAAAATGGAAGTGGCGGTGATTAAAGAACTGTTACCTATAAGCTTACACTTCGATAACAGTTTTTAGTTAAAACAATTACAATAGCCTGAGAATAGTAACAGTTTATAACTGTTATTATACATCAATGTAAGGTAGCATTTTTCTACAAAAACTGTCATTGTATAATTGTTTAGTAATAGTTTAAAAACTGTCATGATTGTTTTCCGCTATTGGTGTGAGTTTTAGTAAAAAACTGTTGCATATATCTCATAACCTATTCTTTTCTGACAGTTTATTAGTGAACTGTCATGGTTTCGTATTGTGAAATGTCACCAAAGCCCATATTTGTACTAGTGGAGTTTGTTGTAAGGTTAAGCCATTGATGAGCTCGTGTTAACACATTATGATTTTGGTTGAGTGTTGGTGCCAATAGCACAAGCAAGAGTGAAGAGATAAAAGTCTCGCTAAGAGAGAAAGAAAATTGGCATTAGTAGCGTCGTTGGAAGCGCTAAGGCCTTGGCGCCTGTGCTAGCACACACCAGCCACTGGCAGCACTAAGTTCATTTCTTCACTGATGCTTGTTTGGCGTATTGACTTTAGTATCTTTGCTAGCTTTTTTGCCTTTTGGCTTTTCTTTCTAGCTTTTGGCACATATGTATACTGATTGTTTCCGTTAGGAGCATGACTAGGGTTTTTCCAAGGCTAGCACTTGCTAGCGCCATGGTTATTGCCTATACACTATTTGCTTTTATATTTATTAATGTTGTGACCATATTTATGGCCTATTTAGAATTTCTCAATCGCATGAGATTTTAATGTTAGCATTATGCTTAACTTTTATGCAGTGCATACAAAACATATTCAAGAAATTCAGCCGTGGAAGTTTGTAATCTTGAGATTATGCTTGATACGACTCTGCAATTTAGATGGTATGCATCTAAATTATCGTTTTTTATTCAGATATGGGGTAGCCTCTATTCTGAATGTCCTTAATTTTGTATGATCAACGTGTGATCAACACAGATAATTTCACATAATATAACGAGGGTTTAGTCGGGTAAAGCCCGGAAATTTTGGAAGTGCATATATAAAGAGCTACATAGCTAATATAGCAATGAGCTGAATATGCATCCTCAATTCTCTTGCGGATTGTAAGATATTAATATGTATTTATAATTCTGATGTTGGGTCAGGAATTTATACATAATTATTTTGTGCTTCTGCAGCTAGGAAAAAATTATATTATAATTTTCTCCTTTGTCAAAAATCCACCATCAATATTAAGTCTCCTGCTGAGCGCGGAACAATAATGTTTCATGGTAAGCATTAGATGGTGATTTTTCTTTTACTAATATAAGCAAAATAAATCAACAAGCTTAGTTGTCAGAAGTTACCAGAAATAATATTCTGATGATGTCGAATAATTGCTGAAGAAACAACAATTGATGTAATTGTACCTATAGAATGATGGAGCATCGTATGTAGAGCACGAACGGATGGAGCACGACTGATTTTTGTTGTGAAGAGTATAAAATTGACCCGTGTGCTGCACATGATCATGACTTCAAAGAGGAAACCCTTGTTTGACCTGAATTTGGAAACCAATCACTATAAAAGGGAGTAAACCCTTATTATTATTTTTCTTTTTATCTCTCTTTCACCGTCACTACCTTCACTCTCTCTCCCTTTCTCTCCAGCGACGCCAGCAGCTCTTTCCCGCCGGAGCTCCAACACCGTCCATCACCGCCGGCAGCATTCCGGACAGGTTCTGGCGTACTTAGGTAAAAAAAAAATTACGCGAGATGTTCCTCAGGTGAAGTATCCCTCCTTTTTTTTCGTGAGTTGTCACCCACATGTCTCCTCTACTCTTTCCCTTTTCTTTTTATAGGGTGAGTATTAAATTGCTTCTCCAATTACCATTGCCTATTCAATTGCAGTATGCTATTGAATTGATAATTGTCTTCTTTTGATCGTATTCTGCAAATAAAACCTAATTCCGCAGTTGTTGGTTCTGACTGTAGGAGCTCTTCATTGGCTTTGTTGTAACGTTGTTGATTTTTAACCTGGTACGCTAGGGTTTGTAGCAACTCTCCCTTTTTTATGTATATATCTGCACGTATTTGCATATTAGTGATAGACATATATGTGTACATAGAGTAGTTCCAAACCTTGTGCGTGGTCATCCAATTGTTGATGTAAATATTATTTGAACTCGTTGTAGATATCTGCCAATCCTGAAGATATTACTACTACTGGTTCCAGTCAAGATAGAATCAAAAATTCTGATATTATATCCTTGGATGATGTGCCTATTATTCATGATAAATTATTTGATGACGTTACTGAAGATTCCGTTGACCCTGATTATCCTGGTATTTTTATTCTGAATGTTGATTCCATTCTTCGACCTCAGAATATTTATCCGCAAGCTATTGTTATATGTTTTTTATAGAGGCAAGAGTATAGGCCTTCGTTTGTTGATTTCAAGACATCCAAAACTCATCTGCCTGGATAGGCCTCGTGGGCTAAGGTTATGTTGAAGAATCCTCAGGTGAAGCTAGTTTTAGAAAATGACAAAATATTCCATGATGTACGAGCGTTTGAGACCTTGAGAATTAATAAGGACACGAATGGTCTGCTTGTATTTGCGTCTCATTGGTGTGGCCCGATTCATTCAGCAGTATGTGCTTGGGGTGAGTTAACAATTACTTTGGAAGATGCAGCGGCCTTATTGTCAATTACCAGTTGTTGGTAATATTCATGTTGAATGGTCCGAGCAGGAGAAGAAGTATGAAGTATACCTTGTTCGGAAAATAGAGGAGTTGCAGAAGTCCCATGGTAGCAATAGCAAGAATTATACAACTTGGGATGAGTACTGGTGGAACGGTAGTTTAAGTGTTGACGGTCTTGTTGCTGCTTATCCCCTATGCATCGCTGCATTCCTTTTACTATGGATTTCTAGAGACATATTTAAAGATTCTCTTGGAGGTTAGTTGAAGATTCCACTGATTCTGATTGATATTGTACTTGCTGGCGGAAGGACTCTTCCTCTAGGTACTTTATTTTTTTGTACTTCATATTCTCATTTGGATGCTTTCATTCGTGATATGAAGACTTCTAAAGGTCATACCAAGGTAGAGTCCTTTATTCTCGTCATGTTTATGCAAGCCTGGCTTTGGGAACATTTTCCTGAATATTCACAAAAGGATCGACCTTCTTTCCCGAGTGAAGATGTAGAGTATGCTCGAATACTCCGTGGGAGTAAGAAGAAATTTTCCTCTGTTAGTCTTACTAATTTAATGGATAATGAGAAGAAAGTGGATTTCAGACCTTAGGGTTGAAGCTTCCACAAGTAATACCGTCAGAGACTTTTGCTAAGAACCCCGGTGTTATCTTACACTCTGGTCCGACTGGTGAGGGTAATACAGTTTTTGCTGGTGAAGCCACTTTTATAAATAGTTGTACACACGGTATATTATTGCTATCTATTCTGGTACTTTCATTATCCAGAACTATTGAGACAATAGCTCGGCAGATGGGTTTGATCAAGCTGTCCCTTATTACCGTACCGAGGTGCCTTCTGTAGAAATGATGAAGCAATCTGAGGGTGCCCACAACATTCCAGATCGAAGCATCTCTTTCGTTCAAGCTCATCGAAAGGGATGTAATACTGATGAATATGCTGATTTTTTGGAAAGCCAGCTTATTATCCTTAAGAAGTTCATGTTCAGCAAGCCCTCTGCCGTTCGTGGTGAACCCTCAGGAGTTGGTGGATCATCCGAATTTGAAGATTTCTTCTGAATAAAAATGCGAGTCAATCTTCAACTTGTTTCAGGTATCCTGAGTCTTTCTTCGCTTGATCATAGTCTTCTTATTTGATAACTAAATATTTTGATTCGTTTGTTGCAGTCATGGATCCCGAATTACTATGTGCATGATAAAGCAGCGAATGCTACTCCTCAATCTGGGATTAAGAGACCTCGGGTGATTATACCTAGGAGTGGAGACCGTCCCTCGAAGAAGGTAAGTGTTTTGCATTTTCCCCAGTCTTCTTTATATATTTTGTACTTTATTCTGATGAGCATATTTATATAGCTGGGGAGCGTAACTCGTCAGAGTGACTTGATAAGTGCATAATTTGTACATTTTAAGTATCATTTCCCTATTCTTATTTGCTAGATTTTGTGTGAATTACCATGTGGTACTATTACTTTTGTAGTTTGTGTGTTTTCTTTGGTTACATCTCTGAAATAAGTGAAATGGAGCTTTATAAGAGGAGAATTGCCAATACCCAGTGGAACTCAGTCTATTCCAGGATTTCTACCCTCCATCTTGTAGAGAATTAAATTACGAAGCCAACGGCGAAAGAACGAGGTCATTCCGACTTCTTATGAGAAAGTTACAAACTAAAAGAGGAATTATGCTTGTCGGCTCCGCGGAACTGACATGCCAAAGAAGAGTTTAATGAATCATTAAAGGCGCCAGAGGTTTTGTTAAGGGGTGCCATATTCGAGTAGTGTTAAAGATACCAGGATATGTGCTAGGGGATACCAGTATTCAAATGTTATTAACGGCACCAGCCATTCCGTTAAACGCCACCTTCTTTGTTCTTCCCTGATTCGAACTGGGAATTCAGGTTGAGTTTTCCCGGCTACCTCACATTTAGGGATCTTCACGTGAATTTAGGGTTTGTTGTATGGTTAAGGGTATCAGCGAGATGAAGTGAGGATTCAGTGATGAAAATCGATGGTTGGCAGATGATGATAATTCGAGTTAATGGAAAGAGAAGATGTTGATCATGATTGATCATGATACTAGATGGTGAACTCGGTCTGTGATACAGATGGCAGTTGTTTCTTCGCTGCCATTAAATGGGTATAATAGAGTTCGAGTTTGAGGCAAAGAATGACAATGAAGAGCGCTGTCAGTTTATGGTTTCGCTGAGTTGATGGTTATCTTTGATGATCATGATTGTGATGATGATTTATGGTAAAAGGATTTGAAGATCGAGAATGGTGCAGTAGGATTAGTGAGGTTGTTGCGAAGCTTGGGTTGTAATCTGATTCTCGAGTTTCATGGCATAATTCGAAGTGATGAAGATTGAGCTTGATTCTATAATATCTAACAATTCACGGAGTGATGTATGGCTGTTGATGGCTCAACTCAAGAGATGGTGGGGTTCGATCTGTGATTGATGACAACTCGTAATGAGAAAATCAGTAAGGATGATGTGAGCTCGATGGGTTATCTGGCAGTTGATGGCTCAGTGGTTGTTGGTTATGGCTTGAGTAGCTATTGGAAGTTGAGAAGATAAAGGACTTGAAGTGATGGAGGTGGAGAGTATTTGGTTTATGACGAGAGTCAGACGAAAGGAAGTTGTATGTGTTCGACGGTGTAGATTAAGCGGTTCTTAAGAATTCATATAGAATTAGGAAACTTGATGCGTGAGACTCAAGTTCATAGGATTGGAAGACATGAAAGTAGAGCTATAAATATACCTTCGGACACAAACAGATGGGAAGATACAGAAGCTTCAAGGACAGAAAATTGGAGAAGCTGTGCGTGCAAGGGTTAGTTTGAGTTTTCTTTTCTTTTATTAATTTTTATGGTTTTTAAGAAAGCCATGTTGGGATAATTCCTTTGGTAGGGAGAAAGGATGAACTTGTAGAGATGGTTTTCTTTGTGTTTCAAAACTAGGGTTTTCAATTATATGAACTAAATATTATTAATTTGTCTCTCTCTCAACGTCTTACCGTCTCGATGATTTTTCATGTTCTATGCCACGTATAGTTCATTGTTTG
This sequence comes from Papaver californicum, assembly GCA_023531435.1. NCBI lineage: Eukaryota > Viridiplantae > Streptophyta > Magnoliopsida > Ranunculales > Papaveraceae > Papaver > Papaver californicum. Next base: position 225,362 of record JAJJMC010017880.1, on the reverse strand, counting down.
ATTAGTAGAAGGACTCGTTGAAACCTTGTATGAAATTGTTTTATGAATATTCTTTGACCCTTTATGCCCCATATACTTAGTACTTCGAAATTCTACTTTAGGTTGAGAACAAACAATTCTTTTTGAAATCGAGACCCTATGTGACGAACGCAATTAAACCCTAATCTACAACGGATTCCCGGAACCTTAACGTTTTCCTCTTATTGTTTTCAAACTTTACTAAATAGTTTTAAATCACTAGTTAATTTAATTCTTTATAAATAAAACCTAAAAAAATATTTTTATCCAAACTCCTCGTGGGAACGAACCGTATTTGCTCTTGTCTACATCTTTCGACACTGTCATTTGCGGTAAAACAAAGTCGGTTTTCCGATGCATCATGACTTGAGCGCTCGACCCTTTGAATTCGGCGTCCCAGCCATTCCTGGTGCTTCAGATGCTTATATTGTGAGTAGAGCTTTCTTTAGAAATAACAATTCGGTATCTTGCTGAATTTGATGAATTCTGACTCTTGTGAATAACTATTATGCTTAGATGACTAGCGATATAAATACTTCGACTATAGAAGATACCTTTGTGGTTGGAGGCTCTGAGGAAGAAGATACAGATGGCCATGGACTTGAGAAATCTTCCCATACTGAAGTAGTTGAAGAACCCGGGGTCGAGAATGATGAACTTGGTGATGAATCATATTACGAGGCATATTATGCCCCTAATGACTTGTCGCAACTCCATGTAAGTCTCCTTCATTGTTTTAGAATCAAATGAAATAATTATATCTCTTAAATTCAAAAACGTGTAAAACCATGCATGATTTAATGTGAAATTTTGGCGATATTCGCTGTCAGAAAAATTATGATTCAGGTCTTCTTGCCGTAACGTCCGTGGAATCTTCGTCCGATGTCGGAATGAGGTGTTTGACCTTTCATTATTTAGATAAGAGATAGATGTAACTTATTAAAAAAGAATTTATGAATTTGGAGTCTATTTTCTATGTGAGAAATACCTGACACCGAGTGTCCAGAACTTTCCAGGCAGAATTTTGTAGGTTTTCAGCTATCATGTAGTCGACCGTTTTGTCTGCCCTTATTAGCTCGCTTCTACGATTATCGTGCACTTTTAGCATGTTGTAGTAGATATAAATATGAATCATTTGGTATATAAATAACCCTCATATTCCTTACCAATTAGCACCAGTTCTAGTTCTTATGAAGGGTAGTAAAAAAACGTTTTTGCCGGCGTTTTTTGCAAAACAACCTGCATCTCTTCTAAACCATATGCCATGACCCAAAACACTTTTAATGAATGGTTAGGTTGATAATATACATACTTTATAACTTCCATGACTTGTGCTTCAATTCTTTATGCTTGAGAAATAATTTCTATAATGTCTCTACTTTTTAGGGGGGAATGAGCTGGACTAAAGAGATAAACTTGCAGGTGAAGAATTAGGGGTTACCATGAGTCGTGTAGCTCATGATGTATCTTTTCAGTTTGAAATCATGGGAAAGTTCTTCAGGATGCAACTGTTGAAGAAAACACCCTGGGTGACGTTACTGCACAGAATGTTGATATGGCGGATATTGCTCTGCTCGAGTACCCAAATAATGGAGTTAGCTTTGACTTCAGGTTTGAAAGGACTCGACTTGGCTAAGTGTGCATTGATGGCTTCACTATCCTATCTTCCTACGGTGAACTGTATACCAAAATATGGAAGAAGTTCGGCCATTTCTTTGTAGGTAATCACAAGAACTACCATATTATGGAGAATGATGTATCTCTGTTACTGCCGATTGTGCATGAGATGATCTATCTCCCTTGTAAAAAGATATTTGAGATCGTACTTCAAAAATGGAAGGATGCTTTGGACGGGGCTGAAAGAGCTGAGCTTAATATAGCATGGCTTCGTCGTTATTTCAAAGTTACTGAGAAGTATCTGCAAGATAGAGGTACGACTCCAAGCTTGGAGACAGTGACCAAGGCTAAACATGATGTTGAGAGGCTGTCTCGGGAGTTGAAGCTTTCCACTGAGGTTTTTCGGAGGTTGGAAAATGCGCATTCTGAAGGTGTTGAACCAATTTCCAAGGATTTTTTCTAGTTTTTCTGGGTTTTATGGGTTTTTTTCTGAGATATATGCTTTTTTGTGGTTTTATTTTGGGATTTTTCTGAGTAGGTAGGGATTATTGAATAATTTGCAAAGATATATATATATTTTGAAGGAAACAATGTTTTTCTTGATTAATAAATTGAAATCCTAAGTATGATAGAAGATGTTGTAAACATTTTGTACGAATTACAAATATTGCATAAAATAGGGAAATATTTTAAGATGGTGGTAAAATATTTTCAAGCACTGTGAGTTGTAAGCCAGTTTCCATGCATGACCACCCTTTCTGGTTTGTCAGTATTGACAAGTTTGTAGTAACCGTCGATCATAGTTTCGGTGATAAGATACGACTCTTCTTCAGGAGAGGCTATGATCTTCTCTACTATGTCTCCGACATGGAAGGCATCGGGTTCAATCCCCTTAACTTCATGATATGTATTATGAATGCTCGGGTTGCTAGTTTGTTTATCCCAGTAGAGACAACCCATACCCACTTGATAAAATTTTGAAAAGGATCAGCTTCCCATTCACATCGCCGAGTCGGAGCAGGGTTGATATCTGGGTCAAGTCTCCAATCTTCGATGGGATGTGGGATTGCTGCTTGCAAAGAAGTTGGTTGGATGTGACTTACTTGTGTGCGAAACCTTTGAACATATGACGCTACATCCTCTTCTGGTAATTGCTTCACGTTCAGCTCCATTGTGCGATGAAACTCGTCTGATAGGTTGTCCTTAGGATTTGTTGGCTTGTTTGGGATTCTTGGAGGTACTGATGATGGAGAGGGATATACACTTGTCGTTTCCTTGTTGTTGTGGATCCAATGGCGTCCCAGAACCATATCATAATCTGGATCTTCTTTGACGATGTGAAACTTTGTATGTGATGCATAACGAATTATGCAGCCATTACAGAAAATGCATCATACAGACACCACAGAGAATGCATCAACTAATTTGGTTAGGCATCCATCAAACGATGTGTGTGCCTAAAAAATAACATTAAAAAAATGATGCATAACGAATTATGCAGCCATATTTAAGTCATGCATCCACTAATTTGGTTATGCATCCACTAAACGATGAGTATGCCTAAAAAATAACATTCCAAAAAAAGAAGAATGTATAACGAATTATGCAACCACCACAAAGGATGCATAACAAATTATGCATTTTTGGTTCATACATCCACTAATTTGGTTATGCATCCACTGAACGATGTATGTGCCTAAAAATATAATCGCCTCTGATGTTCTCCTAAAAACCTTAAATTTGATATCATTGTTTGTACACGTTATATAGAGCTCTTTGAAAACTTTCCAACAAGATAAAATTTATAAAATTCTGATGTATAGTTTGTTAGGTATGTTATATTTTAGTTTATTAAACAACTATATCCTCGGATGATAGAGTTATATCTCCTTTTATGAAAAATGACAGTTAAACCAATGTAGTTAATTTCGGATACCGGTCTTATCTCGGTCGAGATCAAGATACCGGGATAACCAAGAAAACTTTATCTCGGCGAAATTCTAGATAAAATCTCGGAAAACTTTCTAAGTTATTTAAACAAATTACAATTCAAAGAAAAAATTTACAAAATATTTTTTACTTTGTATACTTAATAAGCTTCTATAGACATAATAAAACAATATCATTGATTAGCAAAACAATATCAAACTTATTATACAGATTTTCACCAAATCTAATGGACTAGTAGTAGAATACATTTGTGACACTATTTAAGAACGCGTCAATTTTAATATTCTACACTCCATACAATCTTTCACATGTATTCAGTGATCCTAACATGTTCAATTTTGAACAACGGAATTCAAAAAAGTTAACCGTTTAGTAATTACAGTATATAATAGAAACATGAGGTCATATTAGTAATTCATGTTCGTTATATGCTCGAGTTTCTTTTAACATAAGATTTCCATCGATGATTTTTTTGTTTGGTTATACTTAAATAAGTTAACCGTTTGATATTAACAGTATATAATAAAACATGAGGTCATCTTAGTAATTCATGTTAGTTATATGAGCTTCGTTTACCTGTACTTTCTATTGATGTCTTCTTTGTTTGGTCATACGATGCTTCTATTCTTTCTCTTTTTCTTGAGAACTAGTATTATTAGTTGAGTTTTAATCAAAAATAAGGATATCAATTTATTCATACAATTATTGAAGACCTTCACTTGAATCAGCGAGGAACCATGAAAAAGTTAAGCCAAAATGAGATCTCGGCTGAAAACGGCCGAGTTTGGACGATTCCGGTGAGTTCCCAGCCAAAAATCGCCTTGACGAGAATGTTGATTTCTGCTCGCTTCACGGACGAGTCCAGGAAACTGGCCGAGATCTCATCCGAGATCATCTACACCGAGTTAAACCATTTATTAAAAAAAAAAAAAAAAAACATAATTTTAAAAATATGAGCCTCTCAATAAAGTTTCTTTAATAATCGGCTGCGTCCCTAACTTCTTGGGACCACGAGTTGGAGAGTGATGAATAGTTTCCACTTCTAGAATTTGGTTCCCAAGCTAATTTATGATTTTTCGACTTAATCAAATGAAACCATTTTTTATTTGGTATCCAAAACCCTCCTAAAAGCATTTTCGGGAATCAAAATCCAAAGTATTTCTGCTCTCCTTTTAATGACAATAAATCAGTTAATTTTAGCTTTTGTTTTTCTTACACTTTATTTATACTAATTTATTATTGATCCTAGTGCAAGTTAGCCATTGGAAAGGCTGTCAGTGTACCTTAGCCTTGTCCATTTTCCATTTATAATATTTCTGTTATTGTCGGTTGACATAACAACTTTACTCTTTCATTTTTCTGTAACAGAGAGAAATCTCTTTTCTCCATAAATGGATTTTAGTTTATTTTCATATTTCACTATGGTATCAGACTGAAAGATATTCTTACATCACTCGGGTTTCTTGATCCTTCTTTTCGTCCACTATTCAAATTACAGTTTCAATTTTCATTAACAATCTCTTCCAAAATCAAATATGTTCATGATTCGGGAATTTCCTTCATCTTCTTCAACAACGGAGAATCCTACTTCACAATTGATTTCAAAGGTACCTTTAAATCAACCTCCTAGTTTTCTTCATCTGAAACTCAAAGAAGACAACTATATTACCTGGGAGAATTTGATGTTTCCTGTAATTCAAAAATTCAAGATTCAAGGTTATCTTGATGGTTCTTCTGAATGCCCTCCTCAATTCACCAATCCTCGCAATCAAGATAATGGAGTTGAGAATCCTCTTTATAATGACTGGATGGATTAGGAAATCAAATAATCATGTGGATTCATTCTACCATATCTGATTCTATGATTTCTTATTTCTCTAGATCTAAAACATCTCATCATCTTTGGTCAAGCATTGAAGAAATATTTGCAAGATCATCATCTACTCATTCAATCCAGTTGTGTACTAAACTTCTTCCACTCAAACAAGGTGACAATTCCTACTCTTATAAATGAAAGCAAATCTTTATCTGATCAATTAGCAGCTACTGGTGAAATGATTTCTGATAAAGAACTAGTGGTCGTTACTTTGGATGCTTTGAATTCTAATTACATAACTTTTGCTACTTCTATGCGCCATAGATATCCTCATGTTACTTGTATTGAACTTCATAACAATCTTCTCAGTGAAGAAGTTGTTATTGTTGATAGGAATAATTATTTACTTACTAAATCCACCAACAAAGCTTTTGCTGCTCACATGAATCATTCTAGATCCTTTGGTAGACGTTCTGATGGTAGATTTAGAGGTCATATTCCTAATTATACAAGAGGATTTGGTAGGAAAGGTTTTACTTCTGGTAGAGGTTCTCATTTTCATGGTGGGGAATCTTCTTCTTTAACTATTAATATAAGACCATCCTCTTGGTTCTCTCTCAGTCACTCCTTCCTCTACTGCACCTACTGTTGTCTGTCAAATATGCAGTAAAGATAGTCATGGTGCTCTTGAGTGTAATAACATGCTAAACTTTACTTATCATAATGTGCACACACCATAACATCTCACTGCAATGTTAACTTCTGCTAATATCTTTGGAGAAAATCCCTGGTATGCTAATATTGGTGTAAATAATCACATTACATCTGATGTTTCTGAGCTACAAGCTATATCTACTTATGAAGGAATTGAGGAAATACAAGCAGCAAATGGTGAAGGTATGCCAATTACTCATCTTGGTTTTTCTCTAAAATCATCTCATAATCATACTTTTCACCTCAACAACGTTCTTTTAGTACCAAAATACTCTCAAAACTTGCTTTTTGTGTATAAATTTACATCAGATAATCATTATTCCATAACATTTGATTCTTTCGTTTTCTCTGTGAAGGACCTATCCAATGGGAAGATAATCTTACAAGTGTTACATCATAATGGCTTATACCCAATTCACTTCATTCAAAATTCAAACAATAAAACTCTCTGGTGTCACAACTCCTATCTCTGCTAAGGTTTGGCACAAGAAACTGGCTCACTCATCTTTTCAAACTTTCCAGCACATATGTAAGGTTTTGTTATTATCTTCTGTAACAAGAAAACCTTTATTCTGTAATGATTGTCAATTAGGAAGAAGTCATAAACTTCTTTTTGTTGTTTCAAGTCATTGTAGTTCTCATCCTTTAGAGATTTTATATCTTGATTTGTGGGGTCCTTGTACTGTAACATAAGTACCTGGTTATAAATACACCTGAACAGAATGGTGTTGCACTGTAATATAAGTATGTAAACATCATTGATAATTTCTCTAAGTTCTGCTGGATCTTTCCATTGTTTGATAAGTCGTATTTTAAGAAGGTTTTCTTTCAATTTCAAGCTCAAGTAGAGAAGCAATTACAATATTTTGTAAAAACTATAAGGACAGATGGCGGTGGTGAATTTGCTAATAATGAGTTAGTTATCCACCTTTCTTGATACTCATGGGATTGTGCATGAAATAACTTGTCCATATACACCTGAACAGAATGGTGTTGCAGAATCCAAGCATAGGTACTTAGTGGATATAGGCAGAACTTTTCTCATTCAATCTGGCATTTCTCATAGTTTTTGGGTTGATTACACTATTAACAGGCTTCCTGTGATAATTTTGGGTTACAAATCTCCTTATGAGGTTCTCTTTCACAAATCACCTGACTACACCTTTTTAGATCTTTTGGATGTTTGTGTTTTCCATGGTTGAGACCTTCTAACAAACTAGCTCCACTAGTACAAATTTGGGCTTATGTGACAGTTAAAAACTGCCACCAAAATACTTATGTGACAGTTTAAAAAAATTATTGCACTGTCATTAAAGGCTCTGTTACGAAAGGGTCTATAAGAAACTGTCACCGAATCATAACTATAAGTATCAGTTTTTTCATAAACCTGTCATTATTGACAATATATAATAACATTTTCTAAATAAAACTGTCATGGATAACTTAATTTCTTTTACTAAGGTGACAGTTTCTCCATAAAAACTGTCATGAATAACTTAATTTCTTTTACTAAGGTGACAGTTTCTCCATAAAACTGTCATGGATAACTTAATTTCTTTTACAAATGTGACAGTTTCTCCATAAAAACTGTCATTGAAAACTTAATTTCTTTTACTAAGGTGACAATTCTCAATAAAAACTTTCATTAAAAACTTAATTTCTTTTACTAAGGTGACAGTTTCTTCATAAATTTGTCATTAAAAACTTAACTTTTTAGACTAAGATGAGAGTTTCTTCATAAAACTGTCATCAATGACTCAATTTCTTATACTAAAGTAGCAGTTTTTTTTATAAACCTGTCATTGTTGACAAATATCAGTTACCTTTTCTAAATAAACCTGTCATAGAAGAGTCAACTTTGTAGAAGTCTAATTTGTAGCAAACTAGTTCCTGATACGACATATGCTCAATTAATATCGAGATAATTCTGGAAAGATAATTTAACTTTTATTAAAATTATCATTAGATTACTCAATAAACTAGTTAACAGATAGCTAGTTCGAAACTAGTAAGTTCAAACAAAATAAGTTAACTAGTGAATGTACTACATAATTCAAAAGACTTGATATGAAAGTAGTCTTAGTACTAACTAAAAGAAATTAACATTGAAGTTGGAAACCACATCCATTTTCTGAAGTATTCATCGTAATATACTCCTTCCAATTCATGTCCCCAATCTACTCCTGCCAATTCATGTCACCAATAACGGAAGCACGCGGTTTACCCATTCTCTTCGTACTTCCATGATTTATCCTTCATTGTACTCGAACTTCCTCTGTAAAAAGAATACAAAGTAAGTACCGTTAGAAGTAACTAACCAAAAATGAAAATTACATTTTCATAAAATAAGTACCATTAATTAATTCCATTCAATCACTCCCCAAAAACAACACCCACAAAACCAAGCACTTAGAATCACCACCCATTCACCAACACCAAACCACCTACACCAACTATGTAACCCACCACCAACGCTACTCACTCACCACAAGAAACTAATAGGTATCGAAGTCCAATAGGGGACAATTTTCACAATAAATCAACCACATCAATATTGCATTTGAGGTATAACAAACATATCAAGTTCTGGCAAAAGGAAATTTCATTTTTTCATTTGCAAAAAACCCATTTCAGTAAAGTCTTCAACAAACACACGAAAGTTCTCTTGTCTCTAGCGATCTAAACCCATTCCAGTATAGCCCCACATAGCATTATAATGACTAGTATGCCATTCCAAGTAATTCAAGAGATACTTATCCTTATGCACTCTTAACATATATATGAATAACATGAACACACCTTAACTTCACTGATTAGAATTAGTACTAATCCAATTTAAACAAACACAAATCATGTTTTGTTGCTAAACCAACATAAAGACTAACAATCAGATCTCTTGTCTCTACCCATCTAAAAATTTCATTTGTAGACCAAGTACTGACATGCTAATTGGACTTCAATATTACGATGGAATATAAAGAGCCATCTATGCAGGTAGGTAGTATACATGTAAATCTCATAAACTATCAACATATGTTGCGTCTAATACCTTATCGAACTTCCTCAATAGGATCATATCCTTCTGCAGCTTCCCCTTCAGTAAATGGAGCCATACTTATAGGCTGAGATACAAAAATTGTTTTACTAAAAAACATAAGAATAGTATTATTCTTAAAATTCTATCAAAGGGACCACATGGGGGTACCAATGAGAGATCAGTACACCCTTTCTAGTTATGTGGGGAAGAATCATAACAATGAACCATCTGCAAATTGAATAAGATAACATTAAACTGTAAATGAACTCTTAATAAACTCAATGACCATATAAAGAAGAGAAAACATGTAGAAAATAAAGGCATATCACCAAAAGGAAAAGGAAGCCTAAACCAGAACAGAAGCACATTAATTTATCTGAAAAAATCTGCAATGCAAAAAATTACAGAACAAATCACACAAATTACAAACGAAATTTAAAAAATCAAATACTACACTAGGATAATTTGGGAGGAAGAAAAAAACATCCTTCCTATAAGAAGAGACAACAATGAAACAATTCATTTAGAGCATCTAAACAAGCATCTTACCAATCAGAAGAGAGACAAATAACGCAATGCATCTAGTACATGTACCTCCTTGTAACACATTAGTTAGTACAGCAAGACTGCTAAAACAGAGCAAAAATTAGATATCATTCAATAGCAACATTACTTAACTAAAAATTAAATTAAACTAACAATTCCAAATGCTCAGCCTTTAAAACAACGAACCCATACGAAACCAAACCCTTTTTATAGAAGTCTAAATATACTTGAAAGTTGAAACCACCAATGCCCTGCAATAATCCACAATAACCTTTACGTAAATGTCAGTGATGCCTTCATTTCCAAATAAATAACTAATACAGAAATGCAATACATGCCCTACACAAGCTTCCTAGATTAAATAGAAAGTTGGTCAAATAATGTTATTTTATTTTAGTTACTCAACCTAAGCAACCAGTAATCAAAATCAGACATGAGGCAGAAGTTGATTAATCCACGAAAAATGGACAACTAGGTTCAGTATTATCAACACCCTAAGAGCACGAGTGAAGTTCAGTATCATCAATAGCCTAAGAGCACAAGTGAAGATTATTTTACCTGCATAAAGGTGACACCTACCAATATAAGTCACTGGTATAAATAGAATAATATAGTCCAAAGAAAGAAGATGATTTAAGGATAGATGTGAAGTGCATTACAATGAAAATGGTTTGTTTGCCGAACTGAAGCACTATATTAATAACACTATACATAAGTATAAAATATTAGACTATAATTTTGTTCATATCTACAACTATCTGTGTTCCTATGCCACTAACATCACTCAACAATCAAATAACATTATGGTCTTGCTACTTATATTTACACGCTCTTGAATTGCTGAAGGAGATAAATGTGGACGAGAACAACCAAGGTGCATACCTTCCCAACCCTTTTAAAGATTGAACATATACCATATCTCGTAGATGTTGCCTATCAGAATTGAATAAAGTGACTGGCTAACAAAAGTATAAGACAACAAACATTTAAGGTTACTAGTATCAACTTTCGCAATACATAATTCCTGCATATCACCTGGCATGATGCGAACCCAACCTTATTGGAAACCAATGCAGTGAGAAATGTCATGTTGTCAACCATCATTCTACAGTAAGGTACAGTGCAGATAAAAGATGGTTCAACTTACAAGCTTGGCCCATTTTCGTCATGACCAGTAGTGAGAAGTGGTACACCAAAAGGCCAAGACTGTTGAGAACCACAATAGCCATCATCAGAACTCATTCAGGGGAGAGTCATTGTTCGAAATAATTTTAGAGCAACTTTTTCCATCATGTATTGTGTATGTTTAAGTAGTGCATGCACCTAAAATAGGAAGCAATTACGTAAAGAAAAGAAAAATAATGACTGAACATGGACTCTTCTTCTTTCACCAAATCATAGGGAAAGATCGCAGAAAGCTTGTGTTGTGGATTCAACTGCCAAATTGCAAAATTAGGAATTGAGTAATACAGACTCATACTACATGGAAAGGTAAGAATGAATAAAGAAAATACCTGAGTTTCGATTCGTGCATGTTCAACAAGCATACGAGAGCATAAGAGATTAGTCCACTCATTGCGCGACCAATATGCTCATGTATTTTCCATAATTCTCTCCACCCTACTAGGTTCCTGAAACAGAAAAGGAGGATTAAGGTGTTGCAACTGCATAGAACTGGCGGTATATTTGCAACATTCTTACATATTTCACCAGCTTCCAAGCATATAAACTTTGAAGTTTTAAAATAGTGCCATGACTATCAACAATCGAAATTGAGAGACAGATTTCCAATGTATTAGAACCGTGTTGCATTCGTTATACATTGAACAACTAAAAATAATTTGGATTTTCAAGTATGCTTAATTCAAATCTGAACTTAGATTTTTGATCAAGAAAAAGGATAGGGAGATTGATCAAAAAAAAGTCAAGAACCCTAGTTACATCTAAATGGCCAACTAGGTTCAGTATTATCAACACCCTAAGAGCACGAGTGAAGTTCAGTATCATCAATAGCCTAAGAGCACAAGTGAATATCATTTTACCTACATAAAGGTGACACCTACCCATATAAGGTTAGTGAACAACACATTCAGACAACAGAAAAGAAAATCCACTCATAAATCAATCCCCAACGCTGCAATCAGATATATGCCCCAAGCAAGGTTCCTGCATAAAACAAGAAAGTTATTTAAACCAGTTCTGTGTTAGTTTAATTACATAATCTAAACAAGAATGAATCAAAATCGCACAAGAAGCAGTGCTATGTTCAAAAATAGGGAAATTATCTCATACGCTTCATCAAAGATTTTGATTCCTAACTAGAGATAAAATCACCATACCACCCTTGGTACATGGTGCAAAAATGTATCAGACAAGGAGCCCTCTTCGCCACCAGAAACTGGATCGAACTGGCACTCCAAATAATCTGCAATACAATAAATACACAACCACAAAGTAACATTAAACGAAAAACAGATCTAAAGTTCATACCCAGCTCGGAATCAATTTCTCCCTCGATTTAAAAGCATGAAATATAAAAATCATTAAAGGTTCTGAATTCAGCAAAATTCCGATAGTAAATGAATTCAAGCAAGTTGAAAATTGATTATCCACCATAAGGAATTTATATAAGCTAACAACACGGTATGCCAACAAAATCAACATCACACAAACACACTTACTTAATCTAAATTAGCAGAGTCATATAGGGAGAAATAAAAGGAAATTAACATTCACATGAGAGACTGGCCCCTAAAACAAATGATTTATTGCAGGCCTTGTTTGAACCCATTAGTAGTTGTTTGATTTAAACATCACTAGTGCAAAATCTCAGATACCAAAGAAAAATATTACTTCAATAAACATAATTAGACCTTGCATATCCATAAATTAACAATTCCTTAGTAGAGAAAGTTTCAGAATAATGTTCAATCCCTCCCTGCAATAATCCGGCGAACCTACAACAAAAATCGTTACTTATAACTTGTTTTCAAATAGACCAACCACAAAATCTCTTGAAAACTAGAGTCCATAATTAAGCCCTAAGATTTGCCCTAAATTTGAATAGAAGCAAAAGTACCAGAAATCACACAAATTACAAAGAAACAATGCAATAAAAATCAATTATTACACATAAACTAACGAAATTTATGTATAATTCTTCCTTGTTAAAGATCCATATAGATTACAGGAACATTGAATATGAAATACATGAATGGAAGCAAGTAGCGAAGTAGAAAATTTCAAAGTAATTAAGTGAAGGAGAAAACTTATATTGATTTCAATCATTATTCAAAAGATAGATCGATTCATGAAAATGAAGAACCAACTCGATAAATCATCAAATTCCACCGATTCCATAAAATATCATCGGATATTCAATCGGCAAACCCTAATAAAACCTCTGAATAAATCTTCATAACTTAGACTCAAAAGCCCCAATTCTTCTTCGTTAGCCCAAAACGATTCACAGACAAAAAAATATAGAGCAGTCAGACAATAAATGTGTCAAATTTTTGGATCCTATAGCGAAAAAAAAAAATCAAGAAATTACCCAAGCTAATTAGAGCTTGAACTCCAAAATCCGTGACAGTAACGGGTGATTGATCATTCTTTTGAAGAATCCTTTCATCACTAGATAACAATGATTTCTTTACCTAATTCATATCATGAAGAATAATAAATAAATAAACCGAAAGCTTCTGGTACCCACCCCTGAACCAGCAGTTACTTTCACAACAACTTCATAACTTCTTCTTTCAAACAGGTAGAAATCCAATTCCACCTTTGAATCTGATTTCACCCAACATTTCCAATCATATCAGAACTCTGATTCGAGATTGAGAAGGTAACTACAATTATATAAGGATTGAAGCAAACCCATATTTTGGTAAGAGAAAAACCAAGAGAAGATCAGAGATGGGATTTGACTGAGTTTTTTAGGGTGAAAAATCTTGAGATGGGATTTGCCTGATTTTTTTGGGTGAGAAATCTTCTTTTATGTTAAATGAGAAGAGAGGCGAGAAGATATCCCCATTCCCCACTCTTCAGAAAAATTTCAAAACTAACTTATAAAACAAAGAACCGTATTTGAGAATGATAAATAGCAGCAGTTTTTGATCAAAACTGTCACTATAAATGAAGATGAATATAATTGAAAGAAACTGTCATCTATAGCTATACACTTCTATAACAGTTCTTATATAAAATAATTGTTATAGCTTATGAATCGTAATAGTTTATAACTGTTATTATACATCAATATACACTAACAGTTTTCTACAAAAACTGCCATCGTATAATTATTAAGTAACAGTTAATAAGCTGTCACAGTTTTGTACCATTATTAGTGTGAGTTTTTATAAGAAACTGTCGCGTATATCTCGTAGCTTATTCTTTTGTGACAGGTATTTCTTGAACTGTCATGATTAAGGATTTTGAACTGTCACGGAAGCCCAAATTTGTACTAGTGCTCCTAGAAGCATTTCTTGCATATTTATTGGTTATGCTAATAATCATAAAGGTTACAGGTGCCTATATGTTACTACTAGTAAAATTTATATTTCAAGACATGTGGTCTTCAAAAAAAATGTTTATCCACTCGGACTTTCTCCAAGTTCTGCCTCATCTCATGTAATTTCTTCTTACATGTTAACTTCTGCTCAGCCTACAAATGCATAATCTACTTATGTCATTGTTTATTCTACTGTTGCATCTAATAATACACTTGTATCTAACATTATCGTTATTGTACCTGAATCTGCAATTGTCTCTACCTTTGTTTCTCCTGAATCTAATCAAATAATGGCCAACATCATACTATGCTTACAAAGGGAAAGGATGGCATCTTCAAACCAGAAAGGTACTTTACTAAATATACCTTGTCTGCTTCTTTACTTCAAACTCAAAATCCTTCTCTGCCAACCTGTGTTACTCAAGCATTGAAATGTCCTGAATAGAGACCTGCTTTGGGTACTAAGTATAATACCTTGCAATCAGCAGTTACTTGGTCCATAGTTCCTCTTCATCCATCTAAGAATATGATGGGTTGCAAAGTGGGTCTTCAGGATTAAGCATAATACAGATAGCTCTATTGATAAGTACAAGGAAAGACTAGTTGCAAAAGGCTTTCATCAGCAGGAAGGCCTATATTATTCAGAAAATTTTAGTCAACTGGCAAAGCCAAGCACCATTATACTAACTTTGTCCCTTGTTGTTAACTACAACTAGTTTGTTACTCAACTAGATGTTAGCAATACTTTTTTGCATGGTGACTTGGCTGAGGAAGTGTACATGACTTAAACTCCAGGCTTTATTGATCCTGATCACCCTACTTATGTTTGCAAGATGCATAAATCACTTTATGGGTTGAAGCAGTCTCCTAGAGCTTGGAATGACAAGCTTCTCACTGTTCTTCTCTTTTATGACTTCAAGCCATCAACTGCAGATTCATCTATTTTTGTTCAAAAATCTAGTTCTAGGATTACTATTCTTCTCGTTAATGTAGATGACATTCTCACACTACAAAAAAATGGGTTTAACCGACTACTCGTTTTAAGTCGCTTAAAGCCCCTTTTAAGTCGCTATAACCGTTATATCGACTAAAAGTGGCACTCACTCCGTTGGTTGCCCAAAGCCATGTATGTCAAAGCTTTGAGCGACCATGCAATCGCTCTAGTAATAAACCAACTAACCTAAAGCGAGTACTTTTCTCACTGCTTAACATTTAGACCAACTAACATGGAGCAAGTAAAATTGTGATCGCTTAACATCTAGATCAACCAATATAGCAAGTAAAATATCAATCGCTTCAGATATACCAATCATTCTAAAGCAAGTAAACTACTTAGTTGATAGATACATGGAGCAACTATTCCTGAAATTGCTTGGTTAAGGTTTTAAGCGATCAAATAATTTTGCTCGCTAAAAGTGATATCTGATTTTGATTGGCCTGAAGTTGGTTGCTCAAGCTTTTGAGGTACAAAATTTTTTACTCTCTAGAAGCAACTTGTGACTTAGGAGCTATTAAACTACCTAGTTGGGAGATACATGGAACAACTAAACCTGATGTTACTTGGTTAAAATTTTAAGCGATCAAATGATTTTGCTTGCTACAAGCAATATTTGGTTTTGATTGTCCTGAAGTTGGTTGCTTAAACTTTTAAGGTATCAAAGTTTTTACTCAAGTTAAATCGTTTAAATTTTTAAGCTTCTAAATTATTTTAGAATTCAGATTTTAATCGGCTTAAAGTTGGTTGCTTGAGTATTTAAGCTACTCAATTTTTTTGCTCATTTGATTTAAATAATCCGAAGCGACTTAAAAAGGGCTTTAATCCAAATTTTTATGCTCGTTATACAAATTACTCCAAATATTCTGATTTAGATAATCCTAAATTAAAATTAAAATTAAAATTAATACCAAACAAATTATGAACCAAATTAAAAACAACAAATTTTATTATATGAATTATGTCATTTCTTAAAAACTTACACTCTTTATACAAAAGGAAAAAAAATACAATCTAATCAAAAATTTACACCCTGTAGAACAGTTTAAGACCTTATGAGCAAGAAGGTCAAGGTCCTTATTGTCTTAGATAACCTTCCATATCTGTTGTGCACTGAAAGTAAATCCTGAAGCAGGGATAACACCCCGTCTAATTCATATGCCAACCTCTGTAACAACAAACAAAGTAGAGTAAGAAAATGTTAATATTCTCATACTTAGTGGAAGTAGAATCATTTTACTTCAAACAATTTTCGTGGAAGTGGAAGTAGATAAAGAGCAAGCATTCATTACATAGTACGTATCATTGTAACTCCTGCTTACATGATCAGCAGGAACCAACACGTCATCAAAGTTCTGCAAGAAAGGCAGCTTAAGTAAAAAAAAATGAACATAACATTTAACATTGAAAATAGGATGCTACTAAATCAAACTTCCGTTTATAGTCCTACGGATATAGCTATGCCTAAATTTTAGTAGTACGGCCACGAGCTAATCATTTTGCATCCAAAACAAGTCTCACTCATGCCATATATGATATATCACAGATTTACTGCATTAGAGAAGAAAACCATCTTATTGCATACCAAATTGGAAGCTAAATCATAGTTAAAGTACAGCATCGATGGAAGATTTTGAACAATAATTCAGTGCCATACCTCTTTGGCAGAAACTATTGGGTATAGATCGTCGAATTTAACAAACTTCCCAGAGTAATTCAAGTCAAAATAACTGTGAATTGCATTCTTCAAGATCCCAAGTGGGTGTTTACCCCTCTTATGAAGTTGCAAACCAAGTTTTGTATATATCGAATCCGGAACATTGATTGTCGGATCATCCTTTACCACATCTACCATACAACAAACACAAAACTCATTATCATCAAACACACTATAAATTTACAATACTACCCACCACTACAAACAGTAATTACCATCAAAACCCATTAACATTCATTTAAGAAAACACTGGTGGGTGACACTTCCCACAACCACATTACAAAATCATACACCACCACAGGCCACCCATAACCTGGGTGTTAGTAGTGGTGGTGGTGGTTTATAGTAGCTCAACTATCATAAAAAATATAATAAGACTCAATTCAGGCATTTGTACAAAAATCTAAACTGCATTTTCTAAACTAATGATTTCAACATTCAAATCCCCATAAATTTGAAATTTTGAGATACTGGTTTTACTTACAATCTTTATCAATCGTCACTCCACCAATCTCTAATGCAGAAACAACTGGTTTTGATCTTGCAGAAGATGAAGATAAAGAACGAAATGATGAAGAAATGTTGAAGCCTCCTAAGAATTGACGTTGCTTTAATAGTGATGGTATACAGAGAGTTGAATGATGAGTACTAGTTAATGTTACTTCCATGTTCATTTTGTAGTGGTATGTGGAAATTCCTCTAGTGCCTGTTTGTATAAACATCTTCATCTGCAAAAAAATGAGTTGAAACAGAGAAGAAGAAGAAGAAGAAGAAAGAATCTTACAACAAGACAATAGAGAGTCAGAGAATAATCACCTAGAATAACTCTTGCAATCTCCATCTCTTCACTTCGTTCATAATCCCCAACAACATCACCACCAAATACTTCAAACGGAAAAAAAGAAAGAGGAAAAGAAGATTAAGATTCAGACAAAAAAAAAGAGAATTATAGATCGAATTTCTAGGGCTACAAAAAGAATAAAAGAAAATCAGATCTATATGAACCTTAGATGTTTTTTCCTTCGTATGAACTCATGTCAACCTTAAACCTAACCAAGTTCCCGAAACAAGTTATTGCGCACCAACAAGATCCGTTTTATCTTCAGCACCAACAAGAGTAGGCTAAACCAGAGAGAAAGGAAGAACGAGAGAGATAGAGGCAGAAAACGAGATGGAGGCGGAAACAGAAAAATGAAACTGCCAGACGCCAGGGGTTAAACAAAGACGGAAGAAGTTGATTGCTCTCCATCTTCTTCGCAGATGGCGGCTGCTCTGGAAGTTTTGAGGAACAGAAAGAGAGAGACAGAAAAAGGATGAAAATGATAGAATTTTTCTTTTTACGGTTTTGAAAAGAACATTTGAACGGTGGATAAGCCACCTCATACGGATCTTAAAAGGTTTTGGATGGTTCAGATTTGGTGTCACACGGATTGAGAAAAATGAGTTAAATGTGTGCTTCTCTTTGAGTTAAAACAAAAATTTGAACGGTGGATAAGCCACCTCATACGGATCACAGAAGGTTTTGGATGGTTCAGATTTGGTGTTGGATTATCATACGGATTAAGACAAGTGTGTGAGTTAAATGTGTGTTTCTCTTTGTGGTAAAATATCGATAGGTTTACGATACGATGAAGATTTCGACTTAGGGAAAGAGGTTATTAAGGATAGTATGACAAACATCGATAGGTTTAGGGTATCAGTGAAGATTTCGACTTAGGGGAAGAGGTTATTAGGGATAATATGACGAACATCGATAAAATGACCTCCAAAAAATTTAATTGAACGAATATAAATGAGAAATATAAATAGGTTAGGGTACCGGTGAAGATTCCGACTTAGGGTAAGAGGTTACTAACTAAAGATAATATGACAAACATCGGTAGGTTTAGGGTTCTACTGAATTTTTGACTTAGGGAAAGAGGTCATCAGAGATTATATGACAAACATCGATAGGGTTAGGGTACCGGTCATCAAGGATAATATGACAAAGACATATTGTTGATGAAATTAGATCACGTTTACCTTGACAAATTATCCATAAATTAAATCCAATTTTATTTAATTTGTATTACTTTATTTACCTTGACTGATATCAATCTCAATCAAACTTATTCATTTTTTGATCGATCAAACAAATCTAACGATATCAAACTATAATTTCATCAATCTTACTAAAATTCAATCAATTTTTATCAAACCGACTTGAATACATTCAATTTTGATCGATCTTACTCAAATTATATCAATTTTCATCAATTTCACTCGATTTCACTTAGATTTATTTAATTTTATTCCATCTCAATCAAACTTATTCATTTTTGTATCGATCTAACAAATCTAACGATATCAAACTATGATTTTAGCAATCTCACTAAAATTCACTCAATTTTTATCGAACCGACTTGACTATACTCAATTTTGATTGATCTTACTCAAACTATATCAATTTTCATCAATTTCACTCGATTTCACTTAGATTTATTGAATTTTATTCAATCTCAATCAAACTTATTTATTTTTTTATCGATTTAACAAATCTAACGATATGAAACTATGATTTCATCAATCTCACTAAAATTCACTCAATTTTTTATCGAACCGACTTGAATACACTCAATTTTGATCGATCTTACTCAAACTATATCAATTTTCATCAATTTCACTCGATGTCACTTAGATTTATTTTATTTTATTCAATCTCAATCAAACTTATTCATTTTTTGATCGATCTAACAAATCTAACGATATCAAACTATAATTTCATCAATCTTACTAAAATTCACTCAATTTTTATCAAACCGACTTGAATACACTCAATTTTGATCGATCTTACTCAAATTATGTCAAATTTCATCAATTTCACTCGATTTCACTTAGATTTATTTAATTTTATTCAATCTCAATCAAACTTATTCATTTTTTTATCGATCTAATAAATCGAACAATATCGAATTATGATTTTATCAATCTCACTAAAATTCACTCAATTTTTTATCGAACCGATTTGACTACACTCAATTTTGATCGATCTTACTCAAACTATATCAATTTTCATCAACTTCACTCGATTTCACTTAGATTTATTGAATTTCATTCAATCTCAATCAAACTTATTCATTTTTTTATCGATATAACAAATCTGACGATATGAAACTATGATTTCATCAATCTCACTAAAATTCACTTAATTTTTTATCGAACCGACTTGAATACATTCAATTTTGATCGATCTTACTCAAACTATATCAATTTTCATCAATTTCACTCGATTTCACTTATATTTATTGAATTTTATTCAATCTCAATCAAACTCATTCATTTTTTTATCGATCTAACAAATCTAACGATATCAAACTATGATCTATATGCACTCGTCTAGATGTTTCGAAGTTCCACTCCAATGTGGTACATGACCAAGCATAATATAACATGTTGTTATCTTCCCTAATGTAAATGACGCTATTGATGGATCGATTTGGCCAAACATGGAGTAATTTAAACACAAGCATTCTTTTCGTTTTTTAAGTCTAAAACACACAAAAACAATGATCCTTAAATTGTTTATCTGGCCAATATAAAGCCAAAAGTCTCTGATCCAACGGATATAAATATAGATTTACGAAATCATACGGATTACCACCCAAACATCTGGAACAATCTAAATTTGCCGCCATAAGATCAGGGAAAAAATGAAATGGCGCAATACTTCCCACCAAAAATTTCACCAAACTTTTTTTCCCTCCACCGAAAACCAACAAATGGTATATTAGTCCAGAGGTAACTTACTCTAACTCTGGGTTACTGTTTCCTTGATTTCTTTACTCTATTTGTTGTGAAAATTCAGTTGTTTTGGTTATCTAAGCATTTACTCCCAATCTGAATTTATGTAGGAATGGCCAGAAGAAAGCTATCCTCCTTGGGCACATGGTACTGGTTATGTTGTTTCAAGTGACATAGCAAAGACGGTCTACAATGGGCATACCAAAGGCCAAGGTATATACACTCTTGCTTCTTCTTTTTTGTTTTTTTGTTTGTTCTTTTGTTTCCATATCTTAAGAGATTTTCTGGTATCCTTTTTGATAGCCTACAGTGTCAGTTGTTCCCATTACTTGGGAGTCCTTCAATGCCTGGTTATAGGTTCAATGAAACGTGAGGTTTTAATGTGACCCTATTTTCTTACTCGTGAAACTTTATGGGGTTTGATTTGATTTTTGAAAAGTGTCGAGAAGCTGATGAATCTACTCTTTCTGCTTACAAAATATTCTTAGGTTATTGCATTACTGTGTTGGCACCCAGATCCATCTAAGACTTGCTCTTAATTATCTTCTTTGTATTCTATTATAATATCTTAAACTCTCTTTATTGTACTCTTGCATAACAGGCATTTGATAAGGCAATTGGTATACTTCATACTCTAGGAAAAGAATCCCACAAAGACAGTACTTCAATAATGCAGCTTCTCTGTGATTACTCACTCTAGGAACCTCCGATGTGCAAGATACTGCAGTACATGAAATCAAAGATGCAGCACCAGCGCCAGCAAAAGGTTGAGGAATGAGGATGTGCAGAATTTCATTGAATTCTTGTGTCGTTTCAATAGGCTTTTATTTCTACTGCATGGTTTTCATCTTGGCACTTACAGTTACAGTAGGAACTAGGACCACGAACAACCGTAACAGTTTGATGATAAATAGATCCATTTTCTAGTTCAATATTACAGGGTAGACCTTACTAACACAATTTCTATTGGTACATATGTAGATTATGCATACACCATGAAAGTGACCGAGAAGAGCGATGTGTATAGCTTTGGAGTTGTGTTGATGGAATCGGTCACAGGAAAGAGACCTACTGATTCTTTTTTTGGTGAGAACAACGACATAGTAAAGTGGGTGACAGATGCGGCTGCATCATCTGAAGATCACTGCTCAAATTTGCGTCACCTTATGGACACAAGAATAAATCCATCTTCAAGTGACTACACAGAAATGGAGAAGGTATTGAATGTTGCAATTCTTTGTACCTCTGCATTTCCCATGAACAAACCCTCCATGAGAAGGGTCGTTGAATTTCTTAAAGATGGTAGGGATATTTGTTTTTTTGCCACAAGTCCTAAATGTTGTAGCAATACAAGCTAGTTGTTGTACTTAGTCTTGCTGGGGTACGTGGTCAATCTCACCGTTGCATTTTTGAAACGGTAGAAATATTATCATGTTTTAGTTCAAGGCAAAGATAATGTGTCGATTTTATATCATTTGCTTATCGAAGAATCTTTTTCAACCGTAAACCTTTTTATAGTCGAGACTTTGAGTACCACTAACTTTTTAAACCAAACTTTTATCAAAATGCGCTTTAATAGTCTCTTGTACACCATGGATAGAATCATGCCTTTTTGATTAACGGTGATAAAATCGTGCATTTGGAGTTACAATAACAATCTGCCTGATAATGCATGCATGCATACTTGGGATTTTATGGTACATAGTTGGTTTCTTAAGAGTAATGTCGCACTATCTTAGGTCGGTTCGGCAGCCGATTCTGAGTAAGGAACTTAACACACTTAGGATTTGGATTGTTCTTTATATTTGCTTGTAGATCCTACTGCGCAGTGTTTTCTTCATTCAAGAGTTACTGTTTTATTTTGTTTTGTTTTCTAAAGTACAGTGGCCAAACAACGGGGGAGCAAGAACCTGAAAAGATAAAAAGCTATTAACGAAATGTAAAACTGGATAAAATTACACGAGCAGCCAAAATTATGTTCTCACAAACCAGTTTCTAACCCACCAAGTAGACTAGATCACAACAAAATTCCATTCCAAAATATTTTGTTGCCAGGACTTGAACCCGGGTCTCTCAGGTGAGAGCCGAGTATCCTGGCCACCTAGACTACAACGGATGGTTGCTTTCAAATATAATTGAACCAATAATTCTCACAAACTTCATATCATGCATACCATACGCTTATTTTCGGTGTGGCTTTCACTCCACTGTCCTACCACCACATGTAACAAGACTCACAACTATTTCCAACTACGCTTATTTTCGGTGTGGGAAAGAAGGGAAAGAATTTTCTTTTATTAAATGATGTTTCTCCAGAATTTTCAAATAGGATCCTTAATCCCGCTAATTATTGAGGTTAATGAAACCTTTTTTAGTATCAAATAGCTGTTAGAAAGGACCCTAAATTGTACACTTAAGTCTAATGGTAAACAATTTTATTGAATATTCCTCAATCTCACCAAATTTTATTCATTATTCATCAATTTGACCAAAAATGGAGTAATTTAAACACAAACATTATTTTCGTTTTTTAAGTCTAAAACATACACACACAATGATCCTTAAATTGTTTGTCTGGCCAATAGAAAGCCAAAAATATCCGATCCAATGGATATAAATATAGATTTGGGAAATCATTATTCTTTGGATTTTTTCTCAGGTTATTAATTTTATTTTCTTCCATAAATACAAATTCCTCGATATTAAAATATACGAATATTTTACTAATTAAAATATATATAATATTTAGACAAAAATAAATAAAAAATAATCAAAAAAGGGTGTTATAACTAAGTATGATCGTACTAAAATGGACAGATACGATTTTTTTCCAATGAGTCACACAGATCACAATCCGTATGACTAGATAGAACTAGATATAAAGCGTTGATGGATTTTGATCGCACGGTCTATCTTTCTCCCTCAAGTAATTCATTTTTTAACATGTGGTGGTGGCTTAAACTTAGTTGCTGAGAGAGGTTTGAGCAACCAATTCATTTTCTGTTGCTACGAGTCTGTGCCTCAAAGTGAATAGCTACATGATCACTTTTTTAGATGCTATAAGTTACTTGAAAAACGGATCTAGCAATTAAACATATTTGGTCGTGACTCAAACTTAGTTGCTGAGATAGGTTTGAGCAACCAATTTATTTTGTTGTTGCTACGAGTCGGCGTCTCAAAGTGAATAGCTACATGATCAACTTTTAGCTGCTATAAGTTACTTGAAAAACAGATCTAGCAATTAAACATATTTGGTTGTGGCTCAAACTTAGTTGCTGAGAGAGGTTTGAGCAACCAATTTATTTTGTTGTTGCTACGAGTCGGTGCCTCAAAGTGAATAGCTACATGATCAACTTTTAGCTGCTATAAGTTACTTGAACAAAGGATCTAGCTATTAAGTGTATTTTTTTCATTGCTAAGTAATAATGGACACATGTTTATTGCCGTCAAAAAATTTGGCAGTTGCAATTTTAGACGCTTAAACTATTTAAGCGACTAAATTTCCGAGCTCTTGCTAAGATTTTAGACGCTTAAACCCGTTTTTCTTGTAGTGTCACTGGAAGTTCAAAGGCTTATTGTGCAGATCTAACTACTCAACTTCAAAACTATTTTCCCATTAAGGACTTAGGAGCATTGCACTACTTTTTGGGTTTTGAGTTTAAAAGAAATGACAGTGGCATTTTTATGTCTCAAACCAAGTATGCACTTGATTTGCTACACAAGTTTGAAAAGGATGGTGCTAAACCTTCCTCCTCTCCAGTGGTTCCTCATTCTAAACTAATTTCTACTTCAGGGAAATTGCTTGTTGATCCTTCTTCTTACAGATCATTAGTGGGTGCATTACAATATCTCACTTGGACTAGACTTGAAATCAACTATGTTGTTAATCAGGTTTGTCAATTTATACAATCTCCATCTGAGGATCATCTAATCGCAACTAAGAGGATTCTTAGATACATTAAAGGTACACTTGAGTATGGAGTTTTATTCAAAAAGGGACTGACTGCAGTTCATGGGTTCAGTGATGCCGATTGGGATGGAGATCCAGATTCTAGAAGGAGTACATGTGGTTATTGTACCTTTTTTGGTTCTAGTCATATTTCCTGTTCTAGCAAGAAGTAGTCAACTGTTGCAACTAAAGCTGAATTCAGGAGTTTGGCTAATTCTGTTGCTGATGTCTTGTGGGTTTGCAAACTTTTTCAAGATTTGCACATTTTCTTACCCACTGCTCCATCTCTTCTCTGTGATAACATAAGTGCCATTTCCTATTCATCTAATCCAGTGTTTCATTCTAGGATGAAACATCCTGCCATTGACTATCATTTTGTCAGGGAAATAGTGCAGGCAAAAGAACTGAAGATCTCTTATTTTTCCACTCTTGATCAGGCTGCATATATCTTTACAAAAAGCTTGTCAGGTCCCAGATTTTCTCTTCTTAGAAATAAGTTGTGCAGGTGCTTCGTTTGTCAGCACACATCAACTTGAGGGGGGATAATAACAGTTAATCAGTTAACTGTTTAGTTTTTGTTTTTCTTGCACTTTATTTTCACTAGTTTGTTATTGATCCTAGTGTAGGTTAGCCATTGGACTGGCTTTCCGTGTATGTTAGCCTTGTCCATTTTTCCTTTATAATGTTTATGTTGTTATCGGTTGACACAACAACTTTACTCTTTCATTTTTCTGTAACAGAGATAAAATTTTTTTCTCCATTAATGGATTTCAGTTCATTTTTATATTTCACTGCCTTAAAGGTCAGAAGCAGATTTTGCTTCACAAAAAAAAAAAAAAAAAAAAAAAAAAAAACAACTTTTGAAGGGTATTTAATGATAATCCTTGTAACGAAACTTTTGGATAAAATATCCGGAATTAGCCTCCGGTGGGTAGGAACAACCAGTGGATCCAAGTTGAAAAAACTTGACCTTGCTTGGTCTAGACATTACAACTGGTCTAGCAGTAGGTGCATACTTTTAAGACTTAATTCAAAAAATCAGATACGTGATCAAAGAGCAGGTTCAAATGTCTAGCCTTTTTAAGACAAACACAAGAATCTATTGCTGTTTTATACTTCTTGTTTTATTAGTCTGTGATTGTATACACAACAGATTTTTATTTCAAAGTATCTAATCATAACTTTGGGATAAAAGACTTGTAGCTAGCTTCCTAGCTCATATATTTAGATGACCCACTATTGGAAACGCAATAAGTGAGTGCGCTTCTTCTTGATCTTCTTGTACTGCGCATAACCATGGGCAAAGCCGAAGAGCACCAGGCACAGTTGTTCGCTAAAGACACTACTATAGTAGGATTTCTGTCTTAGGTCAGTTGGAGACTAGAAGAAGAAATTTTGGTATTTAAGGCAACAAGCATGAAGCGTGCATTAGGGATGATGGGCTTGTTATAGAAAACCGACGCTTTACTCGCACAGAAAAAAATACAACCACAAATTATTTACTAAAACACATAATAATCAAATTAAAAGAGAAAAGAGGTAAAACCTAACTAATTTTGAAACCCTATGAATTATGAATAAGAAAAAGAGAAAGAACATAAACTGTTTGTTTGATTCGTTGGCTAAAGCAAAAGAAAATAGGGTCATATGTTGTCAAAAGGTGTAATAAAAGCAACAGAAAGAAACAAAGAAAGAATATGTGTTCGTGTGTGACAACGTAGGGCGTGATGATGTTAATATATGACCTGGCCCACTTTACACATTGGCCCACGTTAGATTACAAACTAAGAAGCATCAGGCCCATTCAAAAAGAAGAGGAGTTTGTTTTCATGAAGCGTGATGAAATACTCACGAGTGGGGGACCTCATATAGTTAGGGGTGCATAAAGGACGGTTTGGCTTGGTTCTTGGTAGAATCGTGTATCTGTACCTTCCTATGATCGGTTCTTTACCTGTGTACCTATACTCTGTACCCTATACTTTCGGTTCGGTTCTTGTACCTGTACCCGTCTTCTCGATTCGATTCCGGTCGATTCCAGTCTTGTACCTTTTTTTTTTTTCCTCTAGTCTAAATTCATGCTCAGGTTAACTGAGGTCAAAGTTCAACTTTGCACCATTCTGGTGCAAAGATCATTTCAAAGTTACACCACTATGGTGTTAGGCTGACTTCAAGATTGCATCAGAGTGGTGCATTTTCCAGGCCATTCATTTATTGTTGCAGCTGCAATAACCTGCTAACTCTGCCATTTCTTCTTGGTCTTGCATATCATGCCTATTCTACCACCAGACTCAACACATCTTCTTCCTAATCAAACTCTTGCCACTAACCAAACCAAACAATCGCTAATTTCATCTTCTTCACTGGAATTTCAATTTCACTTGCAGCTTTTTCACCTGAATCATTCTTTCTCTGCATGACGTACATTCAATTCAATGGCAAACCCATGTCTTCTGACACTACCATGAATCTTAAACAATCATCAATCAAACCACAACAGCAGCACCATCTTCTCTTGACTATCTTATACTAAATCATAGAAGAAACTCTTTACCAGCTGAGTTTCAGCTCAAATAATCCCCACAAACTCATCGAAACACCCACACAATCACCACCATTCAGTCACCAAAATCAGTGGTAGCAGCACCAGAGTACCCTAGTTATTTAGGCTTCTTCTCAAAAACCTTTTGTATGTAACACTGGTGGTCAGGTTCCCGTTCCATGGCTTCATTTCTTGCTGCCAAATTCGAATCCCATGCACATAATTCAAATTCAAAACAAACCCATTCCTCAACATTCGTTAAACACATCCATTCATACCATATTCAAAGGTTGCTAGCTAGGTTTCTTCCTCCATATTTTGTCGGTTATAATACTTCACCGAATCTCTATTTCAAACAAAATTATTCCACCACTTTGTTCCTATAGAGAAATTCATCTCAAACCCAAGTTTCCTAAGCTTGGTAAACTCTCAAATCTAACCTGAATCTCCACCAGCAACCTCCTACATCACCTGATTGCTTCCACACCACCAGTCCATACACTAGTATATACTATCTCCTCACAACGACACCACTTTAAAATAAAAGTTTAAAATTTTAATCGATCGAGTAACCTAAAACGGATGAGATTAAAAATCCAATATCTAATCAACAGCTTAAAGCATTCGGTACCTTCGGTCCGGTACAGGTCGGTTCCTAGGTAGAACCTGTACCTGGTACCCGGGTGTACTCGGTTCTCTTTTTTATACCTGTACCCTCAGTTCGGTCCAATTTCGATTCGTTTCCGTTGGTTTCGATTCGGTCCTTCGGTTCCGGTCGGTTCCTGTGCAGCCCTACATATAATGATGACATTTAACACACGAAAAACCTCCCCTCAATGGCTTGCATTTTTTTCGCAATGTTAGAGAGAGATTTAGGAAGAGGATCTTGTTGGCAAGTAGTACTATTAAATTCATCTAACAAAGAATAGATTAATTATGTTTAAAATTGTCAATGTTGTTGTGATATAATGGTAAAGTCATCGGACGATATCATTGATCTAAGTTCGAAACTCATCAACCCTAAATTCAAAATATATTTATAATTACGATATTTTGTATATTCTACTATAATTTATTTATTATTTTCTTTTTCAATCTATATTTAATTAAAATCTAAGCATTAAAATCTAAGCACTAATCGTATATCAAGTATCAACATATAATGTAAGATATCACATGTCTCTCCTTTAGAAATGGTCACACTCACACATGTATGATGCAAACAATAAAGTTAGTAAGACATGCACAACCAACAAAGACACATGGGAAAAGTTAACTAAACAACTCCCACTAAGAAGAGGAAACCCCATAATCATCATTAAGACATTTTAGCTAACTTTTTGTTAGCACAAAATCAGTCGGTCAACTAAACTCCATTATATCCCCTCACCATAAGTATAGCTTATGCCTCATAGGGCATAGCCGCATGGCAACCCTCTCTTTAATTCCGAAACTTAGGGGGTCAATGAAAAACCCTAATAATAATTCTGATAATAATTACACAAGCACTAGTGGAGCTGATTATTCGCCTCTGTGATTTAGGTTATTTTCATGGTTTCAATCTTTCAGAAATTAACCTAGCTATTTGGACCAAGTTACTTCACATATGACATAACTGGTCTACATAATTTTCATTTTACATCTGATAAAAGGAAAGTAAGGAAAATAGTTAATCAGAACTATTATAATTTAACTAATTAAGTTTGTACCTACTAACTTTGGAGATGCTTCAAAACATGTGGTATGCACAATGAGTTAATGTTGTAAGTTTTCTTAACATAAAGAAGAAGAAGAAGAAGAAACAGTGGAAACCCCTGAGAAATAATTTTAATCAGTCAGCAATTAACATAAGTTCAAAATAAGGTTAGTTTTTCTTTTTTAGCTGAAGATTTAGAGAGGTTAATTTTATCCTTGTAGAAGGAGCCTCAGGTGTGCTAGCTTTTCTAGGCTTGTTACCATTAAGGATACCAAAAGCAATATCTTGTTCTTACAAGTGATACAGTCCAATTGATTTCGTTTATTGAGAAAAAAAAAAGCTACAAACCAAATGACTGGATTCCCCATTAGCATGCATAACATTTTATCTAAGTGTTTGAAGTCTAACCACGTAATATAAGTCTAGAAAATTACCATCAGTGTTTGTGAAGTTGGATTACACGTGTCTCTATAACATTGGCGATATTTAGATGGATGATTGTTGTTATTGGTGACCGATAAGACTGGACATAAACCTGGTCCATGTTCTACCAACATATTCATGTTCATGCCAATTCTTTTTTAACCTAATCTCATTAGGAGAATTTACTGATAAAAGAGAAAAATAAGCACAAAAGGAAAAGGAATTAAAGGGAAACCTATAATTTAGTTTGGTATTGATGTATTTTTTATAAAAGCGCTTTTTTATTGTGCATTAATGTGTTGTGTGAAAAAAATAATTGAATATTTAAGAAAATATAAATTAAAGTTTAAAACTGATTAAAACATTGATCAAATTGTATTTGGTAAAATATTAGATTCAACTATTGTTGTAGTAGCAAATGACAAAAATAGAACTATCTCTGAAAATAGTTTTATTCAATTTTATTGAATTAAAAATCAATTAAAAATTTTACTACTAAATATATATATATATATATAATATTAAAGTTATTGATTATTACTAATATTATGATTGTTAAAAAATATTATTTTACTTAACCACTTTTTATTATAGATATAATATTCAAACAAAAAATCGAACTAAAATGAAATAATAATTTAATATTTATTCTTATTTTTATTATTAATAAATTAAAAAAAATTCAATAAAATGGTATATGCAATAGTTTGAAAAGGAAAAACAATAATCTTTAAAGAATAAAATATACAGAATAAAAATTGATTGTATATAAATTTAAGGGTAATTTTGTTATTTACAAAATAAAATAGGGATATAAAAGATAAATCAAACATTAAATTTAGGTGAGACCAAAGCTTATGCTTTTGTAGCTTTTAAAAGTTCATCTTCCCCGTCTTTTAATAGTTGAGAATTTTGAAAGTGCTTTGAATAAAAAACACTTTAAATTTTTTTACCAAACACCAATATCAAAAGTTATTACCATATTTATGTTTTGAAAGTGCTTTTTAAAAAGAAAAAAAAAAACAATATCAAACCCACCTTATATCTACGAGCTCATCCAAAAATTTAATTCATGAGCTTTCAAGTGATTTCATGTTTTACCTTAGCATTTTTCTTTCTAGAACAATATAAAACAGGCAGAAAACCATTCGAGCGAGGAGGTAGAGACCTTAATATCACTTTATCTGGGGTTTTATGTATCCACATATTCCCATACCACTGATGATGAAAATGTTAGATGTCATATTAATTTTTATCAATATACATGACTAGTCTACTAAATCTATTAAGGGATTTTTTATAAAATGCCCATGTACGAAAATCTCATTTATAAAATAACCCCGTTTTTTTGAACATTAATAAAATGCCCATAATTTAACATTTTCAATCTACTTTTAGGTTAATGGTAGTTAGAGCATAGGTGGCATTAAATCAGCTATTGAAAAAGACGTTAATGCCCTTAAATCGTTTTAAAGAGTCATAGTTAGAACAGTGAATCATTATGTGCTCAATTTATGACTCATAGCATGTGCAAAACACGTGCTACCATTAGTGGTGTTTTTTCATCATCTTCAACCTAATTATACCAGTTATGAACCCTAGCACCAGCAACAAGGTTTGAGACAAAAAAATCCAATAAATTAGTCATACTAATAGATGTCATTCATATTAAAAGGTTCTAATAATAAACCATTATCACATCATTGTTTTTTCAAACATAAACAAGTTCAGATCCAAAAAAAAAAACACATTACTTTTTCTTTCCAATTTTCTTTGGGACAGTACCAATATTTTGAGCCACATTGAAGGCTCCATTTAACTACCAAATAGTTTAGCTCCAGACTCAAAAGCAAAAACACAAGTTCAAGCAACAAAACAAAAACAACTATCAACTAGTTTGATAATTGCACTGAGGAAGCATCTCGGTGATGATGATTGCTTGCGAGTAGATTAGTTGAAATTTTCTTGTTTCAGGCTATTTTGCAGCTTCTGTCGGTAGCATCTGGAATTATTCCAAAAATACTGTAAGAAATTTCAACCACAAAAACTTCCCCCACTGCTCAGACAGTGCTCTTTTATACACGTCAGTTTGAACTTCGTAAAATTATGAAATCTTAGAGCCTTCTCAAATAATATCTTGTTCACTGAAAACAATAAACTGAATGAATAAAGTATAATTACATGAAACAAGAAAGAACAAGGAAATGAAGAAAGATGAACAGACAAAATATAAACATGCCCAATAACAATACGATGCCATCTAATTGCAAATGATGTTATAGGTTATAGCACTATTTTATCTATTCTCTAATGCCGGCAACAAAGCCGAGTCCAAAAAGATTCGAACTGATTGCAATAAGGACCTCACTGACTCAAAACTGGTTGCAATAATCAGGACCTCACTGACCCAACTGATCTTGCATTTTGTTCGTTTGAGGAATCTTGCCTGGATAGTTAGTAACCGAAGGATCCGATCCAATCATACTGAAATTTGAAGAGAAACTAAGTTTAGAACATTGACAACTATAAAACATACTTGAACCAATTTTTATGCAAAAACAATGCAAGAAGATACACTCACCCTCTATCAACGATCACCATTGACACTGAAGTTCACAATTGGCAAAGCTGCTGGTTGTTTGAATAGAAAGCTAGAAGTTAGAACCACTGACAAGATATAGCATTTATGTTACTATGTTTCATGTGAATACTGTAAAAAAAAATTACTTAAGCTTTAGATATAGGACTGTTACGATTCAACTCTTAGGGAGACGGCAGAATACAGAACAATACACAAATTTTCTAAGAGTTAGCATATTTGTAGCATCTGTTCTCATCTTTGAGGGCCCGTTACTGTGTAAGAATTAAGGAATAAGAGGTTGACTTGTTTAGGTGTTTTGTTAGTGCCACAGTTGAAATACAAAGAAATGACCTGTTGCCAACCTAGAGGGGTAAGAGGTGCATCAAAAAGTGACTGAGACAGAAATGCACTGTCGTCCTTTTCAGCTTCTACATTATGAACTCCTTGGGCATGCCTAACCTATAGTATTAATCAAATTAAATTAGAGAATTAGAAATAGGCATTCTCAAGCACTCTTAACAAAACACCACTAAATGCATCAAGCTTTTCTCATCATACTATTTTCTCATCAGATAGATTTCATACGAAATCATACGAACCCATCGTACGAACCCAGTAAACTAATCATAAGAACCTAACAGAACCCTAATTTCAGAAAGAAAAAAACCTTAATTTCAAAAGAAAAAAAAAACTAACAGAAAGAAAAAAACTAATTTAAAAAAACAAACAAAACCCTAATTTCATAAAGAAAAACAAAACTCTAATCATACGAAATTAACTACTGTTAACATTAAACAATAGGGTTACCTCTTCATCGCCTTTTTTTCTTTCCTGTTTTTGTTTTTCATCTTCACGGTTAGGGTTATTCTTTGATCCAAACACTTGTTTTAATTTTAAGATTGATCTTCTTGATTTGCAGAGATTGATGTTGCTAGTTCTCTTCTTGATTTGCAGAGAAAAGGGAAGAACAGGAGGAGGTGGAAAGAAGAAGAGAAAGGGAAAAGAGGAGTTGGCGGTGGAAAACGAAGAAGGGAAGAAAGGTTTTTTTATTTTGAAGCGTTTTTGGACCAAAAAACACGTGTAACAATCCGGTGCAAAGAATCCAACGGTGGGATGATTTAAAGGGTAGTTTTATAATTGCGTCCATCAATATATCATCTCGTCAGACGGTAAATTGACTTTGTAAACGAGATTTTATCAATTTGGATGGCCTTGACGAAAATACTAACGGTTGGGGCATTTTATAAAAATTCAAAAAAACAGATTGTTAATAGTCTATCATTTATTAAAAATTTCATCTATTAATTTTTATTTATATACATAATTAATCTACTAAATCTATTAGTATCAACACTAACACATATGGCTAACTTCTCAAAGGAGATCAAATCCTTTAAAACCCACTTTATTTAATTGCATCACATAGCGCTAGAGCACTTGAGTTGGGAGCTATCACGTCGCTCGTAGAGAAAATAAGATTACTACTCTCTCTTATTGCTCCAAAAATATAATTATGTGTCCCACTAATCAAAATGTCCGAAAATATCTGTATTTAATTACACTCCGTATACCTAATGTACATTGGGTGGTGAAATCCTCCCCCACGTTGCTCTAGATTATTTCGACCAATCAAAATGTTGGAAAACTTTAGTTACATTCCATTTACACAAATTACTAAATGTACTTTTTGTAAGATTTAATATTTCAATGCAATTATTTTTACATTCCAATAACAAATTTACCCCTAATTAAGTTTGGGGAGGATATGCCGGTTATTCTCATAACTATTTCATAATTTCGACGCTAATTTTTAAAATCTAAACAATAATAAATTTAAAACTAACATCAGTATTATTAATTTATTATAAAATTTGAAAGAAGAAATCAATGTTAATTATTGATCTTAAATATGAATTAAAGATAAAAAAAGCAGTATACCATAAGAAAAAAATAAATAAATCAAAAAATAATACCGAACATACACAACAATAAAAGATACTGATCTTCAAAGAATTGATTCTATCATAAACCTGCAATAAACAAATACAATGATTCATAAAAAAAAATACATGAACAAGTTACATAAACTCAGATTTAGAATCAACAAAAATGGTAAAAAAGAATAATAACAAATAAATTAAAAGAAAAAAGACTAGTACTCAAATCAAAACTTAGTGACTAACGATCATAAATTTATCAAAATGTGAAACCGGATTAATCGTCAAAACTATAAAAAAAAAATAATTAGGGATTCAACAATAAAAATTATGAAAAGTTTATTTCCAGAGCTAGAACAGATAATCGAGATCTAAAACTGATTTAATAATGTTTCTCTTTAAACCCAGATTTAGAATCAACAAAAATAACAAAAAAGAATAATAACAAATAAATTAAAAAAAGATTAGTACCCAAATCGAAACTTAGTGTCTATCGATCATAAATTTATCAAAATGTGAAACCGGGTTAATCATCAAAACTATAAAAAAAAAAAAACAATTTGGGATTCAACAACAAAAATCATGGAAAGTTTCTTTCCAGAGCTAGAACAGAGAATCGAGATCTAAAACTGATTTAGTAATGCTTCTTTTAAAAAAAATTAAACTTATATACCTGAAACTAATTTAGTAATGTTTTTTTTTTCAAAAATTAAACTTATATACTAGTACGTTAAAAGGGTATTCCTGCCATTATAAAATATTAATTTTGAAAGGTGGTGTTTCATCTAGGAATAGAAAACTATATTTGGACCAACGAGCAACAAAAAAAACTAATAGAACAAAAAAAACTGGCTTAATTGGGGACTTGTGAGATTAATAAAGGGCTATTGGAAATCTACCCACACACCATAAATTATAAAGGGGTGCCAAATAGTAATAAAATATTACGTTACCCTTCCCTAAAATTAATTCTATAACCGTATTATACTTAATCTTATAAGCCCCCCATTCAATCAACTCCACCCCTCTCCCTCTCCTCTAAACCTAATGATCCTTCTTCCTCCAATATTTTTTTTTGAAATCAATTTATCGTCGTAATCATCGTTTCGTAAACTTTAATCGACGATTAACTTCTTCTTCTTCAAACATGGCTCGTACGAAGCATTATCAAAGAGAACAAAAAGAAACCTAAAATCATAGAGAAACTAAAAGGAAATTGGAACTCAAAAAGCACCGAAGAATCAAACCGTGAAGAATTAAAAAAAGAAATGACCCTATTAAAAAGTAAGTAAACTAAAACCCATTACTTTCTAATTGTTGTGATTGTTTGTATGAGATTTTTGAATGTAAAATTAGGTCTATATCCTCAAAGTTGTATTCAGAAAGAGAGTCGTCATGGTCCCAAATCAAATACCATGACGACTTTTTATATGCATGTTAAAATTATGAAAAATCGTGATGGTCTTTGATTTGCGACCGTGACGACCCTTACTGATTTTTTTCACCGAAGACGAAAAATTTATTAGGGCCGTATCGGTTTTTACCTAAAACCATGACGACTCTTATTGTTTATTTTCACTGAAGACATAGTCTATTAGGGTCGCATCGGTTTTTACTTTAAACAATGACGATGTTAGTTTTAACATAACCAAGGGTCGTCATTGTATATTATATGGTCGTCATGGTTTAACTTAGGGTCGTTATGGTTGAAAATTTAGACCATATCGACCCCTATACTGAGTCTATGTATTTTGGTTCTGTTTTTTTATTTTTATGTATATTCGATTGTAATATGCTTAAAAAGATCAAGAAAGGAAAAGGCAAACATCTGCCGACTCCTCTTTCAAAACTTCCCCACAACGAGAAATTCTTGGGGTTGGTCCGTATTTTGGAAACTGTCCGAAGGAGATACCTTTTGTTACCCGTGAATGTGCAAACCAAGGTATTGAACCAGAGGATTCCCCTTTTTTTTTTCTGCCTCCTTTATTCCATCTGTGAATTTAGACAATGACAATGAAAAAACAAAAAATGATGTTGATGAGACCAACATGGGTGGTGGAGCTGGTGGTTCTGGTGGAGCTGGTGGGTCTGGTGGTGGTAATGGTGATGATGGTGGTGATGAAAAGGAGGAGGAAGAGGTGCAAGAAGAGGCGGAGGTGCAAGCAAAGGACAAGAGCAATGGAAAGAAAAAATCCCCACCCGTGAGGCACGTACCCGAACCCCACTTGGAGCTGGAGCCTCAAAGCAATGGAAAAGCTAGAGGCTTACCATTAGATGGAGGACAAGTTCTATTTGCATATCCCGGCTCGTGGGCTCGTACCATCTATGAGACCATCGTAATAATCTCAACTTTGCTTTTCAATTAACTTGTTGTTGTTATTTTGCTTCTGATTATGTTTTTTTCACCCTTATTTTACCTTTATTTTGTAGGATCATAAAATGCAACACGTCTTTTCATACGCCGGTCTTCCTATGTAAAAATGGAGTACTGGAAACTTTAAGATGAATGTTCAAGAGTTATAGAGTTAATCGAGAAATATGGTTTGTATCGTGCCGTACAAAAATTCTTCATTGCGTTTGATAGGGTCGTGGTATCTCGTTTCAGTCAGAAGTTTTAACCTGAAGTCGATTGCTTCAAATTCCCGTTTGGTGAGATGGTTTTAACCCCTGACGATGCGGAATAAAATCTAGGGATCCAGGTCAAAAGAAAATCCATTGTAGACAACTACAACAAACAACTTCATTGGATTAAAATTTATGAATTGGCCAAGGAGTTGTTTGGCTAGGATGAAAAGACGACGAATAACAAGTTGGTCATGAGGCCAAAGTAGCAGAGGAGAGAGTTCAATCTTGTGGAGTTAAGGAACAGATATTCCGGGACCCTAAAAAAAAGAGCTAATGGCCTCCTCTCTTATGTTGAAGTTCGTGTTGCGGCTGCCGTTTATCTATTGTACGTGCTAGGGTCTGTGGTGTTTCCCGACAGCTTATGAAACAGGGTCAGCACTAACCAAAGTAGTTAATATCGTGTATCGGTATCGTATCGGCGATGTACGATACACAATTAACTTTGTAATTATATAATTTATAGGTAGATGTGCATTATGTTACTCAAATTATTAATGAAATGCATTTATAATGTTAAAATATCAGTTAAACTAGTTCCACTTCATAACCTAACATCCCCAAACATAGAATTTGTATTTGAATAAAAAAAAGAAAAAAAAAACATTGTTAATAATAGGGTTATACAAGAACCGGGCCGAAATAAAAAACCGGATCGAAACCGACCATTTTTGAACCGAACCGAGCCGAACCGTTCATCCAATGATCGATAACAGTTTGAGAAACCACAACCGTAGGATATTCGACTCGGCCAACAGGTTGAGCCCTTAAGACGACTGAACCGACCGAATAAACCGATTTCACATGAACCATTAAATTAGATATTTATATGAAATCCTAACCATCCATCTATACCTATATTATCATTACCCTAAAACAAGTAAACCGTTTCTTCTTCTTTTTTTCTCAGTCGCAGCGTCTTTCTTCAGTTCCTCTTCTCAGCACCACAACGCCACTCACTATCACCATCTGGTTTTTTCCATCACCAGTACCACCAAAAACTTTTTCTTCTTCTCCATCGATGATATAAGAATCATCTTCAAGAATCAAGACTCCAATAGAAGACGAATCTTCATCATCAACTTGGTATGTCGCAAAACCCTAACTTAAGAGTTTAATTTATGAATTTAATCATCTTATTCTTTTCATTTTGAGTTTCATTTTTCAGAATTTATATATGATCCATATAAATCAAGTTTAGTTTTTTTTATAAAAAAAATTAAAACCCTAGCCTTGTGAGCATTACCGGATTGCCTGATAATTGATATGCTTCTACAAGTAAGCATACATTGGAATAGATGCATTTGAATAGAGTGATAATTGAAAAGGAGGACATTATTCAATATTCATTACCTTAATTGTATGATTTGGTTTATATTTGTTCTTTGATTATTTATGGATGGAATTAGCGTGACTGTTTTTTTGTTTTTGTTAAATGGGGTGGGTTGTGATTGATTTCTTTGGTTTTTCTTTTCCATATGCGAAGCTGTTGATTTTGGTGATTCTAATTTTGTAGAATCTAGCCATTTTCATTTCTTCTCATTTGTTGAATAATGAATTTCGTTTTTGATTGAGTCTGTGCGAATCGGTATAAAACCGGTGGAAAAACCGCCATCGAATGGACCGATTCGTGCCGGTCCTAAACCGAACCGTAGCCAGGCCAGTTCGGTGACGGTTTTGAATAACATAACCGTAGAGAGATCGGTTTGGTCGACGGTTTTGGCTAAAAACCGAACCGACTGACTGATATGGAGCCCTAGTTAATAATTACATTTGTATTCTTACTAATATTATCGGCTGATACTGTGGCCGATATATCGGTCCGATACGACAAATACCGCCCATATAATCAGAATATTCATGTATCGCCGATATTTTGCGTATCGTCTAGGTTAAAAGCCGATACACGATAAATTTTGATATTTTCGACCGGCACAATCGATATTAACTACATTGGCGCCAACTATCTCTATCTTTTGCATCCTTTGGAAGATGTGAATAAGTACTTGTGGGGGACTGCCATTATAGCACATATGAATGAGGATCTACAAAAGCATCTAGGGAACAAACTTCTCAAATAAACGGGAATACTAGTCTACTCCAAGTAATTGAAGTGATCATATTTGTTTTTTTGATCAATTATTATTCTTTTTCAATCTCTTGTTTGATGAATACTAGTTTTATTGTTTTGATGATTATATAGGTGTGGATTTACAAACCTTTTCCTTCATTGTTCAAAGACAACAAGGGCGTCAAAGTAAATATAGCATGGACCAGTGCTCAACCAAGAGGGATGAAATACACATTCAATTGGGATCAGGAGAAGGATCATAAGTCCATGTTGTTAACCATGCGGGAAAGTTTGGACAACATGATAGCAAAAGATATAGTCTAGGATCTGTATAGGGGAGATAGCCCCAACAGAATGCGTGATGTCTCCTTTTACAATGGCCCTTTGTTTCCCTCTAACGGATTCCCGATGTATGTTCCATCGAGAGTAATGCGCCAGGTTGGGTATAAGCAAGATTGATAAATGTTGTTTTGACGCTTCTAGTGTTGAGGTGGTTTACAAACCTCTACCGGAGACCAGACATTGAGATGATATGCATGCTAGAAAGGTAGACATCTCTCTTTGAGAGAATATGAATAAAGGTTACGAGGCAAATAATGGTTACTTAGAATGGTACCAGAAGTTATCCCATGGTCATGTGATGCAGATAGATACTCGCGCGTAGAAAAGTAACAAAGCTTATACTTCTTCTACTTCGGCACCCGATACCAGAACTGACTCTATCATTCTAAAGCTTTTCGTGATTTTTTTTCTTTCTTGTTCTTTTTTTATTAAATACATACACTTATAAGTATCTTAACCTCGATTGCAATTCTATTGCGAATAGAGGGATCAAGTGAAGATTGTGATCAAGGGACTGTGTTGCTCGAAGGGCAGGGGAAAACTGTTGACGCCTGACCAACAAGGTCAGTACATTGACTACTTGACACATATTGAAAACCCCGCTACGGCCAAAATGTATGTTGATCTGGCTCGTGCAAGTAAGAGGTCTCGGAAACCGTCTACCCAAGTAATCCAAGAAGGTTTTGATACCCAAGGCGAAGAGGGACAATTCAATGATGAACTAGGAGAAAGTGTTGAAGAAGGAAAAGGGAGCCAAGAAGATGGTCGACGAGGTCTTGAAAGTGAAAGACTTGCATCAAAGCGAGGCCGGAGATCAGCTAGTAAGGGTCGTGGTCGCGGTTGATTGATGTTGTTTTTAAAACATTGTTATCTTCAACTCATGTTTATTTGTGTTTCTTATCCAACTTAATTTCACGTTACTTTAAATCATGTTTATTTACGTTTCTAAGGTACAACTTAATTTGCTTTAGTAGGTGTGGTACTAGATTGGTTTGAATTGTTTATTAAGACAATGTTATTTTGGAAAGTTTAAAGTAGTTAATGCCAAAATCATTGTTGGTGTCGTCATGGTCTTTATGTATCGACCATAACGATCTTAGTATTCTCACTAGTTAAATATTTTCTCAGAGTCAGAGTCTTCATGGAAAAAACTAGCAGGTTGACGACCCCTGCTCTCACAAGATGGTAGATTATTTCCCAGAGTCAGAGTCGTCATGGTCAAATTTAGCAGGTTGACGACTCCAACTCTAACACATTTAGCGGTTATCATTTGCATCTAGTTTCTTTATGGTATATGTTATCGACTATGACGACTCCAACTCACCTAAAAACTAGCAGGATTTGGTCGTCATGGTTTATGTAATGATCCGATGCGACCTTAGCACTCAAAAGCATCTAGAAAAAACAAACCTTGGTATCTATGGTTGCCATGGTCTATTGGTATCAACAATGACGACCTCACCCATCCAAGAAAATGGCAGATATGAGTCGTTAAGGTATAAGGTATGAACTGATGTGACCCTAGCACACCAAAAACATCCAGAAAAAATCAAACTTTGGAAACTAGTGTCGTCATGTATGTGTGTATAGACCACGATGACCTTATATACAGGAAATGTCATCTCCTTTAGAAAGATAAAAAAACCATTGATTTCACTAAGAAAATAGGATTACATCAATCTCGTATTACATAAGGCTTAGAACGGATGACGATGTATGTCGCACATTAAAACATCATCAATGAACCTCCGTGCACGATTTTACAATACCCCATATTCCTTCACGTAAATGAACTTTCTTTAACCATTTCATATTCGCCATAACCCATTAAATCGTTCAAGATGAAATTCAGTGAATTAAATGTTACTTTGCAAATATAAAATTATGAAAAAGGTATACAAAATAAGTATAAAGTGTTAGTATGTGACTCACTTTTTCGGTAAGAGAATCTTGGGGATGATGGTCTTTCACCATTTTTCTAACTTTAACGAACTCTCGAATTGAACTTTTGATGTAGTCAAATCGAAACGCTAAGTCTTTTTATTTTCAGTTTTTGGGATTCGCGGTGCGTTCATAATAAAACTCTTTCACTTTCTTCCAAAACATTGAATAAATTTCATCCGGACGTTCATGGAACACCTTAATAAAAGATTTAACGAGATCCATATCTTCATCCGGCTCATATTCAGCCATTGTCATTGATGTCTCACTTTCAAATGAAAACAAAAACAAATGTAAGATGTAGAAAAAGAAAAAGAAAAAATAGAAGGTTTGGAGCAATTTTTTCTAGAGAAGGAGGTTGTATTATATAGAAAAAACCCCAATGGTCATATTATTTTCAATTCACTTTGTATTCGTCATGGTCTTACACTATAAACCGTGACGATTCTGGAAGAGCTAACTAGATAACACTTTGTAGGTTAACCTTTAGAGTCGGCATGGTATATTGGTATCGAGCATCACGACCCTTGATGATACAAATATTAAACAACATTTAGACTTGGATTAATAAGATGATTATATTCAAACTAGGATTCACAAGTAGTACATTAAAACGTGAAAGTAATACTAAACTAGACTAACAACTTGTAGACCAACTTGGCCTTACTAAACACATTACATATTATTCTTTTTCTCGGTATGAGACTCAACTATTTTTGGCCTCTTCGAAATGATAAAACGCCTTTCCTCTCCATTTGGTATATGCATCATGTGCCGCAAACTTGTCCCCTTTGTGCCTAGTGAGAAACTCACTGTACTTATAGCACAACTTTTTAACATGAATGGTCCTTGAAGAAACATAGTCTTGCCCGTAATCAAAGAGTGGTTTTCTGTACTTACCATCCAACTTGGGAACGAAAGGTCTTGTTTTAACTTGTATCCAAAATATTTTTTCATCCCGATCTTCTTCGGGAAGATCCATGACGACGTAAAAATTCCTAACTCATTCCTTTTCTTCCTCAACATACTTTAATCTTTCCCTTAGTTGGAATTGTTCATAACCTTGTTTCTTGAGTACCTCTTTTGCGTATCTCTTCTTCCATAGCACTAATTGATTTGGTAGTTG
This sequence comes from Papaver californicum, assembly GCA_023531435.1. Taxonomy (NCBI): domain Eukaryota; kingdom Viridiplantae; phylum Streptophyta; class Magnoliopsida; order Ranunculales; family Papaveraceae; genus Papaver; species Papaver californicum. The sequence continues at coordinate 183,433 of JAJJMC010017880.1, read as the reverse complement.
ATGATGATAGAGTTGTTCATTTGCATCTTCTGAATACCTCTTTAGCTTAATTGGTAGTTGATGATGGACTTGTCATTGCAAAAGAGTTTTACTTTGAGTTCAATGTTAATGTTTTCAACTGAATATAACATGGGTTTAACATCCTTATATATAAAAGGCCCCCAAAAACTACTTATTTGGGGGAAAAAAACTAGTTGTTGAGCCTGAGTTGTCATGGTATTAAGATAACGACCGTGACGACTCGAACTCTCCAAAAAATATCAGATAATAAGCATCATGGTTTATGTTATGAACCGATGCGACCCTAGCACTCAAAAACATCCAGGAAAAACCAAAAATTACTAGCTTGGGTCGTCACCGTCTATAGGTTTCGACCATAACGACTCATTTCAAAAGCTTGGGTCGTCATTGTTTTATATGGATCGACCATGATGATTCTAGCACACCTATCACCTATTAACCTATATGTAACGGCTAGTTGGCTATTTCTTTAAACGGTCGTTGGCTTTTTGATTTCTATAAAATAAACCTTCTTCTCAATAAACAATGTCTCCCAAATACTAATTATCTCTCATCTTTCTCATCTTTCAAATTATTTCTCATTTCTTTCTCATCCAAACAAACAAAAAACATGGCTACTAATTTCACCACCAAAGAAGATATTGCAATTGTTTATGCGTTTTTGTCAACCAAAGACCATGACTCTTCTATAAACCCTAACTACATCGTAACAGGATTGCTTTTCCTCATTCTTTTTGGAACTGTGTTATTTTGGTTTCTGTAGTCTTAGACGACAATCAAAAATCAAGAACGAAAAAAAAATGAAGGAAAGAATAGATATCATCTATGAACGATGTCATGGTTTAGAACGCAATTGTTCGACATTAAGAAAACTTATCCTCAACTTGACAGTGAGGGACAAGTAAGTATATCTTAATTAGATGTTAGCCAAATCCGAATTGAATAAAATAGTGACTTCTTATTACTGATTTTATTTTTCAGAGAACTTGCTCTTAGAGAATTTAAGCGTGGCTATGGAATAGAATTCGAGCATGATGAATGCTATAGAGTCTTGAAAAAATACGACGACTATTTCAATTTACATTAAATATTCAAATGTAATATTTTGATCTATGTTGATCGGTTCCTTCATTGTAATGTTGTTTCCTTCGAAAATAAATGTTATGGATCAGTGTATTTTTTTCTGAATTACTGTTATGAGTCGCTATGGTATAGTGTTATAAACCGATGCGACCCTAGCAACCATAAACATTACAGAAAAAATTAAAAAATTTCATCTAGGATCGTCATGGAATTTTGGTATCGACCATGACGACTCCTATGGACATATAGGTTCGTCATTGTTTATAGGTATCTACCATGACGACCCATGTACACCTATCATCTATGAAGTTATACGTAACGGTTAGTTGGCTCGTTTTTTTTTAAATGTCTGTTGGGACCTTCATTTCTATAAAAGGAAGGTTCTTCTCAACATACACTTATTTCCAAACACTCGTTATCTCTCATCTTTCTCATTTCTTTTTAATTTCCTCATCATCCGAAAATACACAAACATGGTTGCTAAGTTCACCCTCCGAGAAGATGTTACGGCAGTTAGAGCGTGGGTGTCGTTCACAAAACATGACGAACAACTCAAGATCAACATAAATGGGCCCTTGTCATCTTTTTGGAACCGTATTTTCTAGGTTTGTATTGCGTTAGGCGTCAACCAAAAATCAAGATTAAAAAAAAACGTAAAGGAAAGATTCAAAATGATCTACGATCGATGTTGTTTTTTTAGAACGAATTTGGTGGACATGATCGAGATGTATCCCCAACTCAAAATTTGGGAACATTTAAGTACATATCAATTAGATGTTTAACAAATCCGATATTATTATAATACCAACTCTTATTATTGATTTCCTTTTTCAGAAAAATCTTGTTATTGTACACTATAAGACGGAATGTGGAAAAAAATTCAGGCATGAAGTATGCTATGAAGTGTTGGTCAAAAACATTGCATATTTCAATGATCAATGGAATTGATTAACTTCATTGTAATGTTATGTTATAATCTATGTATGCCTTTAATTTCCTTTTAGTGAAATTACAAGTACAAAATCCCAAACAAACTCGTCAAAATCCTGAATTAACATATTCTTCAGAGGGGGGTCGTCATGGTATATTAGTGTCGACCATGATGAGTCCAACCCACCAAAATAATGGCATTTATTCGTCGTTATGGTCTTAGCAATGAACCGATGCGACTCTTGACAACAAAACATCTAAGAAAAACCCAAATTATGCTAGCTAGGGTCATCATGGTATGTTTTAGCAGGTTGACGACACTGCTTACCTGGCATTTCATGTCGTCATGGTTTTACATTACAAACGTGATTACCCTAAAAGCATTTATTGTTTTTTTTTACTTGCAACCAATACGGTTGGGTCTCTCAATGGCTAACTTTTTAAAAAAAATAGTTGTTGGATCTTTAAGATCTATAAAAAGACCAAGTTTTCATCTCATCCTCACCCTAACCATAGATCTAAACTTTCAAACTCATTCTACTCTCTTTTTGATCCACAAAAATAGAAAACAAACCATGGCGTACACTGACAGTGAAGATATAGCTATATTTAAAAAGTGGGTGACGTACGCAACCCATGAAGAAGAGCTTAAGGAAATGGATCTTATAACCACCGACAATATCTTGGATCCAAACTCTGATTTATGGTGGAACCGTGTATTCATAATTTTCGTGGTGTTAGACGGAAATTGCAGTTCAAGAACACTCAATGACAGACACATTTTTGTATCTTAATTGTTCTCATATTTATATTGTTATTTCTCAATTTTTGTACTAGCAGTATTATTTTTTTATTATGTTTTTAGGTATTTTTGAAGAATAAATAATTACGGAAAACTGGGCTTAAGAAGTGTTAAAGGTACCCTCAAAATTGCTAAAGGCACCCACCTCCTATTGATAAAGGCACCCATTCTTTTCAAATTCAAACATTAATTACGAGTGGAAAAAGCCGTTTTAGATAGTTAGGAAGTGTCGTATAAGAGAGTTATACGATACTTTGATTCAGTATCTATTATCGGAACGACACTTTCAAGTTGACAATGAATAAATCTGATTTACGATACTTTCAAATTGTCCTATATACGTAGTTAGCTAAAGTCGTAGAGTTGATTTTATATATTAAGAAAATAAAAATTCAGCTGAATTCCAAAACTGATTCAGCTGACTGCAGTGTTTCTATCTGGGCTGAAATAAATCTGATTGAAACTCAAATTACAGTGAAATGGAACTTGGATTTATAAATTCAAATAAAAAATTTATTGTACTGGTTACAAATCATAACTCAATTCAATGGACACTTAGGTTCAAAATTAAAAAAATAAAACGAAAATCAAATCCTAAATTCATATGCACACTAATACAAGTCATATCTAAGCTCTAAGGTTTATTAAGACAACTGCAAACCAGAAAAATAATTAGATACTGTCGGATGATCAAATGAGAAAACACTTCAGAACAGCACACCTGCAACAAAGAAAAGGTTCCAATATCAGTTAACCAAAGCCTCCCAAGCCTACCTAGAACATGCAATACAAAAGCTTACCACCATGCAGAAGGTAGAAATGACAATATCAGAAACAAGTAAACTTACCGCCATCACAATGCTTTATTGCTAATTCACATGCAGGAGGTCATGATCATCAGAACTTTAACTAAAACCAGTTCCAGTAGGCTGGTCAACATACAAAAGATTTGATACCTGCAGAATTGAGATATAAAGCCGTGCCAACGAATTTCATCCAAAGCAACCATATTCAACAAGAACTTGTATAGACACAAAAGTAAATGCAATCAATACAGTTAGACAATTATATCTTGTCCCAATCATACTTATTCCACACAAGAGACAAGTTCTTTCCAATGGTGAATGAAAACAGAAGTAAGACATCGGAACAGGATATCAAATATGTTTTGTCAGATTCATTTAGTATGTCACTAATTCTAAGCGAGGAGGTTAATACACTAGCATTACATATCTTAACATTTATAATAGCTATGTTGTTCAAACCAAGAAAATAGCTAGAAAACTGTAAAATCCTACAAAGCACAGTCATTGAGGGTGAAAAATAAGAGCAGATAATCATTGAAGTTGGAAATACTATGTCACATATGAGTTATTCCTGGACCTGTGTTGCACGTGAATCACTGAATAAACTAGAAGCCTGAAATATTCATGGTAATGACTGTCATTGTATTTTGTTTCATGCCAAATGAACCTTTTAGATGATACTGTCCAGAAATTGAACCATGCAAAATGTGAGTTCCACTAGTGGTGGTGGATGTTCGTGGTAGTGTGCGGTGGTGGTTGATAAATGGGTCTGCATAGACTATCACCAGCCCCCAACACCACAACACCACTCATCAAGACCACTTCCACTACCACTAACCAAGACCACCACCACCAAATTAAACCATGCAACAATGTATCAGTGTAAAAATGGTTGCAGACTATAAAATCCACTATTTTACGTGTACTATAAACTAGACTTCAAGATCCGTTGGTATACAGACACAAGTCAAACTAAAACATCTAAAACCTACAGTTCAAATACATACATAAGATTTGATAAAAAATACTTACACACATGACGTAAAAGAAAAGATTACTTACTTAGTAACATCTACGGTGGCAGCATCATGTCCTATATCATCCACACCTACTTCAAGTGTGTGTTCCTTGCGAAGAAACAAGAAACAACAAGTTAAATTGCAATGCAAGAAGCAAAAAACCACAAGTTGTTCATGATAAGATAATAAAATAAGATCTACTACATTGTTTACTCATGTTTCATGCCTTTGAAATTAAACATAATCAACCAATACATGACCAAAAAAATGCATAAGCGCAGTTGGTCGATCTCATGCATGTTGTGAAGTATAGGGTTGAACACCCAATACAAAGCATGAAGTCCGCGAAGTGTACACCAAAACCAAGCATCAAATTGAGGAACACACAACATCAATATAAAAGAAAAAAAGATGATTAATTGTAACTTACTGAATGATTTTCTCCATTGATTGTTGTTCAGGCTAGCTCTAGTGGTTCCTACACAGTTTGAAGCGAAGTAAAAGAATAAAAAATAGAACCTGAAATTGGTGATTGCTCGACATGAATGAAAAGCAAAACAGATGATAAATAGTAGCTTACTGAATGAGTTTCTCCTTCGATTGTTGTTGCATCTATCTCTTGTTCTTCCTACAAAGTTTGAAGCAAAGTAAAAGAATCAAAAATAGGATCTGAAATTGATAAATTACTCGACATGCATTAAAAACAAAACAGATGATAAATAGTAGGTCACTGAATGAGCACCAAAACCAAGTATCAAATTGAGGAACACACAACATCAATATAAAAGAAAAAAAGATGATTAATTGTAACTTACTGAATGATTTTCTCCATTGATTGTTGTTCAGGCTAGCTCTAGTGGTTCCTACATAGTTTGAAGCGAAGTAAAAGAATAAAAAATAGAACCTGAAATTGGTGATTGCTCGACATGAATGAAAAGCAAAACAGATGATAAATAGTAGCTTATTGAATGAGTTTCTCCTTCGATTGTTGTTGCATCTATCTCTTGTTCTTCCTACAAAGTTTGAAGCAAAGTAAAAGAATCAAAAATAGGATCTGAAATTGATAATTACTCGACATGCATCAAAAACAAAACAGATGATAAATAGTAGGTCACTGAATGAGTTTCCTCATCGATTATTGTTAAGGCTATCTCTTGTAGCTCCTACAAAGTTTGAACCAAATTAAAAGAATCAAAAATAAGACCTAAAATTGATGATTGCTCGACATGAATTAAAAGAAAAAAAGAGAGATTACTGATACAGTTAAAGATCCATTGTGTTACTGCATATTTCACACTCTGAAAATAAGTATCCCTTCTTGAACCATTCATTTTTTTCAAAATTTCTGAAATGGTTATCCTCTGCAAGCACAAAATTAACGCTTAACACAATTATAAAGTAAACAAAATAAATAAATCAGAGCATTGCTGGTTTTGCGAACTGACAGTTAAAGGATTTGGATAGAGAATATGCTGAATAAGCAAGAGACTCTAAGTCGTCTCTTCTGCTTCCAGTTCTTCCTAAATGGGCATGAGCAATGGAAAAACGCAGTGTTCCCTTGTATCAATAAAAAGTTAGCATGTCATAACATGAGAAGATTTAAGAAGAAGAAAAAAACATGAATGGCCATATCAAACTACTTAATAAATTAAGCTTTAATAAGTTCCAAGATGCAACATAAGCTCGAAATGAGCATGGTGAGTCCTACAAATGCATCTTAGAAGACATATCACCTTACGAGCAAAATACTCGTCATCCATGTATCCTCATCATGGGAACCGCCTCACGAATGCTACTTATTTTAAGATATCCAAACATACTTCAAATCATACGAAAACTATGTGAACTCAAAACATAGAGGACAAAACTTATTGAGTAATTTTTGCAAACAGGTTAAGCTCAACAACAATCTGAACAAGGATTTATGCTATATTACACTACAGAGCTTGAAATCCAATGATTGGGAAAACAAATCTTCCACTATGGCAGAGAAAAAATGATTAAGGTTGAAAGGGCAGGTTATATCATTAGTCAAAAAACTAATTCACATAATCGAGTGAAAGCCGAACCGATAGCACACAAAACAGGTAAAGGGGAGACAGGGCTTTACACAACCACGGAATCAGATACCTTAGGTGATAGGAAAAATAGAGAAAGTAAGCATCGGTATCCTATCAGGGTATTCTTTTATGATATTTAAGATCAATAATGTTTCCATTCCAACTCCAGTTCCTCCTCTCAAAGAAGACATACTTAGAATCCTACAGATCGAGCCAAACAAGAACATAAATAAAAATTGAACAAAAAGAATTCCCAAGTAGAATGACAATCACCGAATCTAAACAAGATAATACCAAAGCAGAAAACAAAATCATCAAATACATGGAGTACAAATCATAAAAATTAAAACTAAATCAACAGATTAAACACGAAAACCCCTAAAATTGACATTCAGACTAAAAACTCAACATAATTTCCGTCATAGGAAACATATAAAACCAGATCTACAAAAAAAAATGCAAATAAAAAGAATAAGTTAGGGTTTGAAGATTTACCTTATGAACCATCACTGATGATCGGTCTTCTAATAACTCCTACAACAAAAATCAAAAGAGTTACGAAACCCTAATAACAAGCCAAATTAAAAAATAACAAAGACAGAAATGGGGAAAAAATTCATTTTCAGACCCTAACTTTACCTTCTGAAGTTGAAGAAACTAAAACCCTAACAATGAATTATCATAAGAAAAATTGATTACAACCCTAACATCAAAGAAAAATGGTTGAATAAGAAAATAGTTTTGAGGTTTTAGATTTAAAAATTTAGAGTTTTCAAAACAAAACGAAGTAACTCTGATGATTTCCGTTCTTCATAACAATTCCTACAATAACAGAAACGAACTTCTTAAGCCATGGACGATCTGAAACAAAACCTAAGAGAAGAAAAGATTCTGAAGAGGAAAACGAGAGAAAAAAGAAAAAGTTCCGCTGGTGGAGAAGAAAAAGAGAGAAAAGAAAAAACCGAGAACGAAAGGAGATGGAGAGATAAGAAGTAGGTATAGCTGGAGTATTATCTAAGTGTCGTTGTACAAGTCAACGGAAGTCCTAAAACAACGATAATTTGACTTTAGTCAGCCACAATATACAAGTATTGTTTAATTTTTCCGTTTTTCTACCTGATGAGCAACATTTTCCATATGTGAATAAATCACGAAATATAGTTTGTGTCAGTTTATTGTGTCTCAGATAGCCCATTTTCCACTAGTGAATCTTGGCGGGAATTGTTTTTCTCCAGACAGCCTGATATTTGGGTAAAATTCAAGAGTTTAAGGCGAGATATTTTCTTGCCTTTTATGTAAGAGTTGTACGCATCCTAAAAACTAAACAAGACCCACAAAATCTCGGTGATTTAAAGAAAATAATCTCTCGAGTTCGCAAGATAGATGGAAAAGAGAAAATACAGGGAGGAGACAATACGTGGTGAAATATGGATTTCTTTCCTATTTCACGTAAGATTTGTTTCCATCATAGTAGAGATTGTGTGGAGTAACTACAGAAACAGAATCAAAGATTTGGTGGAGAATCAGTTCAAGAGTCCGAAGAGAGAAAAATATCCTGCCGGAAATATTTTCCATTGAGTTAAACATATTTTCGAAGATTTGAAGTTGTATTGAGGCTTTAATATAAATAGGGGTCGAAAGGAAGAAGTGGGGGGAGGCTGGTTTATGCCAGAGTCAAAGAAATCAAAGAAAATTTTTTAAAAAAAAAACTAGGGTTCTTGGCTGAAGGTTAAAGAAGAAAAAGAAAACGTCATCAAAGAAAAGTCGCGGGAAACCATTAATTATTCTTTTGTATGCAGAAGCTTCAGCGACGGTTTCTTGAATAGTATCTGCTACAGATTCAGTTTTTATACAAAACAAGACTGTGCTTTATTTGAGGCTACCAGAATGAGTCGTTTGTTCATTAATTATTTCAAAAAGGTTTTTTAATTCAGTTCTTTCTTGCAATTCCTTATATAATTTTGAATAAAATGGTTTCTTTTTCCATTCTTTTCACCATGAATAGCTAGAACCCTCATCTAGTATTAGAGAGGGAGTCCTACTATGTTTGCTAGCATGTTGTGACCATTTTTTATATACCACTTCTCTTAGTCATATTTTCTTGTTTCATCATGATAGTGATTTTCTTCATATGCCTTAATGCTTTATTAGTGTGATACATTTTCTTTACAGATAATAGCATATTATAGTGGAGAAAATTACTAGTATTTAATATAAATTAAATTAAAGCGATTTATTTTGCAAGACGTAAATAATTGTCCTAAGCCGTCTTCAGTAATTTTATAGAGAATAATATAGAGAATGGTTGCATACATCTAGTATACATAGTGGTGATGAAATCTTGAGTCCTAGGCCTTCATTCATTTGTTTATCATTTTTAGTATTTTAAGCATTTTAATTTTAGAGTATAATCAACCAATCAATTTTTTATTAGCACAATAATTACTTAAAACCTATAAATTACGATTCTGAAATCCGTGTGGAACGAACTGTACTTGTATATTGTAACATCGAAAGTCGTGCACTTGCGGTACACAATAAAATAACACATCAACTTTTTGGCGCCGCTGCCTGAGATTTAGAAATTATGATTTTTAATTTTTCTTTAATTTTGTGTTAATTAGTTTAGGATATTTATTTTATTTTATTTTTATTTCTCTTTTAGATTTTACTTGAATATTTTTCTTGTTTTTGTTGTGCAGGTAATATTCTATATTTATTGTGGAAAGTGCCTACCAAAAAAGGTAAGTAATAATACCTGATGGGATTTTAGATTACCCTATATATAATAACCGCAATTGCACGGCGTCTAACTGGTAGACAACGGCAAGTACGGGTCGAACCCACAGAGAGCGGGAAAATACTGAAATTAATATCTCTAATCAACTAACCAGAAATAATATTTTTGGGATTTTTAGGTTTATAAATAAAATAATAAAATAAACTAAACAAATAAAATAATTAAGCAGAGAGAGTCAGTAACCAGGGTTTTTCAGTATCTACCACTATTTCTATTTAATTACTGAAGTGAAATATAACTCATGAATATTTAGAGTCGCAAATATCACCTGGACGCCCTAAACATGGTGCATCAAAAAGCCCTAGTCTCAAGCATACACCATAAAATTGCGTTACCGAGAAAATTGTACGAAACTAATTATAGGTCGAAAAATAATGCCTGACTATTCTAAGCATACCCTATCAAATGATTTAACCCAAGCATGAAATATCAAATAAGTAGGAAAATATATTTGTAACAAGTAGATTTTCAAAATAACAATTGTATACCAGAAGCATGGAACATCAAAAACCTAGGCCAAGCATGTACCATCAAAAGACATCACAATTGTTTAATGAAATTCAATAAATCAAAATCATGGAATTAATCTATTCAAATCATAATGGTCTGTATCAAATATTTTATTTAATTGATCTAAAACTGTAAGTGTTTCAACATTAAACCCTAGCTACAAATTAATTAGAACATGGAGTTGAGTTTCTTAAAACCCATAAAAATAAATAGAAGAGAGTAAAAAGATTAAACCCAATATCTCGGAAAATTATCGTCTTCTCCGTCTTTACACGCCGAGATTCAGGAACAGGAACCTCCAAAAATCCGGACTGAAAAAGCCCTCCCTGTCACACAGCCTTCCCCGCCGAAATCCCAAGAGAACCTTCTCTTTCGTTTTTATAGGCAACCTCAAGAAAATATCACGTGGGCATGTTTTTTTTTTTCTCACCCAATCTCTCTCTTCCCATCCCTAGCCTATCCTACCCAGTCAAACTCCATCACGTGAATAATCATCCTAAAAGGTAAAGCAATTACTATTTTCTTTTCTTTTTAACCAACACCCAACCCCTAGAAGCCAAGTCAC
>JAJJMC010017880.1:36061-168158 GCA_023531435.1 Papaver californicum | reverse complement strand
GAGAAAACAAATATATTTTCATTTGTTTCATGTTTTATCACTTATATGGGTCCTTATGCATGAAACAACCAAAAGCTAAGAAAATATTCAAAAGAGGAGGGAAGCGTATGGGTGTCGTACTACAATTCGTTGACAAAGATCTCCATGCCGAATTCTTTCCATGTTTGAGAATACAACAGATTAAGAAAATAAAATATGTCATTAACGTGAGACGCATAGAAGGAAATAATTTATTCGTTTCCAAAATGAATTAATGTACCAAACATCACCGATTTCATACGCGGGAAGAAATGAAAAGCTATATAAATAAGAGGTCCGGAGACATTGTTTTGGGGAGCTAATAGTTTAGTTTAGTTTAGTTTAGTATTTTTTATTTCTCCTTTTTCTTTTTTTTATAAAAAAATAATTTTATTTTTTAGGGCTACGGATGAAGCCTGGAAATATATATTAGTGGGCTTTGATTTATTTTAATAATAATATTTTTTGGTCCTATTCTCGGTTATTATGATAGTAAGTTTCTTTATGTGTCCTCGTGCTTGTTTAAAAAAGTTTCATTTACTTATTTAGGGATCGGCATTTCTAAGTAATAAGAGTTGTTAGTATTTTAAAAAATTTAATTGAATATAACGTTATATTTTCCAAGACGTCCATCGTCTTGAGTAGTTTTAAAGAGAATATTATATAAAATTCTTTTAATTTTCTAATATACATCATAGTGGTGAAACCTAAAATCTTAGATTTCATTTCTAGTTTATTTATTTATTTTTAGCCTTAATACTTTTCAATCTAATTTTTTTGGCATAATACTTATTAAAAATTAAACATAGCAATAAATTTAGTCTCAATGGACGATCCGTGCTTGCATACTGTCTCATCGACAACCGTACTCTTGCGGTAAATTTAAAATTTCCATCACTCAACAACGTTAAAAATAGATTCCAAAAAGTCTTCAGAGAATGTGAAGCTTTTAAAGAGAAAGTGAAATTCATAAAGGAAGTCAATCCCACATTGGCGGGTGCAATAAAAGTAAGTATGTCAATAATGATTTCATCTAAATTTTTTTTGACTAATACTAACTTAAATCGATTTGTTTTTTTCATTAGGAAATGGTTCGGGCCGGATATGAAGTTGTCCAAGAGAAAAAGTTTGAGCATGAAGATTGTTAACGCATTTTGGAAAATAATATCTGCGATTTCACCTTATATTTTTAAGTGTAAAGGGAATGTTATGAATGTTATTTATTTTCCTTCAATGTTATGCTATGAAAGATGTATTCATTTTCGTTTCAATAGAATTCTTATCAAAGATGTATTCCTTTTCGTTTCAATGAAATTGTTTTACGAATGCGAAAAACCAAAAAATTCTCAAATGGAGTCGTCAAGGTTATGAATATCGACCATGAAAACTTCATATTTAATTTGTAATGGTCGGTGAGAGTCATCATGGTATATGGTATGAACTGATGCGACTCTAACAGTTATTTCATAAGGGATTTCTGATTCAAGAGTCGTCATGGTATAAATATAGTACAATGCCGACTCTTACTCAGATAATTGTTAGTTAGGATCATCATGGTCATATTTCTGACCATGACGATTTTTTATAGCCCGGTAAAGTTGCAGGAAAGGGTCATCACTGTCAGATGTTACGACCATGACGACCTAAGTAGAATCGTCATGGTAGTAACCTCACGACCATGACGACCTGTGTCTTTCCTTTCCCACAATGATTCGATGGTTTTAACCAAAAATTCGACCATTCCTACATATTATTAGTTTACCAATCGATTTGAGCTAAGGGTTCTTCATTTTGATCACTTGAATCACTCATTTCTCAAACCCGAGTTTTTTTTTTTAAAATCCCTCCAAAACCCCCTTTTTCTTCTCCACTAATAAAAAAAATCTCTAATTCTAATACTAACCATAATTTATATAATTAATCTAATCTTATTAATTACCTAAGCTAATCATATATTAGGATTAATCATACATGAGTAGTTTAGCTATTTATAAAAATCTATGGCTAAGAGATAGGGTGTATTACTTTTGGGTGACCCTATTTTATCTTTTCCTGAAGCCCCTATTATTTTCACAAACCCCCAATTAAGCCAGATAAAATATGTATAGCTACGATGCACAATCTATAATATAGGATTTAATATCGGTGTCTACAAAATATATTGAAAATGTTAAGTTAGCGACCCGACTTCGTTTTTATTGCTCTCTCTAACAAAAATTACATAAAATTCCAATCTAAAATTATATTATGCACGTTGGGAAAAGGGTATTCTTCCTAACATATTGCATGGAGACTCTTTTATAAAGAAGCCTCATATAGGGGCTTATGGTTTTAATAGAGGGGTTTTTCAAGGTTTCAGGGTGATTAAATAGTTGGTTAGGGGGTACCCTATGGTAATAGCAAATGTCTAATTTACCCTTCCATATATTAAACCTAAACAAATTAATAACAAGCTCTAACTCTAATTCATTTTCAAAACCATTTCAACTCCTTTTCTCCCAACTATATATTCTTTTTCTTCCCATTTTCTTCTCCATCGAAATTCCTCGTCTTCGATTAATAGCGATTCGAAAAAATTATAATCATCAGTAAAGATGAAAAATCTTATTAAAGGTATAAAAGATAGCAGTGATGACAATCAACAACAATCAAACCAACAATCCTGAAAATTGCTTGATTGATTGATTTTTAAAATTTTTTAGGTTTTTCATATTTTTTTATGGTTGGGTTTTGGTCTTCAACCCAACCGTAAAATTATGTTTTCAAGCTTTTACGTTTGGGAATTCTCAAAACGTAACTGGTTCTTAAAATTATTTTACGGTTGGATTTTTGGAAACATCATATGTAAATTTTGAAAAGGAAGATGAAGATAACATTTTACGGTTAGGATTATGAAACATAAACTATTTACAGTTAGGTTCGAAAGTGCATATCTAACCGTAAAATATCCTGATAGGTGTTATTTTTTGTATTTTTACGGTTGGCTTTTTGAATCGTAAATATATTTATGTTTCGGTTTTATGTCTTCAACCCAACCACCCAAAAGAGAAATTTATTGTTAGGTAAAGATCATCGAACCTAACCGTAAGCATAATTTTGGTTAGTTTTTACCCTTAAACCCAAACGTAAGAACAAAAAGAAAACTACATAATAAATTACGATTGGGAATCAAAAATCGAACCTAACTGTAACTTAATTTACGGTTGATTTTTTTTTGTCGAACCTAACCTTAACTGGTTCAATTAACAAAACCCAATTGTAAAAAATTTATGATTGGGTTTTCCCTCCAACTTTATCCAGTTACGGTTAGGAGTTCATCGAAACCCAACCGTAAATATGGGTACGAGATGAAAACCCAACCGTAAGTTGGCCTGAATCACAAAAAAAAAAAAAACATCAGTGGGTATGTAAAATTTGTTTTCTCTATCATATAAAGATTCACTCATCTCAAATTTGTCACTAGAATTACTCATTTGGGTTGAGTGAATCCAAATCTAGGTTTTTTCAAAAATAAAAATTGGACGTTCACCCGTCACACATTCTTCAATTTAGTGTTTAAACAAAGAAAAACTTAAAATAGGTGTTTACCCATTTTTTTATGTAATATTATATTTATAACTAGATATAAGAATATTTTCAATTTTTATTTTAATTAGTTTTCCATTTCTAACCTTCCTACAAACAATACCCATTTCTCACGATTTATATTTATTATTATAGAAAATAGTCAATCTGTTTTACGGTTAAAAAATGTTGTTTCCTTTTTTGTAGGAATTTTGGTTAAGTTATTAAATTAACATTATCAAAGAGATAATTATCAATTTTGTTTTTTTATAACTGTATACTGAGTTTATTAAATGTAACGAACAGTTGCACTTCCTTTTTTGTATAAGTTGATATGTGTTTTTATTAGTACGGTGGGGGACAACACACATCACGTAAACGCTAATTTGCATTTATATTTTCCAGGCAATACTGCATCTTTATCTTGTTAAGGAAAGAGTGCTTGCAATAAGAGTATTGTTCTATGAAAGACAGTAGGACCAGTATTCCTCTGATTTTCATTCCTACCGTTTTTGTTTTTAGTTTTTACTTCATAGAATAACTTTATATTCTCGTTGATCTGGGAGTCTGCGACTTGAATATAACATAGTGTTTGTCGGTGATGGATTGTTGGGTAGTAGTCTGTAGCAAAGGGAACTCCGGATAATGCAGACAAATTTTTACCAAATAAACAGGATAACCTCAACAATTATGTGGTACCTCATATTGATCTTTAAATCTTAAAAGTTACAAGAGCACAAGTAAAGGCGACATGAAGACGTTAACTAACTTGAAAGGTACGGACGAAGTCTTAAAAAATGTTAATCCATGTCAGGTCAGTGTTGGTGCTCCATGAGACATCCTGATTATAAACCCAAAGTGGAGTTTCTAAGGGTAAAGTATGGTGCAACAGGAAGAGAGGAACGAATTCCAATTCGCTTGTTGCAGTATCAAACAAATTTAAGGATACCCATTAGTATTATGGCGTGTTTAAAGAAATGCATTTGAAAATGCATAAAACAAACTGTGAAAGATGATATTACATACCGATTTCATGGCTTCAGGTAGGTACAAATCTTTTCCACCTATGGCTTTTATTGAGTTGTAATGCATCCAAATGTCTTCTGCGTTATCATACACTAAAAAAGTCCAATGATTATCAGATGGGTTAAAAGGAAATATTAAAAACTCCGTATGACTGGTAACCTTCTGCATAATATCATTCAACATTGATTCTATATATCCATGTGATCCAAACTTTTATTCTTTGATGTAGAACTGCAGACAAAAAAGGTATAGCTATCTGGTTACATGAACAAAAAAGTTATAGTTATCGGCTTATTCACAATCCCAAGGGACACTGCCACGAGACGATGAATATGGAAACACTAAGTCGGCATGAGTATTGTTTTAATTTACAAAGTAAAGGTCTGTCGAATATAAATTAACGGAAAAGGAAACGTAGCTTTCGCTAGTCTAGATAATGGATTTTGTATCTTCTCCCAGCTGCGGCTTGTTTATTTACTCATTCTATTATAGTTCTATTTGTAATCTTATGTGTGTGGCAATGTAGGTAGGTTATAAAAGTGGAATTCAACGAAAAATAGGAGGATCGTACACAATTTTAGGTGCATATGAATTAGACAAAACCTATAAAACTAGAGTACGTTGCTAGTTGGGCGCACCATCTATTTCTTATGACTAATTAAATCTGCAAATTATAATTTTCATATACAAATTTTGATTTGCAAACACTCCTTCCTTGGCAAGATAAAGATGCAATACTTCCTGGACAATGGAACTGAATATACACAATTTTAGGTGCATATGAATTAGACAAAACCTACAGAACTAGAGTGACTTGCTGGTTGGGTGCATAAGTAAACTTAAAATTCAAAAACAAGGATGTAAACAGTATAATCTCTAGTATACGGACACAATAGTTATTTTACCTGATTTCAATATTCTACATTTGCAATTCTTCCTTCAATACAATGTTTGCATTATCACTAACGAAATTTCTAAATTTGGCGTATGATTGTAGTGTTGTTTCCATGAAAGGTACTAATGGGACAAGTGAGATAGGGTCTCCATGAGACTCTGATAAATGAAGTAGGCCGATCTGGTTTGCATGTTTAAAGCCCTTTATATAATGGGTATTCTAACAATAATAATCATGCTATATTAAATATTCGGTTTATTATCTACAAAAAAAAAAAAGTAATTCCTTACCCAAAATGAAGAACTAAAGAAGGTAGTACGCTTGTATGCAAATGAAGGGTTACAGTATATTTCATGGAGCATTTGTATTATTTGTTCATTGTTGTTTGGTTCCTGGTGCAAAGAGTAGAAACATATTAATATGTGTTTTTGTAAAGATAAAAAAACAACAACAATGGATCCAAGAAACATATTACTTTTGAGACATCAGACTTTAACTTGACCTTATACACCCATTCACCAATTACAACAGAATGTTATGAATTAACGTCCAGGTTTTATTAGATTTTGTAGATGGTGGATTTTTGACAAAGGAGAAATTGTAAAACTATTTCTGTCACGTATCAGAAATATCGATTTTACAAATTAGCCTTTGTTCCTGTATTAGAAATATGGAACTCGTATTTTTATTTTACATTCCGCGAGAGAATTGTGAATACAAATTCTATTAATAGTTATAGCCTATCTATAACTAGATACATAGACACAATATCAGATATTTACCCGGCTGAAGTTTCGATACTCTATGTATAAAACAAGTACATATACGTATGCGCTAACTCATCCATATCGAATTTCCTCTGAATTACTGGGATTTTAGAGAAGTACTGGAGCTCGTTGTAATTCTTCCGAGACTCTCCGATCATACAAATTATATATATATAATCAGAATAAGTTTTTATTCTTGAATGAATGTCTTGCTTTTAGATGGATATCCATTAAACCAAACAACACAATTTGAGTCTATGTCAGGTACAATAATTCCCCGGCGGAATTCCTTGGCATCAGGTATCAACAACTGTGATTCGGCCAGAAATTCAATATTTGCGCAACAGAGAAATACATCAAAACCCTAATGTGTGTGGCGCTAGGACTAGCCCAACGCCAAACCTATTGTATGCAGGGCGCCGGGCTAGTCCCAGCGCTAGAAACTGAATAACACTAGGACAGGCTAGCGCATTAACAATGCACGGCGCAAAGACTATCCCAGCGCCAACCCTTCCTATGCACGATGCCCGACTAGCCCAACGTCAGATCCTTACCCATGGCGCTAGAATTATCCCAGCACCAGACCCTTGTGCTCAACACTGGGCTAGTCCTAGTGCCAGACCTAGCAGGCGCTCTACCATCCCTTGCTCTCCAGCGTTCGCCTCTCTTCACTTGCGCAACCCTCCAAGCTTGCACATATCCAAACTTGTTCATCTCTCAAGTGCTCGCATCCGGCCAAACTTGTTCATCTCCAAGCTTGTGCATCTCCAAGATTGCGTAGCTCTCCAGCGCCAGACTTATACCTAGTCTGTGTATCTCCTAGTTTAAGCGACTATCTCATTTAACACTTTCCACGCCTTGGAGAATTACTTGCATAGTCTATCCTAGAGTATATTGCGCATCCAAGCCTCGAGCATACTTGCACGACCAAGCCTTGGGAATCGCTTGTGCGGCCATGCCTTGAGCACCCTTGCATCTTCAAAGCTTCGAGCATCTCATGCATCTTAATGCTTCACACGTTTCTTGCATGGCCATGCCTCGAGCACACTTGTAAGGCGCTGGGCTAACCCCAGCGCCAGACTACTTCTTGGCCCTAGCCTAGTGCTGGTGCCAAATTTTCATGGCCTTCGCAATATTATCCTTATCACTCATACACGCATTCTTTGGTAATTATATGTGCCATTCGATGCCATTGGCTACTGGATGCTCTGATTTATGCATCAAGCCACTAAGAGCTAGTAATCGAGTATTCGTACTAGATTGCTAACACCTGCCATATTTACGACAAGCTTCAGCGGTGCCATTCCTGTGCATAATTAATGAAGATATACACCAGATGCACACCAAGATGTTGTCTTTCAAAAAGTTATGCCATTAGCGGAAATCACTTACAACGTGGGTCCTGCGTACATATACGACTAACATATCATGAGATGGCATTTTTTGAAAAGATATGACACGCGCTTGCATCACTCACTAAGTGGTGCCATTATTGAGCATTGTGTATGAAGCGATTCCCATGTCTCATATCATCTTTGAAATCACGTTTGGTCACTCAAGACTAATTGTCTATTGACGAGGGTAACATGGTAGTGTTTGTGCATCGTTGCCAGCTTCCACGACTTCCAGACATCAATATCAAGTTATCATTGACATTATCCTTTCTTGGCTCCTTCATGATGACTCATCGCTTTGCACTGATGCCACGAAGTGCTTCATTGATCATAAGCACCAACTTACTCAACCGCCATCATCTGGCATAAATTACTATAAATTCTATCATCATTCCCATGGCTAGCATTACTAAGATGAAATGCCTAAACAATAATGAATCATATAGTCTGCTGGATGTACTGAGTCACTGATGTACTAGCCTTACTAGACTTAACACTAGTAGTTGGTTTACTTAATTAATTAACACTCTGGGCATACTTCACAATCAATTAATTAATCAAAAGAGTCACTCACGTGACCCAACCGTCAAATCTACGAGACATCAAATATATCACAGATGGATACTCATTAGGGTATTGGTCTGGTTGTTTACAGCCGGTGCGGTGTAACTAAACACCCACGATGAGAAATAATTAAGTCGAACGTTACTGGATGGAAATTTAGTGGACGTTACGGTTTATAGAATCCTCCCTACAATTATGGGAACAATCTCCACCGCTTCCCCTTCATACGAGATCATAGTTTAACATTATAAATAGATTACTTCATCTATTTCCATTGGAGAATTCTAAGTTTATTGAAGTTCATCAGACTATCATAAACAGATCCACCTTCTCTACTTGAACTCAACTACATAGACTTGTATTCTTCAACTAGAATTCACCATGCTCTGATTTCATCTCGAACACCAGTCTAACAAGTCTAACAATATGATAAACACCAATTTTCTCAATAAGACTCTCTTTTGTCATATCAAACCACATCTAATAAGTCTAACAAGTCATATCGGTCAAGGTATTATTCAATTGAAAAAATACCTAAAATTATATCTCCGTTCTCCTTGCTTTAAAAATTGTACAAATATGAAATAACTCAATTTTTAACAAACGGAAGGAATATTAGTTAACTTTTTTTTTTTTCAGATTTAAATTTTCTAAATTTAAATTTGGAGAACAGCTCTAGTTAAAAGATGAGACAGAGGTTCCGAAGCCGTATTGGGCACATTGGCCTATTATTACAGCTGAAAAAAAAATCTTGAGTTTTTATTCTAATAGTTCTATTTCACCAATTTGCAAATTGAATTTAGACTCAAATATTTAAACATGGCCTTGCGTAGACACCAGATAGAAAATAGATGTATCACACGCCTTATACTTGCACATCTCAGTGACTCATATATTTACGATGGTCCTACACTCCTACTGCAACATCATTTATCTTGATTCTTATATTAGAGGATCTATGTACAATCTTACATACATACTATCTCATAAGATTTGTACCAATTTTTCTATAAATCTTAAATTTGACACCATAATCTATCACTTTAAAAATCAACCGTTAAAATTAAGGTTGGTAGATGGTAAAGTTCGATATCTCGGATTGTCTTCATTTTTGGTAGGAATATAGAGTTTTATAAGAAGAACATATCCAAAAATATTAGCTTTAAATTTTTTATTATCTGAAATTTATAAAAAAAATTGGTATATATCTTGCACGGATCCTTCCTCCTTTGCACGGATCCTTCCTCCTTATATTATACCTTACTATGTGTGTTTTGGGGACAAAAAATGTGATGCAGTATTTTGGATTATCGGCATCAGCACCCTCTAACTGTGGAACTGGGCCCGTATATTACCCATCAA
Organism: Papaver californicum; assembly: GCA_023531435.1. Taxonomy (NCBI): domain Eukaryota; kingdom Viridiplantae; phylum Streptophyta; class Magnoliopsida; order Ranunculales; family Papaveraceae; genus Papaver; species Papaver californicum. Next base: position 158,568 of record JAJJMC010017880.1, on the reverse strand, counting down.
TGTGGATGGCTGATATTTTGAACATTTTCTTTTAGTCCGCATCACATCACTGTCGGTTGCCGGTGGGGTTTGTATTGGTACTCCATCAATGTCTCTTCTACTGATTTCATTTAGATGATATCGCAACTTTAGTCATGAGATAGCTATAGGCCATCCAAAACAATATAGGAGTGGTGTTGGTGTTGTATGACAGAGGGAGGGAGGGAGGGTGTCACCAAATGGCTAAAGCATGAGTTGTTTGAACTTTGGAGGGTAGACTTCAAAAGTCTTAACTTATTAATGGAAAATCAGGAGCAATTTGTACAGTTTCTCATAACCACTAGTATTTTGCTAAATAGAAGACTACCTAGTGATGGAGTGATGGAGAGATGGGAGGAAAAGAAAGGGTTCCCAAAAAAACTGATTTTCCGTTTTCTATTTTTTTTTCACGTGGAAGATTCACCTTCTCTAAACTAAATTAAATGAATATATGTTTTTACCAAAAGTTGTTCTTTTGTTTTTTCTATTGAGAAGCCCGACAAACAAAACCAGCAAATGCGCAACTTATTCTTTCAAACAGGTTTGCAGTACGAATTGCTACATAGAAGTAACTTTCTTGAAACTCTTCCAAATTCTTGTGCATTTTAGTGATCCCTGCCCAACGTCCCATTATCTTTATTTTCACTTCTTTAGCTGTAAAAAAGTGGAGATCTAATGTATTTTTTTTTAATTCTTATTATGTACTGTATTTCCCCAGTTACAGTGTAATGTTGGAACAATTTGACGGTGGCACACCCCCTTAACTAAAGGAAACTTTTTATAGGGTGGAATTGGGTTTGGACCTTAGGTATCAGGTTAAATCCCCTACATGTAACATTTTTCGAACACCGGACTTTTTTATTTTTTTGATGCACAGGACAACGGTCAAAGCTAATTAAACACTCGTATTTCTAATGTCCGCTCTACCAGCAAGATCATCGTTGAGATGACGTCTAATGTTATCAGGAGGCTGAATTCTCCACACCATCCATCATCTTCGCAACTCCTCCTTTAGCTAAATAGTCAGTCACAAAATTCGCCTCTCTATATCTTTGTTGAAAAAGGATTGTATTAAAATGAGTTTTTAGATAATTAATATCTGCCATCAACGAACGCAAGCACCATGGAACCTGGACCTCCCTCCTACATAACTGGATGGAAAATACAGAATCGCTTTCCACCTCCAACTTCTTAACACCCAGCTCTGGCTAACACCAACTCATTTCTTATAGCCCACACTTCAGTCATATTGTTATCATTTTTGAATATATGTTTAGCAAAACAAGCCCGAAAACCACCTTGATATCCTCTAAGTATCTCGCCAATACCAGCAAAACCAAGCTCATTAGAAGCTCCATCACAGTTGAGTTTGACGAAATCTTGAGCCGGATACTCCCATGGAACTGTAACCTCCACCATTCTACTCACTTCTCTGCTTTGCTGCCCCAAAATGCTAAAAAATTCTCTAGCCTCCTTGATAGCTCTATCAAGCCTCCTCATTGGATGAAAGCAACTCCTTAAATATATTGCATTACTAGAGAATTTAATCTATGTAGATGAATTTCAATTATAATAAGTTTCTATTTTTATTCTGTTTTATTTTAGATAATTTTTTTTTAATTTTAATAAAGAAAGGAAAATAGAAACATAAACATGAAGGGGATATAAAGCTGGAACCTCCTAAAGAAAGAAGCAGAAAAGAAAAAGAAAAATAAACGAATCAACAAAGCAAAAATTACGTCAATCAGCTCATGTAAAGTGTTTTATCTGAAAATTCTTTTTAGGAGCTTCTAAGTAAATTTCCTGTTTTGGTTTCTTCTTAGCAAAATAGGCTGAAAACCATCAGACGGAGGAGTATGTTCTATCACCATGTTCTCAAACACTGGCAATAATGAAAATATTAGATAGTCATCATATTCGTTATCATTTGTATACATGGCTAGCGTATTAGATCTATTAATTAGTATCAGCATTAGCAACCATGTTTTACTTCTGAGAGGAGATTTATTATCTGGTTGTTGCTTTTTGTGAATAAACCTCACGTTCCTTCTCAAATACATCAGCGAGTTCCTTCCAAAAGCCATGAATCACAATTTAACAACATTACTACCTGGACTATTAGTAATGGGAGATCTTTCGTTAGCAACCTTTGTTATTAATCTTTTATGGCTTGATTAGCTGTTGCAAGTATTATTTGTTCAAAAAATGCAAGTTGAACACTACTGACATTGAGCGTACTCATTCTCATTGTAGTTTCACTTCTCGGATAAGCATGAGTGATCACAGTTTTCACTAAACTATTACGAACTAGTGAAATCGTACCAATAACATTAGAGGTTACCTGAACTTCATTGTTAATTATTTGTTGCTCATCAAATATCGCTGAAGTGGTTGTCTCATCTTGTTGGATACGTTACCGACAATTACATCTGTAGGATCTACACGCTTTCCACCCCTATGTTGGTAGTATTTGTATGATCAACAGATTCAACATCTAGTGGTGGTTGATATTGTTTAGGAACATAAACTAGTTTGTTTTTTTATCAACTTTCTTGCAGGAGCTGAAGAAGTATTTCCAATTCTCTTTTTACATTCTTCTAATTTATGCCCTATTGCCGGGAAATACTTGCACAAAGTAGGGAGTTTTTCATATGATAGTGGAACCAAGAGTATAAACCCATATATTTCTAACAAGATTTCTTCATGCAAGTCTTCATGCATCTATATCAACTTCTACCAATACCAAAGCAAATACACCTTATTGCTTATTCAAACTGTTATTATCTACTTTCATGGGAGTGCCAAATACACTAGCGATTTCAAAAGTATTTTCTTTCTCCAATATCCATGCCCTGAGTTATATAATCTAATCCAAAACTGAGCAAATGTTTGATACTGCTTCTTAGGGATAAAATCAAGAATCCAAGTACGAAAATAAATCATACTATGTTTTAGATGAACTGCTCCAGCTTAGTGAACACGAAGAACATCAGTTTTCTTCGAGAACTTGAAACAGAAGAAATCTCTTCCTAGTGGAGACAAGCTCCATAGAATGTCTGCAGACCATAAGAGCTTGAGCTTGTTATAAAGATTAATGGTTTTAAGAGGCACAAACCCTTGGAAGCGTTCATCCAATCAAACAGTTCTTGCAAATCTTCCACCCCTTTGGATATTCATATTATGAAATCCGGATGAATATGATATTACCTTTCAAACAAGGTTTAGGCAGTTGAGCAACATATCCGGTTGGGAATTCATCGGAATGGAAGCAAAACTAGATTTAGTATTTGAAACCCTAGTATCATCGGCAACAGGAGTGCTAACAACTTTAAGAAGGGATTCGGGATTTAGAATATCCAAAGGACAAACAGAAGAAGCCATTGTCGAAGGATCAAAGGAAGAAGAAGGAAGACGAAACTGTAGATTTTCCTTATATTATTTTCCTCACTCATCTATAATTAGGTTTCTATTTGTTTTATTTTTCCTTTACAATCTTTTTTTTTTGTTTCTTTAGAGATTGTAGTTTTGTTAAACACTAATGGATAGTGCAATTAAACATGTAACTTTTTCACAATAAAATTTACATTATGAACGCCAGTTAATAGTATCACATCGAAAATTCTGGACTAGAGGGAATTTATGCAATTAGTAAGAGAAGGACTATGGAAATATGTGACCTATTTGTCGTCCTACTAGTATACAGTATTTTTTGGTCTTTTTTGTGACGTATTTTCTGATTGGGTTTGTGTTATTTATTTATTACCTTTAAATCCGTTAAATAGTTTTTAAGGGGAAAGAAACAAAGAAAAAAAATCAAACGACAAAAATGTACTACTCATTCAATTTTCCAGTTTACAAAAATTTATATATCCAGATTCAATTTTTCAGTTTCCTTTACTTTTTCCTTCCCAAAGTTTAATTAAAACTTTATTCAGTAAGATCATTATTCAACATGTTAGTGAAAAAAATTATTACTCGACATGTTAGTCGTAATTTTTTTTATAATGTAACAAAATTTTCTTTTGCGAGAAAACAAACATTTTTATCCCGCTCATCATAGTTTTAAATCAGATATTATCCAATATCCTGATACAAATTCTAACAAATTAAGGCTATATATGTTCCGATTTCAAATCAAAATTCAGATATGTATTACGAATTATTTTCAAATGCGAATATCACAACATCCGCAGCCTAATTCATCCATTTACATTCTTTCCATGACTCATATTTTCTTATAATCCAAAATATGTATTTTGACTCAAATTTAATCACATGATTCAAAATCTACACCTCCGCCCAAAAATCATCACGCGACCCAAAATCCACCATTAATTAATCTTAAAATATGCATTTTCCCACCTTTTAATTCTTATTGTCCTGACCTAATTACTCTTGGTCATTTTTCTTTTTTAAAAAAGATTCTATTTGACTAGTTAAAATTTTTGGGTTAAGCATTTGGTACCTAATCCGCCGCCCGACCATGTCCATCCGATTCTTCTTGAGTGAATGTCCAACCCATGCAATAATATATTGAACGCGAGTGCAATTTTAGGATCCAACAATTTTTTGATTGAATGAGGTTATTATCTTAAAAATTTATTGAACACCCACGCCCATAGTGAATGGTGATAACATAAGACTATTATCTTAAAAATCTATTGAACATCCACGCCCGTAGTGAATGGTATCTTGGCTTAGTTCCCGGAGTTTGTGTATTGTCATTCATATGCACGTGATGCAACTTAACATGAGTAGTTTTATTGGCATCATGTACTACTTGTTGGTTAACTGACCAAAATAGTATTTTTAGTGTAACGAGCAAAAACATGCTAGTGACATAACCATTGGGTATATTAGACCTAATGTGCTTAAATTGTCATTGTATTTTGGACAAAGAAATATGAATGATTATCGGTTTACTTTATCCCATGGGATTTTAAGCCACATTTTTAGTTTTGTCTCTACGTATTTTAAATAATCATAATATCCAATCCGTCCATCTGTACATCCGTTGGACGCAAATGATAAACTTGAAATTCACCGTTATTGGATTAAATATGAATATAGTTAAATTGAACCAAGTCGGACCATGCTCATTCTTAGAGGTGTAAATTGGGCTATGTCAGCACGTTTACGTCACATCATAGCACGTTAAAATTTGAGCATAGTACAACATATCATAACATGTGATCTGGCACGGCATGGCATATCACGTTAGATTAATGAGTTGTGTTGTGCCAGACTAATAGGCACATTGGCACGGTACAACACGCGGCACAGATAAGCAAAACATACGGCACATCATGGCACGTTAAGAAAGCACGTCATAACATGCATAAAACACTACATAAAACGGTACAATACATCACATTTCATGTATATTTAACTAAATAGTCTTTATTCTAGCCCATACATGACGTTTTATATTCGTTATATTGACGTATTTCTACAATTACATATATAATATTTAAATATCTGAAAAATATTTTTATTTGGCAAACATAAAATAAGCGGGTTGGCACAGCATAACACGGCACAACATGGTTATTTTTTGGCATAGCACAACACGTCGTCTAGCACGACACAACACAACATCCTTAAATCTCTGGCATAACACGCACGTATCACGCTAAGCATGTGACTTCGTGGGTTGTGTTGTGCTGGACCGACACGTTTTACACCTCTACTCATTCCTACCAAAAATTGCTCTTTGTTCATTGGAAACACAAGACGTCATCTTTATTTAAAATAATGATAGAACTGCCCTTTATGTGCAAAAATAGAGAAAAATGAACTTTAAAATTAACATATCTTCCACACAACAAGTTGAAATTTGATAAATTTTATAAACTCGGAAAGCTTCCAATGAGATCTGTACAATGAGTCCAAACAATACTAAAATTATATAATTTTTTAAAACTTTAATCTTCATCTTATCGATTTAGCTAAATTTTAGGAATATCGGTTTATTTTCCAAAATAAAATGTTATAATAAATGAGTCGTGGGATCGTTGTTTATTTGACAGTTTATTTTGGACAATAATTTTGAGATGGAAGTATTTTTTTTTTTTTTTGGAATAAACCTCTTTTATTGAAGTTTGTTTACTGCGGTGAAATCTTTTTTATTGCAATTTATTTGAGAGTTTTTTTTAATGAACTCTCTTCTATTGCAGTTTATTTTCTAAAATGAACTAACTCTCTTTTATGGCAACTTATTTCCTAATTCTTGTCTTGTCCTATTTGTTTGAAAATTGGTTTGTGTTTTTCCTATTTCTACAAAAATTAGAAAATTTACCAAAAATTTGTTAGATTTTATGAGAATTTTTTTCTAAGAGATGAATAAGAAAGAAAGAACAAAAAGAAGGTTAGTTTTGTCTTTAATATATTTTTTAAATAATTATGAACCAAAATAATATCCCTCTTTTATCGCTGGACTAAACTGTAATAACCTTTCTAAAAAATGGACCAAACAATTATTTCCTAAGATGTATCTTATGGCGCAAAACTACTGATGTAAGCCAAAGTATGACAGTAAAAAGTATACCGTAATTCAAATCTGTTATCGTAACTCAAAATTTGTAATGTGATCCATAATTCACTTTACATCTTGAAATTTGCTCAGTAACCCAAAATTTTCCTTGTGACCTACAAACTGATATATGAACTATATTGTGCATCATGGCCCAAATTTGCTACTATGACACAAATCTACTTCATGGCCTAAAATTCAGACTAATAACCGGATTTATTTTGTGGTTCGAAATATTGCAAAAAAAATATCTTATGACTTATATATATTCTTGGATACCGAAATCTACATTTTCTGACTTAAAATCTGCAGCTGCAACTAAAGTATGTCATGTGACCTAAATTAGTATCAAGTTATGCCTGGATCATGGCTCAAAAAATTTCATGCAACCCAACATCTGCTAATATATGACCTGAAATCTTTCGTGTGATCCAATTTTTTTTAACAATCTAAATCGGCCTTGTTGGAAAAAAAAATTATCCCATTACCCAAGATTTGGCTAATCACCAAAATTTCTCATGTAACCTAAAAGTATCCTCTTAAGCTAAAATCTAGCTTGTGGCTCAAAATTTGCATCTCATCCCAAATACTTAACCATGACCCAAAATTACCATGCGGATTGGAATCTACTACCTACAACATTTTTGAACTACTTTGACCTTAATTATAAAAATCATGTCTTGTGAACCAAAATTTGTACAATACCAAAGGAAATCGACGCATGACTTAGAATCTGTCTTTTAACCTGAGGTGAAAATTAGTTTATTGATGCGATATTTGATTAATGAACTTGTTATGTGACCCAAAATTATTGTGTAAGCCAAAATCTACATTATGATTCGAGATTTGACATTGTAGCCCGAAAATTTGCACCTTATTACCGTTGCATAGTGACCAAAAAATTATATTAGCATCCGAAATCAACCAATGAAACTGAAATTTTCTCCTAAAAATGCATTATCACGTTAATTGGCTTTATGGTAAACAAAATAGGCTCTTATTCATATTAAAGACACTTAAAATTTAATTTTTTATTTTCGAAGGAGCATGAATAAAAGCTCTTAACTTCAAATATTATATGAAAATATGCACATCAATTAAATACATGATAAAAACCAATATTGTGTATTCCAAGATACAACCAATTAGTTATTAAATACATATAGTTCATTGAGGAGGTCGAAGGGATGGTTGCGAATTGAATTCCACAATTTGAATTTTTCTTCTTCATTAAGATAAAGTCCATAAAAGGAGAATAATATGCAAATTGAATTGAAACCACAATCACACCCAAATCATGTATCTCCATCGTTTATAGATCTACACCAAGCATATAGATCTCCCTCGAAAATATACTTGAAATGATTGTAACAAACGATAGAAACGTCTTGAAAGTTACATGATATTATTGTAAAATCGAATGTTAAGTAATTTAATTGACTAAAATAAACCATTTGACATAAAATAAAATATAAAAAGATCTTAATAATCATTGAAATATGGATTATAATTTTTTTCTACATAATAATTACATATTAGTATTAAAAATGACTAATTAACATTGAGGAAGGATCCACTGACATGTTAAAAATGATAGTATCTTGATATTTTGGTGCCATTTTCATATAAAACCCAAACGGAAATGAATTTGAAGCTAATTTTTTTGGTAAATGTTCTTCTTATATATATATACATTCCTACTAAAAACGAGCGCATTCTGAGAACGTATAAGACCACCATCTACCACTTTGAAAATCAACGTTGAAGATTAACGGTTGAAATATAAACTTTGTGGATAGTGAGGTTTTGTACGTCGGAATGCGCTCATTTTAGGTAGGAATGTAAACCTTTCTAAGAAGAACATGTAACCATAAAATTAGCTTCAAATTCATTTCCGTTTGTGTTTTATAATAAAAACTTGATTTATACCCGTGCTATGCACCGGACATATTTAACTTCTTATAAAGTTACCTTCCGATCTAGTTCGTTTTCTTTTAACAAAATTGGCATGTAATCCGTAGTACACACCGGATTTGATGAGAATTTTTGATTTGGTGTGGCAGGACGAGCCCCGTCATGATACATTAAACCTTGATTGCAGATTCCATACAGACTGATTATGAAAAAAATATTTCTTTCAAAATTTTCTTCGAACACATACTGGACATGAATTGGTATTGGAAGATATAACTTTACTATGTTCTTCTAAACCCCTGTTCATCTCCTTCCCTGTCTTGGTGGGTAGCATTGTCGAAATCCATCTATGAACATGTAGCTTTTTACACAGTTCATTTTTTAGGCAGTTTAGGAGGTCTAACAATGGAAACATCACTACCCATTTCTCGGTTTGCAACCTTCTCAGCTACCTCCCCAATAACCCATTTGAAATTAGATCTTAATATTGAGTCTACTAAATAATAAAATGTATCACAAAAGACTAATTAGTCAACCACAAAAAAAATATAACAATGGATGCATAACAGTATAACACTATCGAAGTTACATTACGAAAGAGAGAACGGAAGTTTAGAAGAATGGATGTTACATCACAAATTCTTAGCAAAACATGTAACCTTATCAGCTATGATGACATGGCCGGAGAATTTGTATGTTCTTTTTTCGAGTATTGTTCTTTGTACTTTAAATATTATTTGAAGTTTCGGGGATCTCAATTTCACGTAGAATTGCTTGTTTAGTAAAAGAGAAAACCTAAGATCCCTATCAAGTTTATCTTTTTTTTTCTTAACAATGGCAAAATCTTCTAACATTAATGACTGGTAACGATGGTTCTAGGTTTCTTTTAGGTGTAGATTCTTTTTTTCCCGTATCTTTCTTATTTTTTTTTCATAAAACATATGGAAAGATGAGAAGCTTTGTGAGAAAATATAGGAGTCGTTCTCTTTTCACCAATTGTGGTTTTAAGAAATATTAAGGATGGGTAGTGTTCACCGCGTTGAATGGTGAGATGGGTTTTCTCACCGTTTAACGTGGCGCACACAAAAGTTAGCCCTTTAAAGGTGAAGATGACACTGTCATTGGATCCTACCCCATTAACATTACTTATATCTATTAGCTATATCCGAAATCTTAATTAATTCAAGGGAATTTTGATAAAATACCCATGTTTTGAGAAGTACTAGATAAATGTATCCCCGTTTTTTAAAACTTTTCTAAAGTACCTTTTTTTACCGTTTTTTTCAAATAAAGGTTTTCATCCAGTTAAGTGCTGTGTGGCATTTATTTCACCTATTATAAGTCATATTTACCCATGAATCATATCTCCTTGATGGGGAAGGTAAATGATTCGACGATCCTGAAAGCGATGTAACGATCCTGAACAGGCCCGACGAACCTGAAAGCGGTGTAACGATCCTGAACCGGACTTGGCGAACCTGAAAAGTGTTATAGAAGGTCGATTCCCATCAACTAAAAATACCAAGACACTTGAAAATGATGAACCCTTTTGGGAAATGATGTAACGAACTTGAAAACGGTAAAACGATCCTGAACCAAAATCGACGAACCAAAAAATGATGTAGAAAGTCAACGTGACTACAAATAAGGGGTAAATAAGTAAACTTTAAAAAAGTAAATTGGTGTCAACTAATCTAGACGAAAAAACCAACAGTGAAGATACTTTAGAAAAGTTTTCAATATCATAAATAGTATTTTAACATTGATCGACAAAACGGGTATTTTATCATTTTCTTAATTCAAAACCAACAAATCTAGGCGGAAAATAAAAAAATTGAAAAAATGATTAATGGGGAGGAGAGAGGGAATCATTCATCATTGATATTACGAGTTACGACACACTAGAATTAATCTTTTATACGTAGTCCCCTTTATCATGGCAAAGATTTGAAGTGGGAAGAGACGATACGAAAAAATTTATATGATGCAGAATAGTGTGTTAATAGAGAAAGAAACTATTGGAAATCATGGGAAGATAGAAGAATGGTTGGTAACTAGTGATGTTTTTAAGCTTAGGGATCAAAAAAGTGGACAAGTGGAAGTTTCGGTGTAGTCAGTTGTGATTTCTGACAAAATCTTAACAGATCAGGGTTTCGCTTCCAGATCATCAGAGAATATTTATTCCGACAAACTAGTGGAAATTCTAACTGTGATTTTCTGACATATTAGAAGGATTTGGGTTTCCACTCCTGTTTTTGTCATTTATTCAAAACAATAGTATAACAGTAAAAACTTTATCAACTGTAATTCCCGCGTAGCAAGGTAAAAGTATTTAAATCCTGTCAAAAACAAAAGAAAGAAAAACTGTTGATAAAGAAAGTGAAAGAATAAGAAAGCTAAAAAAACAAAATCATGATTTCTTTACTTATTATCCATTCTTTCTCAACAAACACGCACTGATTGAGAATTCTTCATCATCTCTCTTACAAAAATCAAAAACATTTTATTTATTTTTGAAATTTGTTTGATTCTTCTTGTATGAGTAAAAAAAGAAAGAAAAACCGATTTCTCAAGTTTCATTGATTCATTCTATCACTCAGTCTTTTTCTCTTCTTGTCGGGGAAACGAAAGTGATTCTTTACTGCTCACTGTATTGTCTTTTTTACAGTTCAAACCCATTAATTTGTAATTCTTTTTTAATTTTCTGTCTCTAAATTAAAGAAATTAAAAGTTAAAAAAAAACAGAAAAAAAAAGAAAAAGAATTAAAGGTTTGTTTGAAAAGTGATCAAATTAATGACAGATTAGTCAATAAAGACTAATAGCTAACAGAATTAACTGTCACATGTGTGACTGAAGTGTGTATACACACACATGTGACTGTCATGCTTACAACCACACATGTAAGACTATAAAAGCCAATGAAAATGGCTGTCAGTCATGTGATATTCAATAGAAATTTGTTGTATTCATTCAAAGAGTTTTTCTCTCATTTTTATAATAAAAACAAGAATGTCTTCATGGTATCAGAGCAAAACTGATCCAATTTGTTACTGATTTTTTTTTTTTTTTTAAGTTCTTGCATTCTTTCAAGTTTCTCATCAAATCACAGCTACAAGAACATCTCTACAAACAATTTCTCTTGATTTCTTTAAAAGGTTCTTTCACTTTTCTCCTAAAGAACATCCAGATCTGTTAATGATTGAAACATTTCTTTCATCAACAATGGAAAATCCAACATCTAATTTGTTTTCCAAAGTATCACTGAATCATCTCACAAATTTTGTCACACTTAAGCTCAAGGAAGATAACTACATCACATGGAGAAATTTGCTGCAACCTGTAATTCAGAAGTACAAGTTAATGAAATATCTTGATGGAACACTACAATGTCCTGTTCAATTCACAAATCAAAGGAATCAAGCAAATGGAATTGAAAATCCATTATATTCTGACTGGATAGATGAAGATTCCACTATTTGTATGTGGCTAAACTCAACAATCTCTGAGACAGTCATACCCTACTTCTCCAGATCTACTACTTCTGCCGAGTTGTGGAAGCAAATAGAAGAAAGATTTAGTAGAGCTTCTTCTACTCATTCAATACAACTCAGGACAAAATTACTCTCAATAACTCAAGGTAACAAATCAATTCCCTCACTAATCAGTGAAATAAAAACCTTGTCAGATCAATTAGCAGCAGCTGGTGAAGTGATTTCTGACAAAGAATTAGTGGTAGTCACTCTCAAGGCTCTAAATGAATCCTACATTCCATTTGCAACTTCAATGAGACATAGGAGTCCTCCAGTAACATGCATAGAGCTACATAATAATCTCTTGAGTGAAGAGGCAGTGATTCTTGATAGAACTACTGTTTCAAAACAAGAAACTGAAGCTAAAGCTTTCTATGTTAATAACTATAGAGGCTATTCAAGAAACATTAATAATCCATCCAGAAACAACTACAGAGGAAGAAATTACCAAGGAAATAGATTTCCAAATCCAAGATTCTTTCACAGACAAGCTTATGGAAGAGGAGAATATGTTGCAGGACATTCAGTCTGTCAGATATGCAATATTTCAGGTCATACTGTACCAAATTGCACTCAGAGGCTAAATTTTACTTATCAAGGTAGACCTCCACCAACAAATCTCACTGCAATGATGGCTGCAACAGACATATTTGACAAGGAGGAATGAATAGCAGACAGTGGAGCTACACATCACATTTCTCCTACTACAGATGTTCTTCAAGAAAAGACACCTTATGATGGTTCTGCAACAATTCAAACAGCCAATGGTTCAGGTATGAACATCACATATACAGGACATTCAACAAAACAAATTCAACAAAATACTATTGAACTAAACAACATTCTCATTGTTCCAAATTCATCTCACAATTTGTTGTCAATTCACAAATTCACAACTGACAACAATTGTTCATTAACCTTTGATTCTAATGGCTTTTGTGTGAAGGATCAACTATCTGGGAAGATAATTTTTCAAGTGACACATAGACATGGTCTATATCCCATCTCTTTCAGTACACCATATCAAGCATTCAACACAACAACAATTGATCCAGTACTTCTCCACAAAAGATTTGGACATCCATCATTCCAGACTATGCAAAGATTAAGCTCCTTGCTGCATTTGTCTGGTTTCTCAAATAAAACCTTCTTTTGTCATGATTGTAAAATGTGCAGAAGTTAGAAATTACCTTTTCAGCTATCATGTAATTATGCAAGACAACCACTGGAGTTGTTGCATATGGATCTCTGGGGACCATGTCAGACCAGATCTTTGTCAGGTAAGTTGTATTATGCAAATATAGTGGATGAATTTACCAAATATTGCTGGATAATTCCTATTTCTACTAATTCTGAATTCAAGCACTCATTTGTTTCATTTGTTACAAGAATTGAAACACTACTCAATCACTCAGTTACTAGAATTAGAACTGACAATGGAGGTGAGTTTATAAACACATTCTTGAATGATTACTGTTCAAATAAGGGAATTACTCATGAAAGATCATGTCCTCACACACCAGAACAAAATGGTGTAGCAGAAGTTAAACATAGACACTTATTGGGCATCACAAGAACATTGCTATCTCAATCTGGATTACCACATGAATTCTGGCTAGAAGCTCTCAGCACAGCAAATTACCTAATCAACAGACTGCCAACAAGAGCACTGGATTTTCAATCTCCTTATCAGAAGTTATTTCAAAAATCACCAGATTATAACTTTCTGAAGGTATTTGGGTGTGCCTGTTACCCTTGGCTAAAGCCCTACACTTCTAATAAACTAGAACCAAGGAGCTAAAGATATATTTTTCTAGGATATTGTCTACAACATAAAGGTTACAGGTGTTATGATCCAAACACTGGAACCATCTACATATCAAGACATGTATCCTTCAATGAATGTTCATTTCCATTTAAAGAAAATCCAGTTCAATCCCAAATACACATTACTGATCCTACTCAAGAATCAGTAATCAAAAACTCAAATCTTGAATCAATTCAACAAATGCAATCTTCTGACACACTAGAAAATCCTAAAACAACCAGTTACAATACTCATCCAATGCTCACAAGAAGAAAGTGTGGAATCACCAAACCAAAATCTTATCACTCAACAACACACCCTTTAGATGTTGCTCTATTAAGTACAGTTACAGACATTCCAACAAATATAACTGCAGCACATAAGAGTAAAGAATGGAGAGATGCTTCCACTGCAGAATATCAAGCTCTTATAGAGGCAAGAACTTGGTCATTAGTTGACCCACAGGGAATTACTAACATTGTTGGCTGCAAATGGGTATTCAGAATCAAGCATAATTCAGATGGTTCAATAGCCAGATATAAAGCAAGACTAGTTGCAAAAGGCTTTCATCAACAACAAGGCATTGACTTTGATGAAACATTCAGCCCAGTAGCAAAGCCAACTACAATAAGAATTATTCTTTCTCTTGCAGTTCAGTTTGGATGGGATGTGCATCAACTGGATGTCAGTAATGCCTTCTTACATGGAGAGTTGCAAGAAAAGGTGTACATGGCCCAACCACCAGGATTTATTGATCAAACAAGACCAAATCATGTATGTTTACTCCACAAAGCAATCTATGGTCTAAAAAAGGCACCAAGGGCCTGGTATGCTAAGTTACACTCAGCTCTAAATGGCTTGCAATTTGTTAATTCCACAACTGATACTTCTTTATTTGTGCACAAAGCTGGCTCAACAATTACAGTTGCTCTGATATATATAGATGATATAATTCTAACAGGATCATCTACATCATTTATTCAGACTGTGATAACTGCTCCCCAGAAACAGTTTCCAATCAAAGATTTGGGAAATGTGCACTATTTCTTAGGATTGGAGGTCACCAGATCAAGCAATTCCTTATTTCTTGTGTCAGACAAAATATGCAGTGGATTTGTTAACCAAATTCAAGATGGAACGGTGCAAGCCATGTGCAACTCCAATGGCAACCACATGTATTGAGCAAAACCAATGGGGAGCTACTGCCTAATCCAACAGACTACAGATCTCTGGTTGGAGCATTGCAATACTTGACCTGGACCAGACCAGATATCACATTTACTGTCAACATGGTGTGCCAATTCATGCATCAACCAAGAGAACCACAT
Source organism: Papaver californicum (assembly GCA_023531435.1). NCBI lineage: Eukaryota > Viridiplantae > Streptophyta > Magnoliopsida > Ranunculales > Papaveraceae > Papaver > Papaver californicum. The sequence goes on along the minus strand of JAJJMC010017880.1, from coordinate 143,438 downwards.
CTACTGGCTGCAAAGAGAATCCTAAGATATCTAAAGGGTACCATTTCATATGGGTTACATTTCACAAAAGCTTTTACCACATTACTGGGCTATGCAGATGCAGACTGGGCAGGAAACATTGATGACAGAAGATCAACAGGAGGATACTGTCTATTCTTGGGTTCTAATCTAATTTCTTGGTCCTCAAAGAAACAAACTACAGTTGCTAGATCAAGTACTGAAGCAGAGTACAGGACTCTAGCACACACAGCTGCTGAAGTGGTTTGGATATGTTACTTGCTTAAGGATCTTCATTTCGAAACAACAGGAATACCAAGATTGGGCTGTGATAACATTAGCTCAATCAACTTAGCATCTAATCCAGTATTACATTCCAAGATGAAACATGTTCATCTAGACTATCATTTCGTCAGAGAACTTGTTCAATCAAGAAATCAGGGGTGCACTATGTCCATACACTTGATCAACAAGAATGTCTTCACAAATAATTCGTGCAATGTCACAAGATACTGAACAGATAAAAATGGTAGCAGAGAAATAGAAATGGTCTGAAATGCAAGGAACTTGTCCAGCTCAACTCTGCTGCTAATAGATTTATATCAAATGAAGAAGATCGTTCAAAAGATTTATGCATAGACGAACAAGAAAAAGAAGAAGAGAAACAAAAACAACCACGGGAAAGAAGAAGAGATACTAGAGAGAAAGAAAATAATATGGATATTTCCGAGAAAAAGAAAGATGGCCGTAGTGGTGGGGAAAAACCAAATTCAATAAAACCAGTTGCATTTAAAGAGTTGTTTAGATTGTTAGCCTTTTTCCCATATGGGCTAAAATAAGAGAAAAAAGGATATGTGATCCATTAGCCCCATTAGCCCCCACTACTCTCTCCCACCTTTAGGAAAACCACCCACTATATATCTATCCACAACTACTCTATGATGGCTAGGGTTAGTTTTACAGAGGATAGAAAATAGAACAGAAAGGTCACCAAAACCATTCTCAATTCTGCATACACCATCTACTATTGAGAAGGAGGGTTTGGCACCGAAGTTCATAACAACCAAAATTAGGACAAATTTAAGGATTCAAGATCAATGACTGGAGGTATTTATAATCCATTTCTTTTGCTTCCGCTTTAATTTGTATGTTCTTATATTGTGATTAGAACATGCATCTAGGTTTTCATAACATAGATTTGCAGATAGATTGGATTATGTTTTAATGGGTATTGGAACAGTAGGTGCTCTTGTTCATGGTTGTTCATTACCGGTTTTTCTTCGCTTCTTTGCTGATCTTGTGAATTCTTTTGGTCCTAATGCTAACAATGTAGATAAGATGATGCAAGAAGTTTTAAAGGTAAATTCAACAAACAGATGATCAGGAAAGGATTTTTCTTTTTTTTTGGGTTTAAGCAGGAAATTTATCTGGAGAGACAAGATCTGAAACATGTCTGTTTTACTGCGATTTTGTAGTATGCGTTTTACTTTCTAGTGGTGGGTGCAGCAATTTGGGCTTCTTCTTGGTCAGGTCAGAGAAATTCTTTCTACTTTAATTTTAGTAAGTTCTGTTCTTATTGGGTTGTTGTTGGTGTAAGTTGAATTACTTGCAGAAATATCATGTTGGATGTGGACAGGAGAGCGACAATCGACAAAGATGAGAATTAAATACTTAGAAGCTGCTTTGAGTCAAGATATTGAGTACTTTGACACTGAAGTTCGAACCTCGGACGTTGTTTTCGCCATTAATAGTGATGCTGTGATGGTTCAAGATGCTATTACTGAAAAGGTAAAAGAGTTATTACTTAGTTAAAGGTTCGACAAGAATTCTTATTGACCCAATTTTATTCTGATTTTACAGTTGGGTAATTTCAACCATTACATGGCGACTTTCGTGTCCGGATTCGTAGTGGGTTTTACTGCAGCTTGGCAATTAGCTTTAGTAACACTTGCTGTTGTTCCTCTCATAGCTATAGTCGGAGGAATTCAAACCACCACTTTAGCTAAGCTCTCTATCAAGAGCCAGGAAGCTCTTTCAGAAGCAGGAAATATTGCTGAGCAGGTCTGATAGAAAGATTATATTTCATTTTCCTTTCGAGTTTATAAGCCCTGGTAAAATTGAAATTCAGTTACCTTATAATTTGCAGACAATAGTACAAATCAAGACAGTTCTATCGTTCGTCGGGAATCAAGAGCATTGAAAGCTTATTCCTCTGCATTAAGAATCTCTCAAAAGATCGGCTACAAGACTGGTTTCGCCAAAGGAATGGGATTGGGTGCAACATACTTTGTTGTTTTCCGTTGCTACGCACTTCTACTTTGGTACGGAGGTTATCTCGTTAGACATGACTATACCAATGGAGGACTAGCCATATCAACCATGTTTGCTGTTATGATAGGTGGAATGTAAGCATCCGTTAAATTTCCACTTGTTTTTTTTACATGAACTTTTTTTTTCATTAACAGAGGTTTGGCACAATCTGCCCCAAGTATCAGCGCCTTTGCTAATGCCAAAGTTGCTGCCGCCAAGACTTTCCGTGTCATCGATCACAATCCTAGTATCCGCAAAAATGAGTCGGGCTTGGAGTTGAATTCTGTTACAGGTCATATAGAATTGAAAAATGTGGAATTTTCATACCCATCAAGGCCAGATGTTAAGATCCTGTGCGACATCTCTCTAAATGTACAGCCAGGGAAGACCATAGCCTTGGTAGGAAGCAGTGGCTCTGGTAAGAGCACTGTTGTTTCTCTCATTGAGAGATTTTATGATCCCACTTCAGGTAAAAAAAAAACAAGACTTGATATCCTCTTTCTTAAATTATATAGAATGGGTTCTCAGCTGTAACATATTTGATGACATCTGCATGATATCATATTTTCTGATGATTAATGAGTGGTCTTATTCCATAACAGGACAAGTTCTGTTAGATGGGACATAAAGACACTGAAGTTAAAATGGTTGAGGCAACAAATAGGACTTTTGAGTCAAGAGCCAGCTCTATTTGCCACCACCATCAGCGAAAACATGCTCTTGGGAAGAAGTGATGCTACACAAGTGGAAATTGAAGAGGCAGCAAGAGTCGCTAATGCACACTCTTTTATCATTAAACTTCCTCTTGGTTATGGTACTCAGGTTTGGTTTTCCTTAAGTCAGCCTTTTTGCGCTTAAAATAATGTGGAGTCATGTTTAAGCATCGAAAGAGAGTGGTACCTTATTCAACAAAAAACACAAGCATTCTGATTTATTGTGTATTTAAAAAAACAAAAAAAGACCTTAGATTAAGGAATAAAGCATGACTTCTGAGGTAACATATGATTTAGAAAAGTGAAACCAAGTGGGGTAGAGAAAAGTGAAACAAGTGGGGTAGAAAATGTGAAGCTAAAATTGCCTTATTATTTTATTGGGTTTCTCAAATTACAGATAAAAATTCTTTAAAGCTGACGCACAATGTTTAAACTAGGGAGATTCTTACGTCTTTTGATGACTATACACTAAATTTCCTCATAAGTATGGTGCGTATACCGAGTAAGATGAAGTTCAGGCTTGGATCTTGGACTAAATTTTTATCCTTTTAGCAACTTCCACTCATCAAAATCAACTAGAATATGTTAAGTTAAGCCTTAGTTCTTTGGCTAGAGTTTAATACTAACTAAACATGGTCTCAGTCAACAGACTTACCATGTGCAGGAAGAATGATTAATACTAACTAAACATGGTCTCAGTCAACAGACTTACCATGTGCAAGAAGAATGATTGAAGGAGTGAATCTAGGTACAGTTGGGTGGTGGAAAATGACTCATGTTCAGTGTAGATGGTGGCACACTGGAACGGGAATGATTAATATGTAGAGGCTTTTACACTAAATCTACATTCTTTTTTGGTGTTTTTTTCTTGGACAAAATGGTTAAAGTTTCATTAAAAGGAAAAAATCCAGAATTCCAACCGATGAGTGAGAATTCTAATCTGAAGGTGTTTAGATTAAAATGTAAAACATAAGTAATAAAAATAATTGGTTGCAGAAGAAGAATTCATAGAAAATATATTGGTAGGAATCTCTAAAATGGAATCTTAATTTTAAAATGGCAGGTAGGAGAGAGGGGGTTACAGCTCTCAGGAGGGCAAAAGCAGAGAATTGCTATAGCTCGAGCAATGCTCAAGAATCCAGCAATCCTGCTCTTGGATGAAGCAACAAGTGCACTAGACTCGGAATCTGAGAGACTGGTGCAAGAAGCTCTTGATAGGTTCATGATTGGGAGGACTACTCTTGTCATTGCTCATCGGCTCTCAACTATCCGTAAGGCTGATCTTGTGGCTGTTCTACAGCAAGGATGCGTCTCTGAAATCGGTACCCACGAAGAGCTATTTTTGAAAGGGGAAAATGGCTTCTATGCCAAACTTATTAGCATGCAGGAGACTTCAAATGAAGCTGCTCCCAACAATGGCAGGAAGAGCAGTGCAAGGTAACTTCCACTGCAAAATGCTTCCCAGTGCTTAACATCTTTATGGCCTGGTCAGATTAGCTTATGTGCATATGGTACACAGAAGCTGATATGGGATATAACTGTCAGCTGCACATCACCTGCTACATCATGTGGTTATAACAAGCTTTGTTTTTTGTCAGGCACCATAATCGGTCGTAATTCATCCTACGGGAGGTCACCCTATTCTCGTCGACTTTCAGACTTTTCCACATCTGAATTCAGCCTCTCCCTTGATGGTACTCAATCGAACTACCGGCTCGAGAAACTTGCTTTTAAAGATCAAGCCAGTACCTTTTTGCGCCTCGCGAAGATGAATTCCCCTGAATGGGTTTATGCTCTTTTTGGCTCCATCGGCTCTGTTATCTGTGGTTCCATCAGTGCCTTCTTTTCCTATGTTCTCGGTGCTGTCATGAGTGTCTACTATAGCCAAGACTATGTATGCATGCGCCGTGAGATTGGTAAGTATTGTTATTTCTTGATTGGGGTGTCATCGGCAGCTCCCATCTTCAACACACTACAGCATTACTACTGGGATGTCGTTGGGGAGAATCTAACTAAGCGAGTGAGAGAGAAGATGTTGGCATCTATAATGAAGAATGAAATGGCATGGTTCGACCAAGAGGAGAATGAGAGTGGTAGGATTGCAGCAAGGCTAGCACTTGACGCTAATAATGTCCGTTCAGCAATTGGGGATCGAATTTCAGTAATCACGCAGAATTCGTCTCTCATGCTTGTAGCTTGCACAGCAGGGTTCGTCTTGGAATGGCGTCTTGCTCTTCTTCTCATTGCAGTCTTCCCTGTTGTGGTGGCCGCAACTGTTTTGCAGGTTTGTGAAATTACACCGAATTTTGTTTCTAAGTTCCAGAAGTCCCCCCCCCCCCCCTCAATCCTGATGTGTTTACTTGCCTGGTCCTGGGTTTTCATATTTGATTTGAGCAGAAAATGTCCATGAAAGGCTTTTCAGGAGATCTGGAAGGTTCCCATGCCAAGGCCACACAACTAGCAGGTGAAGCAGTAAGCAATGTCAGAACAGTCGCAGCCTTCAATTCAGAGGAAAAGATCGTAGGTCTCTTCTCTTCAAACCTCGAGATACCTCTAAAAAGATGCTTCTGGAAAGGGCAGAATGCTGGAAGTGGGTATGGAGTAGCTCAATTCTTACTTTATGCCTCCTACGCTCTTGGATTATGGTATGCGTCCTGGCTGGTAAAGCATGGCATATCTGATTTCTCAAAGACAATCTGGGTATTCATGGTCCTAATGGTGTCAGCAAATGGAGCTGCTGAAACAGTAACACTAGCACCAGATTTCATTAAAGGTGGACAAGCCCTGAAATCTGTATTTGATCTCCTTGATAGAAGAACAGAAATCGAACCAGATGAACTAGACTCTACACCTGCTCCTGAAACTTTACGTGGAGAAGTTGAATTTAAGCATGTGGACTTTGCTTACCCATCCCGTCCTGGAAGTCAGATCTTTAGAGATCTTACACTTCGTGCGCGCACAGGAAAGACCCTTGCTCTTGTTGGACCTAGTGGTTGCGGGAAAAGCTCTGTCATTTCCCTAGTACAAAGATTCTATGAACCAACATCAGGACGGGTACTAATTGATGGCAAAGACATACGTAAATACAATCTCAAGTCACTAAGAAAACACATAGCAATGGTACCTCAAGAGCCTTGCCTTTTTGCTGCTACTATACATGAAAATATTGCGTATGGAAGTGAATCAGCAACTGAAGCAGAGGTTATAGAGGCAGCAACACTAGCAAATGCGCATAAGTTCATATCGGCGCTGCCTGAAGGTTATAACACATGGGTAGGAGAGAGAGGGATACAATTGTCAGGTGGACAAAGACAGAGGATTGCTATTGCTAGAGGTTTGATCAAGAAGGCTCAAATAATGTTACTAGATGAGGCTACAAGCGCACTAGATGCAGAGTCAGAGAGAAGCGTACAAGAGGCACTTGAACGGGCAAGTTCAGGAAGGACAACAATTATTGTTGCACATCGATTGTCAACAATAAGGAATGCCAATGTGATAGCAGTAATAGATGAGGGGAAAGTAGTAGAACAAGGGTCCCACTCACATCTGTTGAAACACAATCCAGATGGGTGTTATGCAAGTATGATACAATTGCAAAGGTTCGGTAAGGGGGCACAAGGTATTGCGCTTGGGCCAAGCTCTTCAAGTGGAGGAGAAAGAAAGGTCTGAATCTAAGGTATTGCGCTTAGTGATTCTGCTTTGGGTGAAGTCTCTGATGTTAATAACTTAAGATTTAGCACTAGTTTCTTCTGTTTTTTTCTTTCTGCTCTTTTCGGTCATTTGTATTAAGCTATAACAAAAAGAACTTGAACTTAGAAAAGGTTAAAGGAATATATGCTTGTTCAATTGACACAATCACTCTAGAAAGGTGTAAAAGTGGATTGGAATTCTTTCTTTCTTCTGCAATGTCAGATTTAAAATATCTGCTAAGTATCAAAACTCCGATTATCAGAAAGGAAATGTTTCAAGAAACCTAAACAAACAGATGTCTTTCACTTTTCAGAATACCGCAATGAGAATTTGGCTCAAAATTGAGCACATGATACATCCATGATTTTTTCTAATTTGGCTTGCAAGAAGCCAGTTATACATAGCTGCAAGACCTTCGAACATTTCAAAATTGAACCATTGCATTCTATCTTTAGGAAGTCTTTTTCTACATACTAGTGGACCCTTGGGAGTAAGCAAACTACAAATAACATGAAGAAGAAATAAACAATATACTGTACTTCACTAATAGTATGGTTCACTTAAAGAGTGGAGTCAGCATACACGGGGCAGAACAGTGGCAGTGTTGTCGGGATCAAGCTACCATTAGCTTTGGGCCATTGTCGGGCATCCCCATCCCAGCAGCTATGTCTGCATCGAGTTGAGTATGTGGTGCTGGTCCCTTCAAAAACTTCACACTGCAGAAATAATCAACCAAAATACATCATCAGATGGATACCTCCTCGGGCTAAATCAACTCACAACCCCATTAATCAACAATTTATCATCATTCTAGCACAAAACTAAGGTATCTGGTATCAAATACGTAAATGGATGTCCACTGAGAATAGAATGAAGTGCTGGTCTTTGGAAGGGATGTTCTACTCATAGTATATAGATTATATCCACAAAAGGTCAGCCCACCCAATATACACTATCAATCGGACCATTTCAATTCTATTGGATGATGGGGTCAGTTAATTTTATAAAGAGTTGATTTTTGGCGAACACAACCTACAATATCGGTAAAACAGCATACCACTCAATCAATTTCGATAAGGAACCACATCTCTGTAACATTTGGCTCGAGATATCCGCAATAGCAAACATCAACAGACTACCTAAACTTAAGTCATAAGGTGCTAAAAGGGTTTGGTGTCAACCCGAGTGCAAATTTGTGCACCCCCCTAGAAACTGGGATGCACATTCTCCACCTTCTTATTGGATAGCTCATTGCATTGGAAAGAGGAGAAGTTTATTAAAATTCATTTTTTTGTGTATAATCCATAATCTTCTATTCATCAATAAACTTCTCCTCTTTCCAATGCAATAAACCATCCAATAAGAAGGTAGGAACTGTGCAACCCGGTTTTTATGGGTGCATTTGAACTTGTGTTAACCTTTTTTTCTTAAAATTTTACAATGTTAGATATCTACAAAGATTTCCACGATATATTTCCATCAGAAAAGAGAAGATAGATTTGCTATAAGGGAAAGATGAGCAAATGTTTGACAACCTTTGCTTATACCATTCCTCACATTTGAGACATTTGCTTCTAATCGAGGAATGCCATGCATAATGGTAAACAGTTTCTCCCACTATTTATAAAGTCCATATATGTAATCCAATTTTTTCTGGCTAAAATAGATCAATTCTATATACTGTTGTGAACACAAACAATGAACAAACATAACATAAGGATCTTTTAATTGCCAAGTTTTGTGACGCTGAATAATATTCTACACACACAATTCAACATGGCTGATACTGCAAACCCTAAGTTTTTATCTAAATGAATAAAAAACCAAACATAGATACAAACACAAACACTAAAAATCAAAACCAATGGGTTCAAATCCACTTACCGTTTCTTGTGCTTTTTAGTATTGAAATGATCATCTCTCACAGATACATTTGCAAAATACCGACTGAAAATAAAACAAAACAAAACAAAACCCAAACAACAATTAAGCTAAATAAACAAAAAACCATACTTAATCTCAATCAAATCAAGAAATAACTCAGTATATAAAACAATTAAACCCTAATAATAAGTTTCAGCTTACTCGCAGTGTAAACAATAAAATTGACCCATTCCAGGAAGATCATCATCAAGAGGTAAGACAGGTTTTTCTGCCTCTGGCTTACGGAGCTCAGTATAGACAGTATCATCACCTTTGATCTCGAACTTAGTCCGGCGAGCTGTTTTATGGGAAAGCCTCCTCTTCTTTACTTTTCTGTGTGGACACTTTCCCATTTTTCTTCTTCTTCAACTATAAACCCTAAACAGCTAATTTTACTGAACCAATCCGCCTCTCTTCTGCAACTCGTCTAAACCCTAAACAAGTAAACGAGGGAAAAGAAATTCTCTCGGTTGTAAAGGCAACATATATATGTATAGGATAATTGCATCCCGAAAAATAACAAAAAAAAAAGGTTTTACCAATTGACGAAATTGACCTTTTGAAATCTGTTGTGTAGCGTTTAAGAGTTTGTAAAAGAAGAGCCCTATTATTGGACTGCACACTTTTGTTTTTAGGAGCTGTAGTGGATTAATGTGGCTAAAATGTGGATATGGGGTGATCCAATAGCCATGTTAAAGTTCAAATATAACCGCTAAACCTACGTTATATGCAGTAGTACCTAGTATTATTACTAGAAAAATATATAAAAGATCGTTAGGTCATGCGGGTTCTCCATAATAATTATGACCCGTCCCTTTTGCCAATTTGGCTCTTAATACAGGATCATTCAAGTCAGGTTTCTTTGTTATTGGGATAGGTGAATCCGTATGGATCCATCCCCCGAAGGAACCGGACATGATAATTTTTCATCATCCGGCTCGAGCAAGAATCAAAGGAGTCAAACAGATCTATATAAAATCTATATGTCATCCATATCCACACATATATGACTCTATGTAGGAAAAGATTTACCGGATGCAATTTTCCGGAGTTGCAACTACCCATTGCAAAGAATTCAGTTCTTGCTGATAAATGCCCAATACCCAAGTAGGCTTAAAATTTTGATCATGATCAAGTGCGTTTTGGGTCGTCTCATACCTTGCAATTTTCTTTCTCCCAAAAATATCTCGAGTCTTCTTAAATACAAAGGATTTACTTGTTATTAATATAATCCAGCCTCGGTTCTTCTTTAGATCCCTTGTTTCACCCTTCTTCGATAACTACCCTAAATCTAATACAAAAAGAAGAAAAAAACTAAACCTAATTAATTTTTCATCTCCTCTCTTCCTACTTTTCTCCTCCTCTTCTCATCCGTAGCAACTTCATTTTATCCCTTGTCTATTTTTTTCTTCTTCATTCTCCATTTGCGTTCATCATACGACGATTAATCATCGATTGTAAAATTATTCATCAACGATTAAACTCTTTTTATAAAACAAGATGAGGTCCAAACAAGTCAATAAAGGAACCAATTTACAAACAAGAAGGAACCAGTGGACCAATCGACTAGCGAAGAAGAACCCGAAGAGCCACAACATCAATCGACTAGCGAAAAAGAAAATCAACAACCCGAAAAACCCATCCCTTTTTCATCAATTCTATTGGTTAATTAAGGTACATTTGTTACATTTAGGGTTTTAAAAATCAGTTTCGTAAGTGCCTACGGCTAGGAAATCAACATTTCCTACCCGTAAAAACAGATATATGGATGGGAAAATATGAACTCCCAGCCGTAAATAAAGATATCGGTTGGGGAAAGATGAACTTCCAACCGTAAATTTAAATTTTTCCCACTTATGACTGAGAAGGTTGAACTCCCAGCCGTAAATACTGTAACTATTCCAACTATGCTATGAAATTTCGAAGACCCGTTATAAGAATACATTTAGCGAGAAATTCAAGAATCAAGAGTTCTATGATGTTTTGATGGAAAGGGATTCGTATTGCTCTCTTTAAATTATCATGTAACATTAGTTTCTACTTTATGTGTTTTCCCTTATTGTAATGTCATTCCCTTCAATGAAAGATGTTATGAAATATCCCTCTTAACGTCAATGAATGAGTATTATTGTTCAATGTCAACTCCTTTGGAAAAAATCAAAGGAATTTAGGCTCACTTACGGCTGCGTATACCACAGAATCCAGCCGTAAATCTTATCTACGGCTGACTCGAGCACAAAAGTTAATCGTAGACTACTCAGCTAGTTTGAATTACGGTTGGGTTTACTTAAAAACCTGATCGTAACTCTTATCTACGGCTGGCTCGAGCACAAAAGCTAACCGTAAACTCAGCTAGTTTTACTTACGACTGGGTTTACTTAAAAACCTGACCGTAACTCTTGTCTACGGCTGGCTCGAGCACAAAATCTAACCGTAGACTACTCAGCTAGTTTTACTTACGACTGTATTTACTTAAAAACCTGACCGTATATCTTGTCTAAGGTTGGGTCGATGTCCGTAAACCTAGTCGTAGTCATAAATTTACGGCTGGGTTGTATGTATTATCCAGCCGTAACTGCTATTTATGGCTGGGAGTTCATATTTTCCCAGGCGTAGGGTTAATTTGATTTTGAAACCATAACTTTAAATCGTATTATTGATCTAATCAATCACTAGTCTTAATTAAATTAGCTAATTAATCTTATTAGCACTAATTAATCTTTGACAGTCTAGGTATTATGTAAAATACTAAGATAAGGGGTTTCCAGATTTACTTCTTGATGAATCTATTTTATCATCTTGTAAGTCCATATGAACCAAGGGCTACAGCCCCAATAATAAGGTTCTAAAAGAAAGCTTGGGTAGATTTGACTAGGGCTGCACATCGGGTCGGGTGGGTCGGGTTTGGCCCCACCCGCACCCGACCCGCCAGTTGACGGGTGACTGAAGTATTCACCCGCACCCAACCCGACGTAGGACGGGTCGGGTCGGGTCTGACCCGCCATTTCGACGGGTTGGGTGCGGGTGGGTGCGGGTCACCCGCCTAGACCACCTCTTCATCTGTTTGACCCCAATTAACCAATATAATTTCAACTTGTTAAAAAACCAGCTCTAACACTTGAATCAGTATAACATGCCACCAACAACAATTCATAACAAGTAACAAAAATGCAATGATCTCATTATCAAAACTATGAATACTACAAATTCCCTCAACACCAACACGAAAACTCCATACAACTTTACTTCACTACGCGAGTGTTTATTTCCTTGGTTCTTGTTTCACTGTGATTAAGTGGAATCATGAAATATGCACACATATTGTTTCGATTCCACTTGATGAATCAATAAATGAACTTGATCATGTACAGTGTACATAAACCTAACTTTAAACAAATTAAGAAACATACAAATTAAGCACCACTTTAATCAACGAAACCTCACCAGTACAATTTCAACTTGTTAAAAAACCAGCTCTAACACTTGAATCAGCATAACATGCCACCAACAATTCATACTAAGTAGCGAAAATACAATGATCTCATAACCAATACTATGAATATAATAAATTCCCTTAACACCAACACAAAAACTCCATACACCACAATGCATTACACGAGTGTTTCTTTCCATAGTTCCTGTTTCACTGTAATTATGTAGAATCGTGAAATCTATATGCACACATATGGTTTCACTTCCACTTTGATAAAACAAGCAAATAAACTTGATCTTCTACATAAACCTAACTTTAAATCAACAGATCATGAAACATACAACATCCACAACAACAAACCTGAATAAAAAATCTATGACATAAAACAAGAAATGAAGAAAAATAAGTAAAATCAAGAACCTGCAAAGTTCGTCGAGGAGTTCTTGAGAAGGGTAACCTTTCTTTGGAGTACTAGAAGATCGAAGTATACCATCTATTTCCTTGTTTAGTTCAGATTCGAAGTATGTTTTTGATATCACTCAACAGCGAAACCTATTCACTAACCATTCACTTCAACACAGCATCAACCAGCTCTTCTCTGATTCTCTGACCCTAATTCATCACAAATCAAGCCATTTAATTCACGGCAAGTCGGCAACTGTTGGTGTACAAACTTCATTAATCTTCTCCAAATAATGAAGCCATAATTCCTCGCTGGTAACTGTTGGTGTACAAATCAAGCCCTAATTCCTACCAACTTTATCTACAAACTGTTGGTGTACAAATCAAGCCCTAATTCCTCACTGGTAATTCAAGTTTGAGTAAAACCCAATACTCTAAACCCATGAAAGTTGTACAAACTTCATTAATCTTCTCCAAAAATCATTAGATCTCCTTTCTTCAATCTGTTGTTGGTGCTCAGGTTGAGAGCAAAATCTAAAACAGGAACTAACAGATGAATCTAAAACAAGAAAAAATGGTAGAGAGAGATTTGCAATGAAGTTACCTGAGATGTGCGAGAGAGGATCAATCTCTGCTCCTGCGGCTAAACTTAGATCTCCTTTCGTTAACAAAGGGGTTTAATAAAGGAGAAGAAATGAGTTGGATGCTTACCTAATAAGGAATGATTCTGGCAGGTTGGGCGGGTGGGTCGGGTGAGAGAAGGTGTCTCCCGCACCCGACCCGCCCAAAAACGGATAAAGAAAATTATCACCCGCACCGACCCGTTTATCGGCGGATCGGGTGCAGGTCGGGTCAAAACAGACGGGTGCGGGTTGGGTGACGGGTCTGGGTCGGGTTTGTGCAACCCTAAATTTGACTATATAAAATCTACTAATAATCTTTTGATAAGAAAGAAATCGCGAAGAAGCTGTTAAGTAGGGCAGGCATCCCTAGATGGTCGGCAGCCTGTGAAGGGCCTAAACACGCTATATAAAGAGCTGAAACTGCGCAGGCCATCACATGGATATTACTAGGTTGTGGTAGAATTCCTAAGACTGCATCTCTACATGTTCATATTGTTACAGGGTACCTCATGTAGGAATTTTAAAAAAGATGTTCCATAAAAAATTAACTTTTTTTGTTTTTTTGGAATATTGTAAAATTGTATTTTCAAATTAACTTCTAGTTTTGACCATGTTAAGTAGAAAAATAATTTCTCAAAAGGTGTGGTAAAATTCCAAAGACTGCATCTCTAGTTAAGTCGACATGTTCATATAGTTAACTATTTGATGGAAAATTTCTGCAAATTATGGAATGTTGCTACATGTGTGCCAAGCTTTATCACTACTTCGAGCTGTTTAGGGACAAGAACGCAAGTTTTCCAGATTTATTTCTTTGCAAGCTGAACGAATTCGATATGAGTCCAAAGGATACGAACTCGAAGTGTACCAGCATCTGCAATTTAAAAAGAAATAGTGACAGCTGCGAGAGATGATAAGGATCTAATTTTTGTTTGGGTTTATACTACTAAGAAGCTAAAAAATTAGTTCATTTATGTCTTATCACACGAGGTATTAGTGAGTCCCTTCACAAAATAATTGGACCGAGGCTAGAAAGGCGCCACGCATGTCCTTCCGGTCTTTCATTCATTTCATTTTTCCGAATTAATTGGGTATAATTTTCTTAGTGTATTGTAAGACTATATCTGGTCATTTTTATTCGGACAATAGAGCAAGCACAAATATCATTGAAAGCAAGCACAGGACTGTTCTTTTCCCTGTAGGTAAACTAAGATGTAGGAAGTGTCACCTCAGGTGGTATACATTACGACTTTAACTATATCTACTAGAGAGACATCCATTAAGCAGCCTTGACTGTCGGCAGTAGCCAAGCGACGACTTTACCGCCTTAGCTACTGGAGTGATATCTACCTTGACTATCAGCAGTAGCCAAGCGACGACTTTACCGCTCTAGCTACAGGAAAGACATCTGCCTTGGCTACCGGCAATTGGCCAAACGACCACTTTACCGCTCTAGCTATTACTTATTAGAGAAACATCTATCAAACAGCCTCGACTATTGGCTTTGGCTGTAGCTAAACAAGAATATATTCCAGTTAGCCAATTCAACTAAGGTAATTTACAGGCTTTAGGAATAAAATTGAAAAGTTTGCTAAAATTAATACTAATAAAGTTGTGATGCCTTCACACCACGCATCCGTTCTCGAAAAGCCGAAAATGTCTCCTCCCTGAATTAATCAACCGCCATGTGTACTTGTACATTGCTCTTTAGGATCAGATGAGCCACCTTTATTTCTACGGCCTTCTTCAGAGAGCAGTCTAGATAGTATAAAGTTCCCTCTCGTGGAATCGATGTTAGTAAGCGGTATATTTTTCCACTAGTATTTGAAATAGTATTAATTTCAGAGGGGATAAATCCTATGTAATACAAATATGAAAAGAGTACTACTCTGATCCAGAAAATAGTATACTGTCAAAAATATAGAAAAATGACCCCTTCTCAGTCTTACTGACCGAATATTTATGGTATTCTGAAACTCTCTGATATCCTACACGTGGATGATCTTGACTTATCCACCACTCTTGTATGTTAAGTCCGTACACGTATCCTTATGATGACATTCCATCTTCTCTGGCACCCGCTTTTCAGATATCGGGCGGCCTTATCTGAGGGTCTGCGTTGCTGACGTATGTTCTTCTTCTCACAACTGCTTTGTCTTGGGTTATCGTCATGTCTTGATCCTTGTATGCTATAACACTCGTCACAATCATTTGACGTTTCTTTTATTCTTACGCACGATCAAGGATCACCCATACGACGACCTCCTTTACGACGAACCCCTCCTACCTTCTCTCTCTTTTCCCTTTCCTCTCGTCCGCGTGAACACCTCTCGCTCTTCACGCGGACGTACCACCTACTCTTCTTCCCTTCTTTCTTCTTCTCCCAATCCTGTCTGCGTGAACAACCTCTTCTCTCCACGCGGACGCAACACCTACTCTTCCTCCCTTCTTTCTTCTTCTCCCACTCCTGTCCGCGTGAACCACTCTTCACCTTCACATGGACACTCCACCAACTAGTCTTCCTCCCCCTTCTCTTCCCTTCTTTCTTCTTTTCATATTCTTTTCCGCGTGAACAACTCTTCACCTTCATGCGGACATACAACTACTCTTCCTCCCCCTTCTCTAATTATATCCTACTTCATGTCCTATCTCTGGTCACACAACCACTCATCGTCTTTTCCCCCTTCGTCGTTCACCTCCCATGCATATAAGTATACTTTTTAGGGTAAATCCCTATTTTATCCTTCTCTTAATTTTAGGGTATCTATATTAAGTCCCCTGGTTGTTCGGTTAGGTGTCAAGCTATCCGACAGTCATATACCCTAGAATTCCAATTCCACGAGTATTACAGGAGTCCCCGGGTATCAGCATTGTCTTATGAGCCTGTCTCATTTTCGAGCATCTTTTCAGGTCGCTTTTCGTTTTTTCGTCCCACTTGTTAACTTCTTTATAACACTTTCTCATTTCATTCCAACATCATAAACTTTTTGTTTTTCATTCTCTCTCATTTCTACTTCATCATTTTTTCCCTTGCATTTTCACTCCCTTCTCATTTCTCACCATGAGTTCCTTCAAGGAGAACTACTACGACACAAACGACCAAGGCAACAACGACTTTCCCTCATTTACTTCTTAACGAACTGATGATGATCCCTACAGCGTGATAGGTACTGGAATTGGTGCCAAATCCTTGGTTTTCCTCCGTTCTTAACATTATGAAAATTATGCCAATGACCATGTCCTCTTAAGAGACACTTTCTTTCAATCTCTTTCTCAACTCGATGATCATAATCATATCTTTGTTCTGATTCTTGATGGTTACTTGGATGCGAAAATCCTTCACCTTGTTCATTAAACCTGAATATGACCCCCTACTTTATTATTCATCGAGGTGACCACGTCCTTCCTGATGTATCCTTCCTTGCTATTGGTCGTCCTCTACATTATGGCAAACATGGGTTGAACGCATCCTCACTAATCCATTTTTTCGTTATCTTGTTAAAGGCCTTAGTATTTTTGACGCCATAGAGGTATCTTTGCATCGACACATTACCCGTTTTTCTTCAGAGGTCATCCGCTTGGTCTTGAGATGTGTACCAGAGATACATACATTTTTATTTGTCTAAGGGGAGGCAACTCCCATTCTAGAAGACGTAGTGGCTTTTTTACGGCTTCCTATCCATGGTTTTCATCTTTTTGAGGAAACAGTTGGCGATGAAGCACTGAACGACGATGGCCGAAAGTTGTTGGGTATTCTGAAAATGGCTCGAAGATAATCTACTTCAATCCCCTCTAGCAAAAAGCTTCCTCCACAGTGACCCAGGACCATGGGGTTTCCTCTAGCCGACCTCGACGCGGATGACTAAGGTGAAGCCACTATTCCTTGACAATGAGGAACTTAAGGATCATGGTCAAAGTCATCAAGTGTGTATACCATTTAGTCACCATTGGATGGAGTTATATAGTTAAGCTTCCCCAAACGTGTCTTTATTTTGGGTGACATTATATATAATATTAAAGACTTTACGTTCTTCCCCTACAATGATGGTGTGTGTGGTCCTGCTACCTATATTTTCACTGTTAAGGAAGCTAATCATTGGGCTCACATTAGTCCGAATACTAGCGTTTGTCCCATTGGGATTTCATCGCTGCCACCAGCCCTGGTTCTCTACCCTGTTTCTTCGAGGGTGCATTCTTCGCTAAGTCCTATAATATAGATCGTGTAGCACGACAAGTGAGATATAATCAATGGTGCTCTACGATCATTACTCTATCCACCCTGATCACTCCTTGTGACGTATCCAATAGCTTTGATCGGTTTGTCTTCCGCTCTAATACTGATTTTCTTAAGGTCTTTGCTGCTCACCGCCAATATCGTGACCTTAATCGTTCTTTGGCAATGACTCATAAATGGCGTATATTTTGGTCTCGCGAGGTTTAAATGATGGTGGATTTCTGTTCTTCTCCTCTCATACATGATTATGCACCTGATATCCCTTGCATGAATCAGTGTGGACGCATAAAGATATGTCCAACTGTACTCGGGGAATATAAACTTCATCCTGTTTCTAAAGGTAGGAAAGCGAACCCAAATGGGCGTCGTAGACCTGTCTCTGATAGTACTAAGGCTCATATTAAGGAAGTGATCTAAGTACGTCGAGCACAAGATGTTTCCTCCAACTCCAGCACACCTGAGGTATATGTTACTCATCCTCCCCCCTTTTTTTTGAAATAAAAAAGAATTCACAAGATTTAACTTCATTTTATGTTTCATGTGCACGTGTTTCGTCTCTTTTAGTATGTTTACATACACGTATGTGTGATTTGCAGGCTGTTACTGAAGGTATGAATAATCTACGTCAGCATAATCTTGGTAAAGTCCCCATCCCGTTGTTTCTGAAGATTTTCAAGAATTTTTTGGTTCCTCTACGCCTGAGGTGTATAACATCGAAATCTTAATCATGATTTATTCTCCAATTTTTTAGGTAATTTTTTTTTATTTCACTGTCTCTTTATTGCTTCAAGCCTATAAATACTTGATTGTGTTTCTCTTATATGCTTCTCATTTCTGTTTTATTTTCTCTTCCTATAGAT
Source organism: Papaver californicum (assembly GCA_023531435.1). Classification (NCBI taxonomy): domain Eukaryota; kingdom Viridiplantae; phylum Streptophyta; class Magnoliopsida; order Ranunculales; family Papaveraceae; genus Papaver; species Papaver californicum. The sequence goes on along the minus strand of JAJJMC010017880.1, from coordinate 125,256 downwards.
ATTTCTTCTCACCCTTTAGAGTTGCAGGTAGTTGTTTAATTATTTTTTTATGTTTCATTATGCGTTGTTCTGATGGTCTCTTACCCTCTCCTCCCTTTCCTTTTCTTAAGGAAATGAGTAAGCAAGGTCGTCAAGGGTATGAAGATATGAACTCATCGATCTCCTTTAAAATGAAACGTACTCGTGATGCCGCTCAGTCTCCACAAAATGATACAAGGAAGGAGTCATCTTCCAATCGTTCCACTACCCACTCCATGCATGTGTCACCTCACATTGTTGTTAACGACAACAACAGTAACTCCCCTCCTTATCCTGGTAAAGTTGATATTCCCTCTTTTGACCCCTTTGTGGATAAATTTACCCTTAATGGATGCCAGGACTACCAAGAGGTTGGTGATTTTTGGGTTTCTCCTCGTCATGTACAACATTATGCCATGTGATAAGTGCATATTTACATGTTTAGAGTGTCAATAACATTCTATTATTTGTTAGATTTCTTGTGTATTATTGTATATTATGTTCCTTTTGTAGTTTATGTCTTTTATTAGGTGAATCATCCAAAAAGGAGCTACAAAGTGTTAGATTGTGCATGAATTGAAGTGCTACAAAGGAAGAAGAGCCAAATACCAAGTGGAAGTCGTCCAAATCCAGGATTTCTTATCACCGTATTAAAGAGAACGAATAAACAAATCCAACTGCGAAAGAATGAGGTCATTCCGACATCATACGAAGAAGTTATAAGAAAAGTAGGTTCAAGATTTTTTTGATGGGTCATCCCATAGAGAAGAAGAATTCCCGATGGGTCAAGCCATTGAGAAAAGGAAATCCAGAAGAAAAATAAATTCTCGATAGGTCAAGCCATCGAGAAAAGAAGAGATCTCGATGGGTCGAGCCATCGAGAAACTGAGCGTGAGAACCTATTTTTGGCATATTTTGGAGTTTTGGAAACCTATTTCGACCGGGATTTGATTAAGGGAACTTCTACAACTTGGAAACCTATATAAGATACACATATATCTCTACGTAAACATCTCTGACATATCTCTCATATTACATCTTCCATATCTAAACCTAGGGTTTACCCCTTTAGGGGGAAACCACCATTCTTCTTCATATTAATCTTCTTTGTAATATGAGAGTAGCTAAACGTTTTGTTGATTAAGGATGAATTCAATGTTCTAAGCGTGAAGATTTATTAGTAATACAAGTTTATTTGGAGTTTTTATCATTATCATTTGTTTCATTATATCTAGGGTTTATGATTGATTTCTAGATTGTTCAAGTGTAAAATTGGATTATTCTATTGATTATTATAATCCTAGTAGAGAGTTGAGCGATCCGTAATTGTCTATCACCTCCGCGAGACCTTGCAGAGGGATTCTGTGGAGTAATCGTGTGTGAAGAAAACACTAGTAAGCAGGACCTTGCACTAAGAGTTTGATGCTATGATCAACCTAAATTCACAAACCTTAAAGCATTCGATTGGGTTACACCTTTAGTGCGCTACTACTTGGTGGACCAGTTAGATAGAATATGGTTGATAGACATATTTTTGTGTCTGATTTGTCTCAATTCTTTATATTGATAGTGCTTGATTGTATACTAATTGTGTTACTTTATGTGTTTGTAGGTATTTTTTGGGAAATAAACATTATTGGAAACATTTGCTCGAAAACATGTTAAAGGCACCCATAAAATTTATTAAAGGCACGCCAACTTTGGATAAGTGCACCCCAGTACTGAAGGCACCCAATAGACGGATAGGTGCACTCCATTTCCTTCCTTTATAAAGAAATTTTGGCGGGAAATTCTCTTCTTCAATCTGCGTAGAATTGTTAACAAATCTTTGGAGATTTTAAATGAGTTTAAGGAAATATTTTATCTTGCCTAATTAGTATGAATATATCTACACGATTGGTAACAACAGAATCAACTTTGGTCGTGTTGATAAAAGAAGGATTTATTCTCAGAAAAAAAACAGGGAAGGTAGTTATTATAGAAAGAAGAAAATATTCGAGTATGAATAAGTCAAGAATATTGATCTCAAGTTTTGAATATGGAAACAACATTGATCATATCACTCTCGAGAAGGAAAACAAAATCAAGAAAAAATAGGGGTCGATCATAGAAGTTTCGGGGTGGGGGGTGGCAGAGGCCAGAAGCACGAGAAAAAGATCCATAAAAAATTCTTCTCTGTTGTTGCTGAAGAACACGAAGAACAGAGACTACATTAACGGTTTTTTCAACCTCTCAGCCACGGTTTCTTCAACTGTTTGCAACGTTTATCTTCAGTTTGCAACATTTATTTCAAGCTCGATTGCAATAGTTGATTTGTAACGTCCATAAAACGTTGCAGATTCACTGTTACATTACTTTTAGCTTATTTTCATCTTTCAAGCACTTTTTGAGCTATGTACCAATCTTTTGAGGGTGTTCTGAGCAAGATGAGCTAAACCCCATCACGGTAAGGAGGAAGCCATTTTTCCATGATTAATTGGAAACTTTTAATAATTCTTTTATGACTTTTATATTTATTTTTAATTGAAATTATGATTTTTCTTAATTGATTGTGATTTTATTTGATGGTTTATGCTGGGACCTAGAGCTTTTGATGAGCCATGCTTGTAATTTACGATTGATATTTTAAAAATCTAGCTTTGGTAAAAATTAGAGTCACTTATTTGAGATAGAATTGTGTAGAACTTTTATTTTTGGAATCAATTAAAAGTGGTTAATGGTGAAATCCATAACCTCAATATTTGTGAATATTATTTCCATATTTTGTGTATATTTTCTAGTTTAAAATTAGTTTTTAAATCTAAAATCAATCTTCACAAGTTTGAGAGTTTGAAACCCAATCTTACCACCATTTACAACCATATAAAACTTTGACACCACCGACGCGGACTTGTTTTTAGATTTTTTTTTTTAGGTTAGTTAGGTTATTTAGATTTTTATTTTTATTTGTTCTATTTTACGTTTTTGGGTATTTTTTTTGTATTACAGGTTTTGAATCAAAAAGAAATTGGAGCCATAGATTATATTGATTGATTAAAGACTTGGAGTCAAAGATAAATCGAAAAGAACGGAAAAAGAAGACAAATTTATTTAGTTATTTATTTATTTATTATTTAATTTTTAGGGTTTTATTTATTTTTATTTTTAGAAATTTGTATTAGGAAACTTTTTATTATTTTTTATTATTTTTGACTTTACTTTGGGACATTTAAATCCTATAGAAGGGTAATTTAAATATAAACTGCAACAGGGAAGGACGACAATTACGATATTGTCTCTGTCCCTCGGGTTCATACACTGACATAGGAGTCGGTGGCCTGAGTTGACTTCAACGGTTCATCGCCCGTCTGGAACGAGAGGTAAGACTCTAACCACCCATGAATCCCCTGTCAGTGGGTTTTCTGTATTCCTTCGTAATGCATATTTGTTGAGAACTTGAATACGAAATTTATTTTTCTAATAAAGGGTAGAAACTGGCCATATAAGATAAGGGTTCGGATTTCATCATCGTCTCCTTTATGTCCGACTTAGGAACATGTTACCTACGCGAACCTAAGCCTCAAATTTGACTAGAAAGAGACCTATAGGGTAAGGAGCTTATTGTAAAGTCATTCAAAAGGACTGTATTGGTTACTCTGTTAGCCTAACTCAAAGTTCAGGAAGACTATTTTAAGTAGATTTGAGCCGCCTTGTAACCCAAGGAAACGTTGCCAAAGAGGCAGGGTTATCAAATCTCATTAGATCTTATCATGTTTCTATTCAACTTAATCTAATTTGGATCTTCTAAGAGATTTCCTAAAACTGTAACTAGTTTCCTTTTGTAAGAATAGAAGCTGGTCTAGAAACAATCTATGTGGAGACATCATGCTTTTTGTTTTATAGATTCGGTAGGTTTGATTTGGTTGAGTTGGTCTTGTTTGTGTATCTTTAGAACCCCCTTCCTAATAGGATTTATTTTCTTAGATTTTCTGTAAATATATTAGGAAGTTTTTGTCAGAAAATGTGGGACTGGTATTATGAGGACCAATACAATGAATATCAGACTCAATTTCAAAATAGACATTATCCGTACTATCAACATAGTGTGGATAGTAGTCGGGACCACCACCAACCTTTTGGAGGTTATTGCTCATACCAGGGTGAACCCAGTTACTATTCATATACACACCCATCATATGAACATGAAAATGAGCAAAATTCCAGTTCTTTGTCTTGGAGGGATGCCCCAAATCATAAGCGATCTAGTACTCCTTATGATCCATTTATTTTTCTAGAGAATTCCCTCAAGGAGTTGACTGAGAATACAAAAAGGTTTGAATTAAGTGTGAGAGGAACAAATAGTAGTACAACTCTTTCTCTAGAAGAATCACACGAGCAGTTGCGATCTAGTACTCCTTATGATCCTTTTTTTTTTTCTAGAGAATTCCTTCAATAAGTTGACTGAGAATACAAATAGGTTCGCATTGAGTGTGAACGAAAGTCTTGCAAAGAATAATATTGCTCAAAATGATCTTAATTGCAAATATAATGTTACCCTTGATAATTATTCACCTATTCAAGAGGACGAGGATATAATTGGTAACAATACTTATTCAGACGAGGTTCAAACATCTTCATATTATTATGATGATGAGGATAATATTGACGAAGAACTTGAAATATACATGCAGAGTGATCAGGAAATTGCCACTCCAGTTGTGCTTCATGATGATAGTGTTATTTCTGGTTTAAATCCAAATAATTTTAATGATTATTCACTTATTCAAAAGGAAGAGGATTTGACTAGAGATACCATTGTTTTAGACGATGTAGAATTTTCTTGTTTTGAAGCCGATAATGGCTTAGAGGAAAGGGTTTATCATGAGAATACTGTTTTAGAGTCCAGCGATTTAGAGACAATAGTCTTAGATAACGAAGATAGACCCGTAGAGATTTTAAATATGAGTGAGGATGCACCACCTGGTTATAACATAGAAGAAGCAATTGACCATTTTCAGGAATCTGACGATCTAGAAATTAGGAAAATTGTGACTAGTCTATCTAAAGACACCGAAAACTCTAAGTTTGGGGGTGACTATCATTCTCCCTGCGCTTTACCTTTGACTCTTACAAAGGTATCTAACTTGGGACTTAACATATGCACCTCTACCATTTTACAAGATCATCTTTAAACTAGATTTTCTAAGCCTGGTCATGTCCAGAAAGAAGATCAGTTGTTAGAAACTCATCCTCTGGTCGATGTGGTTTACCTACGAAATAATACCAAGATTGATTTTGTTTTCCCCAAAATATTTTCTTCAATATGTGGGAACGTTTGAATTTCATGTGATAAGTGCATATTTTACATGTTTAGAGTGTCAATTTCATGCTAGTATTTGTTAGATTTCTTGCGAATTATTGTATATTACGTTCCTTTTGTAGTTTATGTCTTTTATTAGGTGAATCATCCAAAAAGGAGCTACAAAGTGTTAGATTGTGCATGAAGTGAAGTACTATAAAGTAAGAAGAGCCAAATACCAAGTGTATGTCGTCCAAATCCAGGACTTCTTATCATCATATAAAAGAGAACGAAGAAACGAATCCAACGACGAAAGAATGAGGTCATTCCGACTTCATACGAAGATGTTATAAGAAAAAGAGGTTTAGGATTTTTTTGATGGGTCATCCCATAGAGAAAAGAAGAATTCTCGATGGGTCAAGCCATCGAGAAGAGAAAATCCAGAATAAAAATAAATTCTTGATGGGTCAAGCCATCGAGAAAATAAGAGATCTCGATAGGTCGAGCCATTGAGAAACTGAGCGTGAAAACCTATTTTTGGCATATTTTGGAGTTTTAGAAACCTATTTCGACCGGGATTCGAGTAAGAGGACTTCTACAACTTGGAAACCTATATAAGATACACATATATCTTTGTACACATCTCTGTTATATCTCTCATATTACATCTTCCACATCTAAACCTAGGGTTTACCCCTTTAGGGGGAAACCACCTTTCTTCTTCATCTTAATCTTCTTTGTAATATGAGTAGCTAAACCTTTTGTTGATTAAGGATGAATTCAACGTTCTAAGCGTGAATCTTTATTAGTAATACAAGTTTATTTGGAGTTTTTATCATTATCGTTTTTTTCCATTATGTCTAGGGTTTATGATGATTTTTAGATTGTTCAAGTGTACAATTGGAGTATTCTATTGATCATTATAATGTTAGTAGAAAGTTGAGCGAGCCGTAATTGTCGATCACTTCCTACACAAGTAGAGAACATGATACCTTGCAGAGGGATTCTGTGGAGTAATTATGTGTGAAGACAACACTAGTAAGCAGGACTTTTCACTAAGAGTTCTGATGTTAGGATCAACCTAAATTCACAAACCTTAAAGCATACACCTTGAGTGCGCTACTACTTGGTGGATCAGCTGGATAAAATCTGGTGTTCGAGCGACCTCCAATGATACAAAGAGTTTTTGGGATAGCACTGCGCTAGCTTCTATTCTACGGTTGGTGATGAATGATTCTAACGAAAGATAGATAAGTATACTACTCGAGTTAATGTTTGGTAACGGCGAAGGATTCCCTAACCATTTCTTTCTTATTATCTTTTTATTATATTCTTAGTAATTAAACAACCAATCCATCTTTATATTTTACTTTATTTTAGGTTTGTTAATCCAAATAACATATCAATTACACAACTCTATGTGCGAACGATCCTTAATATAGCTATATTACTAGTTAATTGGTGAAAAATATCTTGAGTAATTTGTTCCACTTACGACATGCATCACCAGGATCGCTCACAATCATGGTCATATGGCAAGCACTAAGCCAATTCATGACGTGGGTTATTTGATTAGTCAAACCAATGCTCTCTTGGACATCATTGCTCGTATGCGGAGTACACGAGCCCCTCTTTCAACACCTTCTATGATGACATCTTGGAAGATAACGATTGATCTTTGCCATAATTATATGCGCTTCAATATTAAGTGGCTCGTGGACTCTAGGACTAGGTTGGATGAGAGGTTGAACAATCGTCTTACTCAACTTCCTCGAATCATTGATGACCATCAAACTCGTATAATGCAGTATCAGGAACAACTCGTTGGTCTTAACGAAAAACATGCCTCTGCTTTAAAGTTCATTAACACTTCCTTTGGTGAGGTAAAAAAGGTAAAACGCGCTATAGGAGAAGAAACTCGCATGCTACATGAGTCTGAAGAGGAGCTTCATTCTCGTTCTGCACGAGCTTGATCATGGCCATTTTGGGCTTACTATCATAATTTTCTTATGTGTTTTCTATCTGTTATTTCTATACTTTATTGTTTGCTTTATTATCTGTCAGAACTTTTATGTTCTTATGTTGTTTCCCTTCTTGTAAACGTGTTATCTGATGTTCAGCTATTAATATAAGTATTTTATGTTTCCAATCTTTTTGCTTCCTCCTTGGGCGTCGTGTTGCCTAACTAGTATAAATATCTTATGCATTTCGTTGCTTGTGTTTATTATTCAAAAACAAGTCCTTACGTTATACACTATCTTGTTTGTCACCATCATGACGTATTCGCATATCATAGCTCAAGTTTCTGCACTCTCCCATTTTTCAAGTGTATTCCATGTATGTGCAGTGCAGTTTGAGCATCTTCAAATCAGCAATGACCTAGAGCTAAATCGTATTGAGTTTGAAATTCCTTGATCATACTAAGTGGTTTTAGCATTATTTTACCTCTATAAGCTCAGAGACTAGTTATTAAATCTGAGCGGGTACGTTTTTTCATGCAGGGTCTCGATTGTCGCTGCGTAGTCGATACTATTGAATCTGCTCTTGCTCGTAGGAGCACTATAGTGCATTTTAAAAGGAAAAGTATAACCCCCCTTTTTTTAGAGAGTGAAGCCTGTATAAAACCCCGCATCATTTTGCTGAACATATTACCACCAGTTTAGAGATATGGCTATTCTCATACGCAGGTATACACTAACTCTAACTGAAGTTCCAGGAGTTGTGTTTACTTTTGATTTAGAGATTGATTGTTTGAACTTGGTGAGAGGAGATGTCTTTGTACTCCTTCAACACCGATTAACTCAATGTGACATGATGGCCTCAAATTTGACTAGAAAGAGACCTATAGGGTAAGGAGCTTATTGTAAAGTCATTCAAAAGAACTGTATTGGTTACTCTTTTAGCCTAACTCAAAGTTCTGAAAGATTATTTTAAGTAGATTTGAGCCGCCTTGTAACCCAAGAAAACGTTGCCAAAGAGGCAGGGTTATCAAATCTCCTTAGATCTTATCCTGTTTCTATTCAACTTAATCTAATTCGGATCTTCTAAGAGATTTCCTAAAACTGTAACTAGTTTCCTTTTGTAAGACTAGAAGCTGGTCTAGAAACAATCTAAGTGGAGACATCATGCTTTTTGTTTTCTAGATTCGGTAGGTTTGATTTGGTTGAGTCGGCCTTGTTTGTGTATTTTTAGAATCCCCTTCCTGATAGGATTTATTTTCTTAGATTTTTTGTAAATATATTAGGAAGTTTTTGTCAGAAAATGTGGGACTGGTATTATGAGGACAAGTACAATGAATATCCGACTGAATTTCAAAATAGACATTATCCATACTATCAACATTGTGTGGATAGTATTAGGGATCACCACCAACCTTTTGGAGGTTATTACTCATACCAGGGTGATCCCATTTAATATTCGTACATACACCCAGCATATAACATGAAAATGAGCAAATATCTAGTTATTTATCTTGGAGGGATGCCCTAAAGAAGATGCAATCTAGTACTCCCTATGATAACCCAAATCCTTCTCTAGAAGAATCACATGAGCAAAATTTGAGTTCTTTGTCTTGGAGGGATGCCCTAAAGCAGATGAAATCTAGTACTCCCTATGATGATTCAAGTTCTTTGTCTTGGAGGGAAGCCCTAAAGATGATGCAACCTAGTAGTCCTTATAATGAACCTATTATGCCTCTAGAGGAATCACACAAGCAGTTGCTATCTAGTACTCCTTATGATCCATCTGTTTCTCTAGAAGAATCCCTCAAGCAGTTAGCTGAGAATACAAATAGGTTCGTATTACGTTGGGGGGAACAATTAGTAGTCCAACTTTTTTTCTAGACGAATCCCTAAAGCAGTTGGCTGAGAATACAAATAGATTTGCATTAAGTGTAAATGAAAGTCTTGCAAAGAATAATATTATTCAAAATAATCTTAATTTCCAATATAGTGCTACCCTTGATAGTTATTCACCTAGTCAAGGACGAGGATAAAATTGGTAACACTACTTATTTAGACGAGGTTCAAACATCTTCATATTATTATGATGATGAGGATAGTGTTGATGAAGAACTTGAAATATAAAAGCAGAGTGATCAGGAAATTGTCACTCCAATTATGCTTCATGATGATAGTGTTATTTCTAGTTCAAATCCAAATAATTTTAATGATTATTCACTTATTCAAAAGGAAAATGATTTGACTAAAGATACCACTGTTTTAGACGATATAGAATTTTCTTGTTTAGAAGTCGATAATGGTTTAGAGGAACGAGTTTATCCTGAGACTAGTGATTTAAAGTCTAACGATTCGAAGACAATAGTCTCTGACGAAGATGATAGACTCGTAGAGATTTTAAATATGAGTGAGGATGCATCACCTGATTATAACCTAGAAGAAGCAATTGACCATTTATGGGAATCTGACGATCTAGAAATTAGGGAAATTGTGATTAGTCTATCTAGAGACACTAAAAACTCTAAGTTTGTGGGTAATTATCATTCTCTCTGTACTTTACCTTTGACTCTTTTAAAAGTCCCTAACTTGGGACTTGACATATGCACCTCTACCATTTTACAAGATCACCTTCAAACTAGATTCCCTGAGCATGTTGATGTCCAGAAAGAAGTGCAATTGTCAGAAACCCATCCTCTAGTCGATGTGGTTTATCTAGGAAATAATACCAAGATTGACTTTGTTTTCCCACCAAAATATTTTCTTCCATATGTGGGAACGTATGAATTTCAAATGTGTCATTTATTAAGTTTTGAGACTAAGCCTACTTACTTTAGGGAATTAGAATCGACACATTTGTTTAAGAATGACCACCTTCATAGTAGTCAATTGTGTGAGTCAAATATGATTGACTTTGAGGATCCACAATTATTCAGGTTATTATTATGTGCTTCTAAGTTTTTAGTTGAGTTACTCCGGACTCTATAACCTGATTCTTTTGATCCTGCCTACGAGGAAATCCAGCCCATGAAAATATTTTATTTAGGCCCTTTTATAGAGCCTGAACCTGAACCACAACTGGAAGTAGTTGTCTTAAACAGAAAACTAGATAAGGGTGTGCTCGGTTTTTTCATTTTCTTGTCCTGTTGCAGTTTCCTCTTATTTTGGATAACATTATTTGATTCAGATGACCCACAGTTGTTCCGACTATTTCTAGATAATTTTATGAGGTGACTATTCTTTCTTAGTCTGGATGAAGACTTTAAACTTAGCACTTCTTGGGAGGTAACCCATGCTCATGCGACACGGTAATATCTTTCCTTAACTCCTTTCTTTCGATTGGTAACAATTTCTCCTTGTTTATGCTTTTAATCATTCATCTTTAGAAACATTGAGGACAATGTCAGATTTAAGTTTGGGGGTAAGGGAGAAACTTTTGCAATAATAAAACTCCAAAGTCTAGAAACTTGTGAATAATTCAGGATGACACTAACCATTCTAGGTAGATAGAAACTTAGCTTTTTTTCTATAGGAATTGGTGTGCCCAGTTAAATGGTCCATTCATAAAAGGATAGAGTTCAGGTGTTAGAAATAACATGATAGTTGTCACCACATCTCGGAGTCTATCTCGACCATATCACTTTCTGTTTTTATTTTTGTAATTTTGTGTTTCTCTAAGTGATTTGGTGGGGCCCAGTATCAAATTGTTATCACCGCTAGGATGAAATGGAGTGATTGAGATCAAGCCCCATTCTTGCTTTATTCGAAAAAAAAAAGAAAAAAAGAAAAAAAAAGAAAAAAAAGAAAAAAAATATTGACACTTTGATAGCAATATGTGTATGTTCTCCCTGTCTCCGTCGCCTAAGCAAGCGTGGAACGCAGGATCCATGGGAACTATCACGTAAGATGCTGATAAGAATCATGCGCTTGGATTCAATTTGATCCAATCATGTTGTCAATATATTTGTCGTTTTATTTTCAATAAATCGATCGCTGGGACCCTTGTATATACCAGTTGAGTCGATATTAGTATTAGGTTTAAGACCATGTATCTCAATCCATTAGGATTCATCCTGGCACTGACCTTCAGACAGATATGGGAAACACTGTTCACCTTAGTCAACATGCGCAAACTTCATATTTTCCACATCCATCTTCTTAATCTTTTCATGTGATTGAACTTTGATAGATTCTGAGTCTTGTGGCTGAACGATTATCTGAGTAGAGCTCTGTTGTCTTATATATGAATTTTAGTATGCTTGAGTAAACACTCGTGTAGAACAACTGGACTCATATAGGGTAATGATTCCCATAGCCGAAGAATTGAGTAAGCCAACTAAATAGCTTGTGTAGTGTCTATCCTCAATCGTTCACGAGTCGCTAGAATTTGGAGTAAAGGTTTTGTGGGTATACCTCTTGTAAACCCTCACGAGACAAAACTCGTCCACTAGGGACACCTAGGGGTTTAGTCGTGATTCCTGCAAAAGTGAGTTAGGATTTTGTTTTACTAGATTTGCTCGAGGACTAGCAAATAGTAAGTTTGGGGGTATTTGATAGACACATTTTTGTGTCTAAATTGCGCTCGATTACCTATTTTACTAGTGTTCGATTTTGTACTTTTTATGGTTTTTTGTGTTTTTGTAGGTATTCTTGAGAAATAAACATTTGCGGAAAAAAATCGTCTCGAAAAGTGTTAAAGGCACCCATCAAAAGTGATTAAGGCACCCACAATTTGGATTGGGGGCACCCCCCTCTAATTTCAAATACTTGAAAATGTCGGGAAGAAGATAAACCATCGGGAGAAGCTTCTGTTCACTTCTGTGTACGTAATTTTAGTGATTTGGGGTGAATCTAATTCACCCAAAGTGAATTAGATAGCTAGAATATCAACAACACACGTCAAAAACGTGTTTTAGCCGAAAGAATTGGACACGAAAGTGAATTTGGCCGGAAAAATGGAGTTCGGGTAAGTTTTGGATAACAAAGATTTTGAGATTGAGTTGGACACGTTTTAAGAGTTCTAATCGACTTAGAAGACTCTCTAGGGTTTGCTTATCCTATATATACCGAAGAGAAGTGAAGAAATCGCTATCTGGAGGCAGCACAGATCACCGCAAAAAAATTCAGGAAGAAATGAGTTCTGCTGCTGTGACAGAGAAGAAGAAGAACATAAGGCGGGAAGAAACTGTAGTTATTACTGTCGCTGATACAGTCGTGTATTAAGTTTCTGAAGCACCTCAAGTCCGTCTTTCTTTCCTGTTCTCTTTTCTTTCTTGTGTAACACATACTACACTTCTATGTAACGTTTATAAGTGTATCAAAACTCTTGTGTTGCTTCTCTTTCACCATTGTAAGCACTTTTTGAGCAATGAAAACCTATTTTGAGTTCCATTACAATGAGCTAATCACCATCACTGGGGCGACGAAGGAAGCTATTTTTCCAACAATTAAGTGGTAACTTCTATTTTATTTATTAATTGCTTTGAATTAATTGAAAAAATGGTTTTTATCAAGTAGTTGTGTTTTCTTTTGATGATTCATGCTGGGTTTATTGCTTTTGATGTCTCATGCTTACGATTTACAACTATTATTTTGAGAACCTAACTTTGGCAATGTTTTGATTAAACTGAACACAAGAATTGTACGATTTTATCACTTGACTTATTGGTTAAAAGTGGAATCCTTAACCCTAGTTCTTCTCATCTATTTCAAATCAAATTTGTTTTAATCCTCTTTATTTTTTTAGGTTTTAAAATTAGATCTAGAAATTGAATATTCACAAGTTCGACAATCAAACCCTATTTACCACTAATAAAAATCACATCACTCATTCATAAGGTGAACCGTGTATTACCGTTTTGTTGTTACGGTATCCCCCCTTGGATAATGGGTATTAGCGCTTCCAACCATTCCTGGATCTTATGAACTTATGAACTTAAGTGTGAAATCAATTGTTTGGAATCTCTGAAGTTCGAAGCCATCACCTCTTCAAGAGGCTCATGATCATGCTTCCCGAGCTCATTCTTCTTTTTTAGATCATGAATGTACTATGACTATGGTTCGTCAAGCCAATATGTAAGCTCGTCTAGAAGATCAAGTAGAGCAATTTTGTATCACTTTTGAGGCGGATTTATCCAGAGCAATGGAGCGTGTGACTGGTGCCTTGGAAGTTATCAATTTTATTGAAAAGAAAGTTGTTGCTCGTCGTGCAGAGCTCGTTTCCCTTGGTACTGCATGATGTGTTTATCATGTTGGTATGACCAAATTTATGTAAGTTTTATGTGAGTTCTCATCGAAGAACAATCTTGTATCAAGTTCTAAGTTGCTTATGAATGGAAATAATCTTCTAAAGTTGGCACATGTTGTTTTTTTTACACATATCTTTGTTGTCGTAGTATGGTATACTTCTTGGTATTGATAAAACTTCAGCATTTGCCATCCTCCTATTCGTATGAGACGTTCACTCCTTATAGGAATTCTAATAGATATTACCCATCTGAGAGCGTTTACTCATCATAGATCGTATCGTATCAGAAACCCTCCCCCTCATCGGTAGGAGGCCCTTTGACTGGTGTTCACTCATCTTAGAACTCATTATGTTATACCCATATGAGGGTGTGTGTACTCATCATAGAGCGTATAAAAATAACACAAGATGTTATTGTGCCAAATATGAATCATTTTATTCATAGATAAGTGTCATTACATGTAAAAAGTTTTTAGTAAAATTCCACTGACCTTATCATTGGGTTTTCCCTCTATGAGGCTTCCATCTAGTCTCTCTAGCTTGTAGTAACCGCTCTTTTTTGCTTCACTAATACGAAATGGTCTTTCCCAATTAGGAGTAAACTTGCCCGCACTTGCATTCCTTGGCACATGAGGTACAATAGCTAACACTAGGTCTCCTACTGCAAATGTCCTTGGTTTGACCCGTTTTTTATATGATCTAGACAACCGATCTCTATACTTCTATGCGTGTCGAGCCGCTTTCTCCATTTTTTCATCAATGCAATCTAGAGTTAGGAGTCTTCGTTCGTCATCAATCGCTAGACCACTAGCCGCAAGCACCTTAGCTGAGGCTACCACTACCTCTGCTGGTATGATCGTATCAGTCCCATATACCAAGTTGTATGGAGATGCTTATGTCGAGCTTCTATTAGCGATTTTGTATGCCAATAGTGCCATTGGTAACTCCTCATGCCGTACTCGTTTGTTGTCGTACAAGTTGCGACTCAAAATTCATAACAATGTTTTATTAGTCGTTTCGTCCTGTCCATTTTCATGTGGGTAGTAGGGTGTGGACGTCTTGTGTTTGATATGAAAGGCATTGAGCAAGTCTTTTATGTTACTATTCACAAATGGGGTGCCGTTGTCAGAGATGATATATATTGGAATGCCGAAACAACTGACAATGTATTCCTTGACAAAGTTAACAATCGTGCTTCTTGTGGTGCTATTCATAGGTATGGCCTCAACCCATTTTTTAAATAGCTCAGTCGTCGTAACAATGTATTCATGTTTTTTTGTCGACTTGGGTGTGATTGGTCCAATAATGTCGATACCCCAGCTATGAAAGGGCCATGGCGTGATAATGTTATGTAGGATTGTGTGTGGTGCACGTATGAGATTCCCATGCAAGTGGCACTGTTCACACTTTTGGACATATGTAGTCGTGTCTTGTTCCATCGTCGGCCAATAGTAGCCTGCATCATACAATTTGATGAACAACTTAGCCTTTCCTTGATGCTCCCCATCATGAGTTATTTCCATCACTCTGGTTGCTTCAGTAGTACTCAGGCACTTGAGTGATTGTTGACCAAAACTTCTTCGAAATAGCTCACCTTTTACAACAAAGAACCTTTCTGACTTCTTATTTACTTTCCGAGCCAAATCCTTGTCGTCTGGTAACTTTCCTCGTGTCAAAAATTCCATATATAAAGTATGCCAATCGTCCTCAATGTCCTCAACCGCATGGATTTCTGCCAGTTGAGGTGCCTCCTGACATTGGACACACTTATCCTGTAGCGTTGTTGCTTGGATGATCATGTCTGGCCAGTAATATCCCACTTTTTGAATTCCCTTATGCAACGCTATGACAAGTTGTGTCCACAGGTGAGGTTATGTATCGCCTGCAGCTTGTCTCGCGCTTGACCAAGACACCTACTCAATGCTCCTCCTTGTGATACAAAATAAAGAGTCCCATTGATGAGTGTGTATGCCTTCAATAACTTCCCCGGAAGATGACGCTTTTCTGAGTGACAATTAAGGTCCGAGATGATGGGCCTCCGCCAATCATTTTCTTCCTCAAATATGAGATCTTCTACCCATGTTGATGGTGTGGTTCTTCGTACTACTGTCACTGTTTCGGTATCACCATTTGCTAGCTGGTGACTAGATGCCTACGTAGCCAAGGCATCAACATGTTTGTTGGATGTGCGGTTCTTGTGTTGTATGATAACCTGTTTGAAATGTTTAATTAGTCGTTGAGATCGGTCTCTATACACAGCTAAGGTTGGTTCATTCACTTGGAATTCTCCGTCAATATGATTGAAAATCAATCTTGAATCTCCTACGACTTCCAAATGCTTAACATGGAGCTCATTAGTGATAGTTAAACCGATGAGGAAACTTTCGTACTCTGTTGCATTGTTGGTACATGGGAAGTCTAGATTGAATGAGTATGAGGTATTTTCCCTTTTAGGGTTGATTAAAACGATACCATCTCCCCCCTGGTCGCTATGTGACGACCCGTCAAATTATATCTGCCAAGATGTCTCATCTTCTGCTATAGCTAACTCTCCATGTAATTTTGTATCGATCTCTGTGCTATCTGATCCTGGAAAAGAAGCTAGTAGATCTGCGATTTCTTGTCCTCGTACTCTGTATGGACGAAGCGGAATGAATGTGAACTTTAAATTTGCAACGCCTATTTTCCCATCCTGTCATTTTGTATCGGTTTTGTCGTCAGGTATACTACAGGGTTTGCTGCTGCTATGACATATGTCTGGTGGACTAGTAAGCAATGTTGCAACCGCTGCGCCGCCATTATCAATGGGAGATAAGCCTTTTCAACTGGAAAATAACGAAGTTCTGCATATTTGAGAGTCTTGCTGACGTAGTAGATAGGTATTAGATGTGTATCACCCATGTCTTTGACGAGTAGAGCACCTATAAATGTATTTGTATTGGAAAAGTATATATGAAGTGGATTCCCATTGAATGGTGGTCGTAACACATATGGATGTGCCAGACATCGCTTAATACTATCTAGTGCCTCTTCTTGTCTTTTGTCCCATGTGAAAGTAGCATCCTTATTTAGCAATATGAAGAAGTGTTGTGTGTATTGAGCGAGACTCGGGATGAACCTTCGAATATAGGAGATCTTCCAAATCAGTTGTTGTAACTCCACTTTGGTTGTAGGTGGTTGCATGGTGAGTACCCTTGCGCCTTTTGTTGGTCTACCTCGATACCCTTATCAGTGACTTGAAACCTCAAAATCTTTCATGATGTTACTCTGAAAGCGCATTTCGAAGGATTCATCTTCAAGCTATACTCTCGACATCGTGTGAACACCTTACGCAGGTTAGGTATGTTATCTTCCCGCTGCTTAGTTTTGACCACCATATTATCAACATATATTTCAACAGCTACGTGGTTGAGATCTTGGAAGATGAAATTCATGGCTCGTTGGTATGTAGCACCTGCGTTTTTTAGACCAAAGGGCATAAACACATAGTAAAAGTTTTCAATAGGAGTGGAGAATGCAGTTTTTGTAGTGTCTGACTCCTTCATTCTGATCTGGTTATAGCCGCTCTGCATGTCCATGAATGAAAACATTTTATGTTCTGAAGTTGCATCCACTATCATGTCAATGTTAGGGAGAGGGAAATCGTCCTTAGGGCATGCCTTGTTGAGATCTCTAAAATCGACGCAGCACCGCAGCTTGCTATTCTTCTTTTCGACTGGTACGATATTTGCCAACCAAGTGGGGTGGTGGATATGATTTATGTATCCTGCTTCCAATAACTTAGTTATCGATTCCTTGATCTTCTCTTCAATCTCATGATAAAACTGCCTCCTGGGTTGCTTCACTGGCCTGCTCGTTGGAGCCACTTTAAGTTCATGACATATTAGTGTTGGGTTTAACCTGGGCATGTCTTCGTAACCATGCAAATACATCTTCGAATTCTCATAGTAGCTCTTCCAATGCTCTTCCTTCTTCTAGTGTGAGATTAGTTCCCACCTCTATCATCCGCGGATGTCCAAGTGTTCCTACGTTCAGATGCTTTGTCGGCTCACCACTCTTGGGTTCTGGGTCTGGTACAATCCTTTCCCAAAATCGTAAGGGATCATCATCCTTAACAGGAGTGTCTATCTCATCCATATTAACCTCTACCATGGGTGTGATCCCCTCATGTGATTTCTATAAGCGTTAAACATGACGTCCATCTGGACGCGACTCCTTCTTGAACCTTGACAACTCACCCAAGTGTCCTCTCTTGTGCTTATTCTTCTTAGTCGAGCTTTGCCCTTCTTCATATGTGGTTTCCCAATCTGGGAGGGGGATGGAGTGAACATGAGTGACCACCTCATTTGGTTCACTAAGATCTTCAGAGAAGGCATTTTCCTCCATGTATGCTTCCTCCAGAGAAAAGGGGTTCTCAGTTGCAGAGATGCACTTCTGTTTTCCTTTAAGGATGAATTTCACATACTGATGATATGTTGAAGGTACAATCCCATGCTTGTGAATCTATGGGCCTCCTAAAAGCATGTGGTACACATTTTTTATGTTCATGACATAGAACGGTTCGACTGAGCGAATGGGACCAACTTTAACTTCCGAGTTAATAGTACCAATAGTGTACTGGCTTAAACCACCAAAGCCTTGGATGCGTGTCTTGGACTTCTTTATCTCTGAATCCTTGATACCAATACTTTGTAATATCTTGTTTGACCCCAAGTTTAAAGAGGCACCCGTGTCAACGGAATCCCGTTTGAACGTGTGTTTGCGGAGTGATGCTTTCAGGTACAGAGGTCGAGTATGATCACAGTCTACACGTCTGTCTTCTTTTGAAAATGTAATAACATTGGTGAGAAGAGGATACTTCCTATCTAGGTAGGCAGTCATGTTTTCATTAGCAGCAACTCGGGTGAGTAATTCAGCAACTAGTTATCGTTGGCGCTTGTCGAAACCAAGAGTGTTGAAGAAGTTGGAGAACTATGTTGACTTCCCCACTGTTGTTGTTATGTACTCCGTGTTATATGTGACCTCTATAGCTGATACTTCTGCTACCATCTCCGTCTCTTCTTCCATGGCATAGGCCCCATGATCCTCCATTTGGGCGTGGATATGAGTGAACATAGCTACTTGATATGTTGGGAAAGGATTCTTTTTAACTTGGTTAAAGCCATATCGATTTCACCCCGTTTCATGCGGTTGTGGAAACGCCACTTCAAGGTTCGACACTCTTTGGTGGGGTGTTCCACTTTTCTATTGAACAAACAGTAATTTGTATGACGCTTATCATGTTCGGTCAGTTCCTTCATAGATGGTGGTAACTTGATATCGTCGTTACGAATTCATTCCTTGAGAAAATTCGTGACTAAATCGAAAGAACAAGGATATTCTGGGGGTTCCTCCCTTGTGTTACTGTTTATTGGACGTTTTCCACGCCTATCCTTACTATCATTAGATTGACGTCGTCGTTGATTTCCTTCATCTCGCACGTAGGACATACTGTGAGGCCAGTTCTTAGTCTCTGTCGCGATTTCTTCTTCCGTGGCGTCTGTCCTGATCATGCTTCTTCTAGGTCCGCGAAATTTTCGAGGCCCGCGTTCTCTAACACCCGTCGTGTCTACAGAGGTAAAAAAATAATGCAGATGTTCACTAATTCTTTTTCTGGTATCACGATATTACACCTCAGATATTCCATGCAGAATCGTTTGAAGAATGATATAAGATTTTCTCCCACACGGTATCTGACTTTGCATAACTCGGAGATAGAAATATTAACATGTTTGAGGTAAAACTTTTGCATGAAGGTCTGCTGCATTTGCTTTCATGTCTCAATGTTGTTCTGTGGTAGTGTAATAAACCATGTGAAAGCATCACCCGTGAGTGACTTCCCAAATTCTCTACGGCAAATGTGCTCATTGGCAGCATATTCGTTCAACATCATTATGACCTATGAAGGTGTTCCATTGCGTTGCTGGTTCCATCAAATAGTTTGAACTTCGGGGTCTTGTACTGCGCTGGCATTGGCCTTTTGACTAAATATGGAGTGAAAGAAGACTGGCTGCAACTTCGTGTTTTCGCTTGTGTGAGAAATGATAATTCTCTGCCTTGTATTGCTGATGTGTTTAAGCTCGAGTAATACGAACATGCTTGCGAAAGAACAAATCCTCCAACTAAGCAAAAATGGTGTTGGCCCCCGATCAAGGAACATAGATAACTCATGCCAAAACAAACAAAATTCATTTTTATTGTAGCGAAATGAGTTTATAAAACAAGTCATTGATTGTCGTATAAAACAAAATTTTAAAAGACAAATCAAACTTTAATTCATTTTTTTGCTGAATACAAATCAAAATGAGTTTAAGCAGTATTTGAATATCCATGATGGTGCAAGTATAAAGCATCAAGAAAAATTTGAGAAACATGAATATATTTGGTGCGGGACGAACGCTGCCCTTTCCTTATGAACAACATTTTGGAACGAACAAAGCTTCTTGTTTCTTCACAGTTACCAAAAATTCATGAACAAAGTTCATAAAAGTGCTCTGTATTTTCAATTTACGGGTCTTCTTCTTGATGCGAATGATAAAGGTTTTCCTCTTGATTCATCATAGGTGAGAGGATCTTCATTATTACTTCAGTGGGTATGAAAAGAAACCCATTCTTCAGCGGGTCGAAATTTTGTTTACTGCATGAGGCTATACATGAATGGTTTTTTCTTTTATGGTTCTAGGGATGTTGTTGTTTCATCTTTCTCTTCTTTTTGTGCACTTGAAACTCTCTTGAAAACTTCTACTTATCTATGATCATATCCTTGTCTTCCTGTATGGATCTTGATGAATTGGACCCTTAATGATGATTTTTTTTGCCGATTTCAAGGGTTGGAGTTGCCCCCTTTCCGGTTTTGCTGATCGTCAAATTAATGCTGTAGCGGTCATTTTCAACACCGTCCCATATCTCCATCATTTGTTTATCAATTTGAGAACTTCTTCTTCTTTCACAGCTTCTGTGGTTGTTTTCTTTTGCTATGAGAAGTACGTTGCCGTTGTTGCTGGAGTTCGCAATGGTATGAGCTTTGATCTGTTATTTTGCTAGTTTGGCTCCTTGAGGTGTATGGAAGTTGTTGATATGATATACAGTAGCAGTTCCACTCAGGTACGCATGGCTGGTCCTTGATTTGCAATGATCTTTGCCATACCAGGGATCAAAGTATATGCCAGCTCGAGCCGGAGATTGCACTGTTAAGTCAGTTGGAGCATGAGAACATAGTTCAATATCTAGGAACAGACAAGGCTGAAGGTGAGCTTTATATCTTTATTGAGTAGCACAACATCCATTCCTAGTTGAGTTTTCTTGGTTAAGAAATTCAAAATTACTTCGGAGTTCCAACTTCTGGTGATGAGATATGGTTAACTATAACTCTCTTTGATACTAAAAGCACATAGCTTCTCATGTTCTTTACATAACTCTGAGCAGCAAAACATTTGGCCCCATCTGATACAAGCATCCGAATAGGCTGTATTGTCTTTTGCTTCTTTCTAATTGAGTTGGACTTCTTTTCACATCATGACAACAACATCGGTAAGTATTCAGCAATTCTATGCCGTATTCAACTTGAATCAAAACCACTATTAATTCAGGCAATTTCACAAAAACCTTATGTGCATTCTGTTGTTGACTCAAAGTGGAATTGATGGTGATTTCAAACACCACTCTATCTTCTTTCATCCATTCATACACAAATTTAAGACAAACCCAATCACTGAAATCGTCCATATATCCATAAAAATTGCAGCAATAGCATTATTACTCCACGTTTTCTCTCGACCCAAGCTATCACAACCCAATAGAAATCCAATTTTGTTTACAGGGCATAAATTCCCAATTTAACCAAAATTTTAACATTCAATATTTTCTAAATTCACTTGATGCGTTTGTAAAGCTAAACTTGATTGTTGTAAATCTGTGATCAAAAGTTATTTTGAATCAAATCGGGTTTGTACAGCAAAGTTTGATTATGGTAAATCTGTAAACAAAAGTTGTTTTGAATCAAATTGTTTTATTCCAAGCTTTTGCATCCTATAAACAAAACTTGCTTTAAATTAAAATCTCAGAAGAACAAACAAATTTTTTGTGGAAGAATAGAAAAAAAAATTCTATTGGTGTTTCCATTCTTCTGGATCCGAACTCCCTGTATCAAAGCTCTTATTTGAAAATGAAAATAAAAATGAAAAGAAAAATCATCTCTTTAGAAGGTAGGATAAATCCTTTACACATCCCTGTTTCTAGCGCCAAATTGTAGCGATCTTTTTCATGATCACCACAACCAAAACTTAAACTCATTTTATGATACAGAGAACCCAATATCGAAATTGAAATGAAATCAAAATCAAAGTAAAATCAACACAAAAATTAACGTGGTTCAGCAATGATTTTCCTACATCCACGGGTAATGAAAGTTGGTATTCATATTGATTTGTTTTGGTTACAGTTGAAAATGAACCAGAAGAAAAACCTCGCTCTCCAGCCAAAAAATCCCCTTTCTTAAACACAAAAATTGTATTTAAAGGGTAAAAGAAATGACATTTACCAAAAATGCCCATATACCACATGTCAATAAAGTCCGCCACGTGTTGAAGTAAATACACCACATTTCGCCATGTGTCAAAGAAAATACACCTCATTTTGCCATGTGTCGATGGAGTCTGCCACGTGTCCATATTGATCTTATCTTCAAATGGCCTTAATCCAATTTTGGTACGGGCAAAGGATGGTGCGGGATGAACTTGTGCTGCGGGCTTGATTGGTGCGGGATGAATTGGGCTGGCCTTCGGACCAAGCTGGGCTTGATGGTGCGGGACTGAGGCCTGCGGACTAAACTGGGCTTGATGGTGCGGGACTGAGGCCTGCGGACTAAGCTAGCATGCGTTGCGGGAAAGAAATGTGGCTTGCGGACCATGGCTGCTGAGCTTCGCTCATGAAGAGTTGCGGGAATGCTACGGACTGATGCTCATCAATTGTTGTGGCGGGAATGAAACTATTCAAAATGTTTACTTCACCACCTGATTTTGGATCTTGATTGGGTGATTTAAACCTAATTTTTGTGCGGGAAATGAAAGTCCTCCTGCTGCGGGAATGACATGCTCCATGGTGCGGACCTTGCTGCCAACTTGGGCTTGGCTTGATGAAATGGTTATGTACTCATAATAATAATGGTACTCACAGTGGCTGAACCAAAACATATCTACAAGGCCACCTTTCCACACCTGGCTCGGTAATTTTTACCAGAGCTCCACTTACGTGGTAAAACATTCAAATTGGATGGTGTACGAAATCGAAGATAGATATGAATGAAGACAAAGATCTCATAGCCAAAATGTACACGATGTTGTAAGATGGTACAGAAAACAACAGTTGAAGCAAATGTCAGAAAGTTATAGCATGTCCCTCCGCATTCGCAGTAATATTACAATAGGAAAAGGGGAAATAAGATTATGATCCAAAACGAATTACCGACCCCCAAAACAAAGGACCACCTTGATCAAAAAAATGTTCAAAATATTGAAAAAATGCCATGGTTTGCCCCTTTTTTTTCAACTCTTCCAACTGGTTAGCTATCTATGAGCGAGCAAGAGTGGGAGAGAGATAGGGGTAACCAATAGTATTTCATCACCCCTTTTCACCAAATTACTTTACAAAATGGCTAGAGAAACTACTGCTGCCACCAATACCAAGATGACAGTGTTGCTGGAAACTACATTTGTTCATGCTTGGCATGGTTTTTTAGTATTCCTGGGTAAGGAGGCGAAGTTGGCCGTCTACCTGTGGCGTTTGACTTCACAGGATGGGGTGCTGGAGGTTGATACGTGCCAATATTGGAACCTTCACCTCTATTCGAAGCAGATTCTTGGGTACAAATATCGTTCTTCGGAGAACTGTCACAGAATCTCATCGACTTAAGAACATAGTTATCGTCATGTAGCTCAAAAGGAGTGCTGCAATGCAGATCCAGAACTTTGTCAATGAAAGAGCTATACCATGACGGGAAAAAAATGGAAAAATAAAATTGCGAAGGAAACATCAACGTTATTAATCACATTTACTTACGTATTGAAATCGAAATGAACCAGCTGCATATCCTCTGATATCTCCACCTCAACAGTTGCATGTGGACGTGTCTGGCGATCCAATATGTGAAACAAGGCCAGAAATCAGAATAAAAGAATTGCATTTTCTCTTCTTTTTGTTCGATGATGCAATGATTTATTATTAATCAAGTTTCAAAAACATACTATTTGATCCTCAGTAAGAACATGTTTAATACCTGTTATATCCAAACGGTTAACCCATAACAATAAGAAACATATAGCAAACAAATCTCTTCTATGATTGTGTTTGTCTAATCAGCTTCCAGTAGACAACTACAGATTCAGAAATGCCCATTACTTAATAGACCATATGCATTTACTTTAACACCACAAACACTAAATACCTCTGCAAGTTCCTTAGGTAAATAGTTGGCGGAGGAGAACAAGAACAATTACACCTACTGATAATTAAGATAGAACATATCTAATTAATTAAACAGCAACCAACCTTTTATATTTTTCACAAAAGCATAAACTATGCATACTTTTCCTTCAAATTTCAAGCCTAATAAGCTGCCTAAAAATGCCTAATTAGCGACTAATCCAGATTAGCAGGTATAGTTAAAAATAAAAAGCAAGGTCAAAAAGAAGAGGGCTGGTAGTTAAAGTTTTGAAGCCTATTATGTCTGTAATTATCACTAAATCAAGCATGCCACACTATTTAGCAACCTGCACAATATAACGCACCCAGAAACCATATGCAAATCCTTTTGAACTAGTGAATGATTCTACAATTCCATCTAGTAACTTGTAAGAATCATATAAGCAGAGGTCAGCAAGAATGGGCAAACAAGTCATACCTGGACTAAGATAAATGGTAAGGGCACTCCCCCTGAAGGTGCATTCCCTGAACAATATAATTGCTCATTCCGTTGTATCAGGTTTTGAAGACCTACAAACTTGAGAAAAATACAGAGAAGTTGGTGAACAACATCTGACCATCTAGCAGTTCTATAGAAAACTTAAAAATTCTCAGTAGAAACTACTACTATATTCTTATAGACCAAAGTATTAATGACAAAACAAACAAACTTCTACCCAACCTCTGAAATTTTTCTTAAGGGGGAGAGAAAACAAAGTGGAAATCTTACTTGCTCCTCTAGTTCTTGCAAATATGCAGCCTTCTTTGCATTTCTGTTTCTTAGGCCAAGGCCTTCAGCCTACAGTATAAAATTTATGAGACGAGAATCACAAAATGTTAGAGCTAGAACATTTATCAGGACATTAATTGGTTGCACAAGTTTGGATAACCTTAAGCTCTTCAACATCATTTAGGCCAGTGCGAGGCAGGCCCCTCCATTGTATCTCTCTGTTTTTATCCTTAGATATGATATCCATTGCCATGAGAACATTCAGGGCATCATACACTCTCCGTCGTATATTTTTCTCATCATATTGTTGCTGCAAGAAACTTAATGAATCAGATACTACTGTAGCATGACATACAAGGTGAACAGAGATTAATATAGATTACATAGGCCTAGTATCAGCTAAAATACCTGGTCAGGGGTCGTTGAACTGCTGCTAGGATCTGAAAATTCAGCTACAAGCTCATCCGCAACCTGAAACATACTTTGATTTCTCAAATTAGGAATAAACACAAAAAACTATAAACATCATCATACAAGATAAGATGATATCAATAAGAATAGCCTACGTATAAATTCAAGCAAAGTGTCCTGTGTCTAAATTACATTGCAAGGTACACGTGTGTGACTTCATGCCTATGGCAGCTAACTGACGAATTACACTAGTTTAACTAACTTACAACAGGTCTACGCTGACAGGTTTCTTAGTTCACATAAATAACTAACAACATATTTTACAAAGACTTGCATTACCAGTTCAAGGCTATTTGTATAGAATATCTGTGCCACCTGACAACTAGTACTGAACTTGAAAATATTAAATAACTTCCAAATTCAAACAAACCATTCAGCTCTTAATCGTGCAATATGTTCTGTGTTAATTAATGCATCCGACAAGATCAATCAGTAAGCACGTGGCTGGTCCGTCCACCGGTCAAGCTGCTTAGTACATTAAAGAAAACAAACACATACATGAATTCCATTAAAACACTGACCTCATTATAAGTAGTTCTACCTTTGCTTTCCACTTTTTCACACACTAAAATACAAATATAAACATAATAGTGTTAGATAAAACACAGCCGCGCATGAATAAATAACAAAACAATATCTAAATCCTACAATTACCTTTCATGCTAAATTGGCGCAGTCCTCTACCAGCCTTATCGCCTCCTACTGCCCGTGTTTGCGCTCTCTTTTTCTTCTTCTCCCTGGTCACAACTAATGATCAATCAGTAACTTACACAAAGAATCATTTTCAGTAACCATTATATAACAATCAAAACAATACCCACATTCACAGGAACATCAGAATTTCAAGGTTAAAGCAAATTTTAGACCTATTCTAAGAGGTCACAACATTTCTCACAACATAGTGTTTCATAATTTTTCATGCACACTACCATAAAACCCTGAAGACACAAAATCCCCACCAACAATTTCCTTTCATTTCAGACTTCACATCCCCAAAAAAGAAAAAAAGAAAAAAAGAACAAAAGAACTTACGAAACAGCGCCTGGAGATCCCGCATCATCAGCTTGAATATCAAGATGATTTAACTTATTCAAGGTTTTACTTGCTGGTGTAGACAACATTGGATGATGTTCGATTTTACTAGATGGAGAACCCACACTTCCACTTGTTGATATTGATTGTCCACCAGCAGCACCGGATGAACACCCTCCTTTTGTAAAACTCTCTTGTTTTCCTCGATTTTCTTGATTAGCCCCTCTAATCACCATTCCTCTCCTAAATACTTAAATACTATTAATAACCTTATGAATCAATAATAATCTCCTAAATATCTTCGATTAAAGTAAAATTGAAGTTATCATTAAACAAGTACAAGAAGATCTAGGTAATTGCAAAACCCTAAATTGGATTTGAGGTTTCAGACCTTTCAGTCTTCTACTTCTTCTTCACTCTTTGACTCTATGGACAGTATTTTAGCCTATAGGGAAAGGACTACTTTGGGAGGGAAGAAAGAAAGACAGTATTTAGCGCGCGGTATTAACCATCACAACTTAAGCTTTGATAGCCCTTGATAAAATGATTTAGTTATGGATTTTAAATGTTAGATTTATCAAATTGGATCATTAAATGGAGGATTTATGTGTTTATGGAGTCAAGATTTAGTTGCTTAGAATGTGGTGTATCAAAATTGATGGAATTATTTACAGTGAAGGTACAAGGAGCTTGGAACTCTGGGTGTACATTGAGATCTATTTTTGCATTCTCTTTTTCACTTCTAGAAAAAAAAATTAAAAATTATTTTTTAAGAACTTTATTTTTATTTAAAAATAAAAACCATTAGAACATCATAGAACCAATATCCAAAAATAATTGACTCTCTAAAATACTATGTGGCTTATCATACCAAGTCTTTGATATGTTATGCTTTCTACTGAACTTGGCTAGCACATTCGTTGTCTTATTACAATCTCTACTATCAAAATCACATTTCCGGTGTCTAATAAATCCTAACGTCTCCAATGAATCAAACAAAATATCTTCATTCTCCCAAGTAATTGTATCTACAGACTTGTTGATGTGGTCCGCAATATTCTTTGAGTCTATCTCAATGATGACACTAGTCAAGGATAGCTCCATGCACCATTTAACAGCCTCAATGAATGCATAACACTCTGCCTTCTCTGAATTCATAACCTCATCTAAGCATTTAGTTCTGCACCCCCACCAGGTACCTGCATGATCATGCAATATTAGTCCAATACCACTTGAGTTATTACTCTTAAAAAATGATGCATCACAATTTAACTATAAAGAAGAAACTGGTGGTGGTTTCCAAGATAGAGGTCTAGTTGTAAATGACTGCAAATCTACAAGTATATTAGAATTCTGTTGAGATATTATGTCAGGTTGATAGCACCTCTAACTGTCCTTCGTGGGTATGGCTTCTTATGTTGAAAAATGCACTCACACCTCTCCCACCAAATACACCAACAGACAACTATTATCATATTAAGCCATTCCCAATTTCTATTTTGTTGTCTGTCATAATTCAACCATTTTTCAAAGAAAGCTGCAACAGTATTGCAAGAACTACCCAGAATCATACTTCCACCCTGAAACCTCCAACCATACAGCTCGGGAGAAAGGAAAAACAGAATATGCATAGTGTACTCATCAATCTGATTACATAGTTGACAGGTCTGATTCCTGTAAGCACATACCTTAGCCAATCGAACTTTCGTAAACAGAATATCTGAGAGACACTTCCAAAAGAAGTTCTTAACTCTGGGCCAAGTACTAACCTCCTAAAAATCTTTTCATCTCATGGTCGATCCTTGAATCTCAGTAGATACTTGCATAGTACCAAGATTTTGCTCAAACAATTTGTTGTAGGCAGATTTTAATGTAAAACCTCTGTGTTTCGTAAGCTTCCAAATAAGCTTGTCATGAGCATGACTTGGCAATCGCATCTTTAAAATCAGTTGAACATTGTTGTTGTCAAATAAAGAAAGAACTAGCTGAGTATTCCATGTGTTATTTTCAGAATCAATAAGCTCACTAACCCAAATATAATTTTCTGCAAGACTATTATTTTCAAGTTGTTGTGGAGGATGTTCCAGACCAAGAACCCAAGTATTCAACCATATTTTGATATGCTTACCATTGCCCACCCTCCAAAAATTATTTTCTTTTATGAAATCAACATTACGTTGCATCCCCTACCATGCCCAAGATGACTTGTTGTTCGCAGTGGACTGAAGCATTCTTGTACATGAGAAGTTTTTAGCTTGAATAGCCTGAACCCAAACTTTATCTGAATGTATGCACATTCTCCAAGCGGCTCTGACTAGTAAGGCTTGGTTAAGAATTTTCAAATCTCTAAAACCTTTCCCTCCAACATGTTTATTCATATTCAATTTTCTCCATGAGGTAAGACAAACACCTTTTTTATCTTTGAAACCCCGCCAAAGTCTACTCTGAAGTGAGTTCATTTGGTTGATGATTTTATCCGGTACTTTCAAACAGCTCATGGCATGCATAGGAATGGCATTAGTAACATGTTTAACCATTGTAGACCTTCCAAAGTGAGACATAGTCGATCCGCTCCAAGTATTTAGCTTTGTTTTTATTTTGTCCAACAGATTAGAGAAACAACTTTTCTTATTTTTTCCAATAATAAAAGGAATACCCAAGTATTTCTCATCAGTCTTCATCCTTTGAACCTTTAGCCTTCTAGATATGAGAATCTCTCTGGCAGCTGAGAACTGAAATGAACGCCAGACTTATTAAAATATACTAATTGACCAGAAGCATCACCAAATCTCTGAATAATAGTAAGGATATTATTAACATTAAGATCAACCTGAGTAAATAAAAAGCAGTCATCTGCGAAGAAAAAATATGAAATAGATGGAGCATTATTTGTTAACTTGATACCCTGAATTCTATGTTGTTGTTCAGCAACAATCAATTGTCTGGAGAAAGCTTTCATAACAATAATAAACAAATAAGGAGATAAAGGATCTCCTTGACGAATACCTCTTGTTGGTTTGTAGGGGGGCATGGGGAACCATTAAGAAGAATCGAAATCCTTGTGGTGCTAAGGCGTTGATTTATCAAACCACATCAAGCTTTACTAAATCCCATATGCCTCAAAATATCAATAAGGAAAGACCACTCTAATCTATCAAAATCCTTCGACATATCTAGCTTTTTAAGGATGGAAAATATTTCCCTTCCTTTTTCTGCTTCATAGTATGAATAATTTCATGTGCCAGCTGAATGTTATCAGAAATCTTCCTACCTTGAACATAAGCATCTTGAAGAAGAGAAACGATCTTATTCATGACTTTTTTCATTCTTATAGCCATAATTTTCTAAATCACCTTGTAAGAAGTATTACATAAAACAATCAGCCTTAAGTCAGAAGGAGACTGTTTGTTTTTTGTCTTCGGAATAAGGGCAATGTTGGTTTCATTTAGTTTCTGTGATATAACTTGTAGAAAAGAATGACTTAACCATATCAATCATCTCATCCCCAACAATATCCCAATGGGATTGAAAAAAAACTAGAGGGAACCCATCCGGGCCTGGAGATTTCCATGGTTTCATACTCTTCAAGATATTTCTTATTTCCTCAGCATCTGGTACCCTAAGAAGCATTTGGTTATCAGCCTCTGAAATTGCAGTAGGAACACATTGGAGGATTTCTTCATCTCTAGCAGGATAGGAGCTAGTATGAATTTCCTGGTAATGATTGACCAACAAAGTTTTTAATTTTATTATAGAAGAACATCAATTGCCATTATAATCTTCAGCGCAACAATATTATTTCTAGCTCTTCTTCTGTTGGCTTTAGTATGATGAAACTTTGTATTTCTGTCCATTTCGAGATAAAACTCATCTCTAGATTTTTGACCCCAGAAATCACTCTGGATTTGAAGCCAATATTCCAATTGTTTCTCAACCTGCTGAACTTCAGAGTTTGTTCCCGGACCACTTGGTTGTTGTTGAATAATATTTAACTTTTGATCAAGAGATTTTATGTTGTTGTCGATATTTCCAAATTTTTCTTTATTCCAATAGGATAATAATCTTCTAGTAATAGCCAATTTTGTTGATAATTAAAAACCAGGCGAACCATTTATAGGGATATTGCAAGCAGTATTTATCTGAGATTTGAGAGATTCATCCTTCTCCCAACGCTAAAAATATTTTTGGTTACGTTTCAAATCAACATTCTTAGAGTCAGAATCTAACATAATGGGACAATGATCTGATCCCAACTGTGTCAGATGAAATAACTTAGCATCTGGGAAGTTTAAGGTCCAATCATTTTAGCAATGGCTATATCCAAACAAGCTTTCCGAGTGCCAGTACCATGAGCATTTGAAGACCAAGTGAATGATTTTCCAACAAAACCCTTATCTTTTAAACTAGCATCCTCAATAAGATTAATTTTCGAAGAAGAAGTTGAGGTGGAAGCAACATGATTAGAATTATGTAAATTGAACCCCGCAGAAGACCTCTCACCATCAGTAAACGTGACATTTAAGTCACCAATAACAACCCATGGTCTATTGACAGTAGGACTCAAGTCCCTAATATACCTCCATTGTATTTCCTTCTCATCATTGTACGAAGAACCATACATACAAGTGAGAAGACATTCATGTTTTGATAGATCGTCCTGCACAAGACAATTAATAATTCAAGATTCTGCATTCACTACATTAAAATGAAAACCATCCTTCCATAATAAGATTAAGCCACCAGCAGCTCCCCTAGAAGGCACCATCTTAGTATTGGGAAAGTTATAAACTTTTATGAGCTTTTGAATTTTTCCTCTCCTTTTTTAGCCTCCAAAATAAAAAGGAAATCCAGATCATAATGTTTTATTAAATCCATGAGATGATCTCTTGTTACTTTATTAGAGAAACCTTGACAATTCCATGCAAGAAGTCTCATACTTACTAAGCAAAAGTAAGTCAGGCTATTAATGCAACTAGGACTACAAAAAAATAGGACTATAACAATAAGATGTTTAGTTCTAGAAATGAAAATATGTCTCATGCAAGTAATTGCAGTGTGCTCTTGAAGATCAGGAATGAGCTCCTCACGAGAACTTTCTTCTCCTCCATTTCTACCCATCTCAATTTCATACATATGGTCAACTTGTCCCATGGTATAAATATTGTTGCATGATTTTTCAAACTCTGTTAAGTAATAACAGGGTCTTTTGGTTGATTATTGAGATCCTTGAGAGCATCAGTTTGTTGTCTAGGTATTATCACCTGAGTTACAAACATCCATTATAGTAACCTTTGGTAGTTCAATGTCCTTCCCATTTGCAATTGCTTCCTCATCCTCCTTCCACTTCTTGCAATAATCCTTATACCCTTCCTCCGTCAACCCTCTCACATAGAGTTGTTCAACTACATATGCACAATTTTCCTCGTCATGATCAACTGTCCAACATTGGTCACAGAGATTATGGGGTTGTTTTTCCCAATGATACTTTACCCAAGTAACTCCTCCTTCCCTTGTGTTCCACCATTCACCCCTTTTGAGAGGACAACCAAGATCCCTTTCAACTCTTGCTACAATTGTGTTATTATATCTAGGCCTACAATCTCTTGGATAATAATCTCCACACTTTTTTCCTAGGTCAGCAACAGCCTCGTCACACACATCAAATGAATGATATTCTAATAAGAAATTCTTGAACTAGACAGTCCACTCTTGATGAGTGAATTTCCAATCTTCAGCAGCTATATCAGTTGTATTTCTTATAAGTCATAAGGCATTTGTTAATGTTCCATGGGGATTTCTTAATAATTTCTTCCTGATCTTTTTTAGAGTTCAACTTAAACACAAATAAATTTCTTTCAACCACTTTGAAACCTCTCCTTCTATACTTTTTCCATGAGATATCAGTTTTATCTTTCACAATCTTTGTCTCAATAGGATCTGCAGACAAAATTTTCCCAATTATACTATTGGACCACTCTTCTGCAGTGTCAGATAGTGCTTTTCACAGAACCAATAATTGTTTATCAAATACCCCCAAACTTACTATTTGCTAGTCCTCGAGCAAATATAATCTAGAAAATAAAATCCTAACTCACTTTTGCAGGAATGACGACTACATTTAGCATATGTAATAAGCCTTTAAACCCATAGGTGTCCCTATCGGATGAGTTTTTTCTCGTGAGGGTTTACAAGAGATATACCCATAAAACCTTTACTCCAAATTCTAGCTACCTGTGAACGATTGAGGGTAAACACTAAACAAGCTATTTAGTTGGCATACTAAATTCTTCGGCTATGGGAATCATTACCCTATATGAGTCCAATTGATGTACACGAGTTTTTACTCAAGCATACTAAAATTCATATATAAGAAAACAAAGCTCTACTTAGATAGTTGTTCAACCACGATATTCAGAATCTATCAAAGTTCAATCAGGTGAAAAGATTTAGAAGATGGATATGGAGATGATGAAGTTTGCGCATGTTTACTAAGGTGAACAGTGTTTCCCATATCTGTCTGAAGGTCAATGCCAGGATAAATCCTAATGGATTGAGATACGCTCCCACTGGTCTTACTCCTTATACTAATATCGACTCAGCTGGTATATACAAGGGCCCCAGGGGTCGACTTATTGAAAATAAAACAATTATAAATGTATTGAAAACATGATTGGATCAAATTGAATCCAAACGCATGGTCCTTATCAGCATCTTACATGATAGTTCTCATGGATCATGCGTTCCACGCTTGCTTAGGCGACGAAGACAGGTAGAACACAGACATATTGCTATCAAAGTGTCAATACTCGAATTTTTTTTAATAAAATAAAATATAATAATGGGGCTTGATCTCAAACACTCTACTCCATCCTGGCGGCGATAACAATTCGATATTGGTGCCCCACCAAATCACTTAGAGAAACACAAAATTGTAAAAATAAAAACTGAAGGTGATATGGTCGAGATAAACTGCGATATATGGTGACGACTATCATGTTATTTCTAACACTTGAACTCTTTCCTTTTATGAATAGACCATTTAACTTGGCACACCAATCCCTATAGAAAAAGAGCTAAGTTTTCATCTACCTAGAATAGTTAGTGATTGTTCACAAGTTTCTAGACTTTGGAGTTTCATATTTCATTAAAAGTTTCTCCCTTAACCCTAAACTTAAATTTAATATTGTCCTCAATATTCTAAAGATGAATGATTAAATACATGAACAAGGAGAAACTTTTACCAATCGAAGGAAAAGAGTTAAGGAAAGATGTTACCGTGTAGCAAGAACATGGGTTACCTCCCAAGAAGGGATAAGTTTAAAGTCTTCAGCCAGACTAACAAAGAATTAGTCACCTCATAGAATCATATAGCAATAGTCGGAACAATTGTGGATCATCTGAATCAAATAGTTCTATCATAAATAAAAGGAAACTACAACAATCCAAGAAAATGAACAAACCGAGCACACCCTTATCTAGTTTTCTGTTTAAGACAACTACTTCTAGCTGTGGTTCTGGTTCAGGCTCTATAAAAGGGTCTAGATAAAATATTTTCATGTGATGGATTTCCTCGTAGGTAGGATCAAAAGAATCAGGTTGTAGAGTCTGGAATAACTCCACTAAGAACTTAGAAGCACATAATAATAACCTGAATAATTATGGATCCTCAAAGTCAATCAGATTTGACTCACACAATTGACTACTATGAAGGTGGTCATTCTTAAACAAATGTGTTAGATCTAATTTCCTCAAGTAATTAGGCTTAGTCTCAAAACTTAATAACTGACACATTTGAAATTCATACGTTCCCACATATGGAAGAAAATATTTTGGTGGGAAAACAAAGTCAATCTTGGTATCATCGCCTAGGTAAACCACATCGACCAGAGGATGGGTTTCTAACAACTGAACTTCTTTCTGGACTCCAACAGGCTCAGGGAATATAGTTTGAAGATGATCTTGTAAAATTGTAGAGGTACAAATGTCAAGTTCCAAGTTAGGGACTTTAAGTAGGAATACTTGAAAATCACAAGAATCATCGGTACCCCCAAACTTAGGGTGGACATAACTCTCAGATAGATTAAAAACTATTGGTTGGATTCTAGAGTCCTTAAGGTCAGAACTACACTCAACTTCCTCTATAGAAGGAAATAAGGTAGAATTATAGTCTGGTAGAAGTTCAAACTTAGCTTTCCATATATTATAAGTGTCCATCAAAGGTGTAGAATCTAACAAAGTATTCACCTCATCAATAACACTATCATCGTCAACATCAAATCTAAAGTGGGCTAGGCATTTCTCTAATGGATCTTCTAACAAAGTGTTTGGTAATGACTCCTGAACTATTGTTCCTATCATGTTCACTTCTTCAATACACGTGTCATCTAGCTCAGGTGGTTGGTTATTAATATTAAAAATATTCATCTCAATAGTCATATTACCAAAAGATAAGTTCATAATACCATTTCGACAGTTAATGATCGCATTAGATGTAGCTAAAAACGGGCGACCGAATGTCACAGGTATCTGATTCTCTGGGTCAGGGACAGGTTGGGTATCAAGGACAATAAAATCTACTTGATAAATAAACTTATCGACCTCAATTAGAACATCCTTTATGACACCACGGGGAATTTTCACAAACCTATCAGCTAACTGCAGTGTTATCTGAGTAGGTTTCAAATCACCAAGTCCAAGTTGGAGGTACACATGGTGCGGAAGTAAGTTCACATTGGATCCTAACTCAAGTAACGCTTTCTCAACACGGTAGTTACCTGTTGTGCAAGAAATGGTTGGGGACCCTGGGTCTTTGTACTTAGGAGTTGTATTGTTCTGGATAATTGAATTTACATGACTAGATAAAAAGGCTTTCTTTGGTACACTAAGCTTTCGCTTTCGCGTACACATATCCTTAAGGAACTTGGCATAAGTAGGAATCTGCCTAATTGCATCTAATAATGGAAGGTTGATAGTGACTTGCTTAAAAACCTCCAACAATGTCGTTAAAGTTGGATTCCTTCTTTGTTGGTGTAACAGTTGTGGGAACGGGGCTCTGGGCATAAAATATGGCTTATGAGGAGCTACATCGGGCTCTTTAGAGACTTCGTCAGTCTCTTCATCTACTGACTCAGAAGGGTGAACTACATTCTGTTCACTATCAGGCATGGTTACCTTGTTGTCTACCACTTTACCATTCCTAAGGGTTCTAATTGCATTCACATGATTTTATGATTTCTCACCAGAAGATACTTCATGAACTCCTCTAGGATTGGGTTGGTCTGACTAGGAAACCTACCTTTTTCTCTTTCTCTCAAAGACTCAGCGATTGACCAACCTGGGTTTCTAAATTAAAAATAGCCTGATTGTTAGCCTGAACGATCTTTTGATTTTCTCGTAAACTTTGGTTGACAAACTACTGAAAATCTTTAAAGTTTTGAGTTAATGAGGTGACAGACTCTGCCAAACCCATGATCGTCTTATCTATCGGATTTTGAAATTATGTCGGTCCAGAAGGATTCTTAGTATAACCAAAACCTGGGGGAACCTTAGAATTAATAGACTGACCTTGACTCTGGCCCTTATATCAAGAAAGGTTAAGATGGTTTCTCTAACCAGGGTTATAGGTTTCTGAATAAGGGTCAAACTTCTGATGATTATCAAATCTAGTGTTATTATAAAGAGCATGGGCTTGCTGTTCAACAGTATGTCCTTCCCAAAATGATTTGGGATCAATTCCACAACTAGATTGACTCAGTTCTAAAGCTTCTAACCTTTTCGATATAGCTGCTATTTTAGCATCTGATTCAAAAGATCTTTGAGTTAGGCTAACAAAGTAACCAATACAGTCCTTTTGAACGAGTTTCCTATAAGCTCGTTACCTTAACGGTCTCTTTCTAGTCAAATTTTAAGCTTAGTTTCGCGTTTGGTAACGTGTGATACGGGTGTAATTCATACATATTTACCGTATAATTTATATTTGTTAGTACTTGATTTTCTACTAATGTTATTATTTTTATGTTTTTATAGATAGCATCCATAAAATCCTAAGTTACTGGAAAAATCTACTTAATCGTACGAAATCACCAAAGAGCACCTATTCTTGTGTTGCCAAAGAGAAAGTTGAATGCGAGTCATACAACTCTGCTAGTCTAGACACGTGATGGGTGAAGTAAAAAGGGAAGGCTTCTTTTTTGTTTTCGGTGAGGCAAGTTGGAAGGCTAGTTGTTAGGTCTGCAGGCTAAGAAAGGGAGAAGTCTTTTGTTTGGTACTTGATTGGATAGATAAAGAGAGAGGGCTACGGTCAAATCTAGGGAGAGGAATCATGAAGAAGACCTAGGTATAAAAGGAAAAAGAAAGTGACGTGAGAGGCAGCTTTTCTTTTGTCTTTTTCTTTTGAGGTTTTCTTGGGGGAGGCTGCGTCTGACGCAGAACGGAAGAGAGTGGAGATCAGAGAGAGGAGGAAAGAAATAGAAGGGGGCGTACAGGAGCTTGCTATGTTTTTCTTTTTGGTAAGGTATGGCTGACAGTTGAAGTTCTGTGGTTGGTGGCGTGAGAAAGTGGATTGGCAGGCGGAGGCTGATGCAGGGGAGCTGACACAGAAGAAAGAATGAGGTGATGTCTGTGAATAAGGTTGATCTGGAGCGTGAAGACGATAACAAGGCCCTTACTCTATTTTGGTTTAATCCTTTTCTCTCTATATTTCTATTAATTATTTTTATGGGTTTTGAGAAACCCAACTCCATGTTCTAGATTTTGTGACTAGGGTTTTGGTAGAAACCAATTTTGATTATGGAAAATTTACAAATAAATGGTTTAAATGTTTAGTAATTTATCTTCATTTTTAGCTTGATTAATTATTGCATAAATAGTAGATGTGATCATATATGCTTTCCGTTTGATATGTCGCGCTTTGATTAGATTCCTAGACGGTGTATGCAATCAATTAGATATTTGATTCTTTGAAACTATATATGAGTTAGATAGTTCTACTGATTGTTTATGCTTTTGAACTTATATGCCATGCTTAACAACATTAAATGGGATATGCTTTTCGATTGATAAGCAATTCTTTAGAAATGTCAACTTGGAAGCGAAGAAAATTACAGTGGTGAAACGATAATTTTGGGGATTAAATGTGAGTTCTATATATCAAATTGGCGAACACCCAAAACCCTAGTGCCATCTCTACTTGATCACATTGTATATTTTTGCTAGTTTATTTTATTATTTTCTCGTTTATTATAATTTCTAAAAATCCAAAAATATTGTTTCTGATTGGTTAATTGAGATATTAATTGCAGTATTGTCCCCGCTCCCTGTGGGTTCGACCCGTACTTTTCGTTGTCTGCATTGTAGATGTCGTGTGATTGCAGTTATTTATATAGGGTAAATTCAAAATCCTATCAGTTTTTGGCGCCGCTGTCGGGGAGCGGTTGTGGAATATTGTAATTAATATTTTTGATTTTCTAATCATAGTTTAGGTTTTTATTTTATTTATTTTTATTTTTGTATATGTTTTTATTTTTCTTTTAGGATTTTTAGTTCTATTTGACTTGTTTTGTGTTTTAGTATCTCTTTTCAGGTACTTTTCCGAGGATGATTAATCTTTTGCCGGTGGTAACTCTTATGCAGGATGCGTCATCTAATATGACACTGGGGGAATATAAAAATCGGCCACGGCATAATGAAGTTCTTGCTTCACTTGAGGTAAGTGAAGAATCACCTCGAATGATATATGAGAAGTATTATAAACACAAACCTCTTAGTTTGGAACATAGATTGAGAGTTCTAGCAATGCAAAGATTATATGTTGATGATGATCAGTCTTATGTAGATGATTTTCCTAATTCTATAGATGAATCTATCTCACAAGATCATTCACCCGACTTAGAGGCAGGATTGGTTGAACCTCCCACCTATTCTACACATTCGATCAAGGTTGTCACTGCGAAGCTATAGTCAAGGTGCACGGGGTCTTACCGTCTAGCCGTTGGTACTCCGCATCTTCACGGAGAATTCAATTTCACCGAGTCAAGCTAGACCACTCTTCCCCAGAAT
The DNA here is from genome assembly GCA_023531435.1 of Papaver californicum. NCBI lineage: Eukaryota > Viridiplantae > Streptophyta > Magnoliopsida > Ranunculales > Papaveraceae > Papaver > Papaver californicum. Next base: position 86,971 of record JAJJMC010017880.1, on the reverse strand, counting down.
TTCGGCTATCTCCGTTGGAGCACTCGCCTCCTTTTCTAGTGACTAATCATTTAGCAGGGGACGCTCTCCCACCTTAGTTTCTTTTCATTACTTTGGCCCGGAGTCTTTCCACGGTGCTTTTTTCTAAGTCCAAATCTTGGAATTATTGTATCGAGTACCAATAAGTGACATTACCGCCATTTGGATTGGAATATTGCTCTATTTAATTGGTTCAGCTCAATCGAGGCGCCAACATACTCGGCCTTGTTTCTAGACCCCTAGACTTCCAAAAGTTACTTAATTTAGGGTCAGAATTGTGTGCTTTTCAAGTTTTTTTGGATCACTTTGCATCCAGATATCCAGAGGACTTGCCTGTTCTTGACACCGTGCATGAACCGATTGATATTTCCCCAATCCCAATTTTATCCCCATATTATGTTCTTTACGCACTTCCAAGTGTTGTAAAAACTTGGTTTGGGGGTAATCCTTTCTTTTTGATAGTTTCAGTGTCACCATAATATAATTGTTAAACTGTCATTTGTATATATTGTATTTTGGGTTGATCCCCAAATTTTCAGGTTATTACTGTTTGGGGATTCTATCCGTACATATCCAGTAGGTAGATTTTTACTTTCTTGTTTTTATTTTCTTTTTAGGACTTTTTTCTTTTATTTTTCTTTTATTTTTAGTGTTTTTTGTTATTACTTTCGTTTGATGTGTGTTACAGAGAACACTGTTTTTCTTGCGTCAATCAGGTGAGACGTTCCACTCCCTTCTCTTTAATTTATATTTGTTTCTCTTATTTATATTTATTGCATACCATTCTAGGTTGCACGGTTTGAAACATTGAGGACAATGTTAAATTTAGGTTTGGGGGTAGAGTTTTCGAAAATTGATGCCAATAAAGAAACTCCGAAATTTAGAAACTTGTGAACTATTCAGGATGACACTAACCATTCTAGGTAGATGGAAACATAACTCTTATCTATAGGAATTGGTGTGCCCAGCTAAATGGTCTATTCATATCTGAATGGCCTCAGGTGTTAGAGATAACATGATAATCATTGAACAAACATATCTCAGAATCTTCATAACCATATCACTTTCTATTTTTATTTTTGCAATTTTATGTTTCTCTAAGTGATTTGGTGGGGCCCTAGTATTTCCATAAGGTTGTAGCTCGGATGTATTAGAATTTTAAATGTTTAGTAAAAAAAAATAAAAAAAAATTGACACTTTTGATAACAATATGTGTGTGTTCTCCCTGTCTCCGTCGCCTAAGCAAGCGTGGAACGCAGGATCCATGGGAACTATCATGTATTATGCTGAAAAGGAACATGCACTTAGATTCAAAAGATCTAATCATGTAGTCATGAAAATAAATAAATAAATAAATAAATATATATATATATATATCCGAGCCGGACTTTATACTAATATTTTGGGAAACACCGTTCACCTTAGTCAACATATGCACCATTCATCATTTCTATATACATCTTCTAATCTATCCATGTGTTTGAATTTGATTGATTTCGAGAAATGTGAATTATCCTGTTTTGGATGTTCAAAGATTATTTGATTAGAGTTGCATTCTTATATGAATTTTAGTACGCTGAGCGCGAACTCGTGTACAACATTTGGATTCATACAGGGTAATGATTCTTATAGTCAAAGAAATTAGTACGCCAACTAAATAGCTTGTTTAGTGTCTATCCTTGATCGTTCACAGGTAGCTGAAATTTGGAGTAAAGGTTTTGTGGGTATACCTCTTGTAAATCCTCACGAGACAAAACTCGTCCTCTAAGGCTACTTAGGGGTTTAAAGGCTTATTACATATGCTAAATATAGTCGCGATTCCTGCGAAAGTGAGTTAGGATTTTATTTATTTTAAAAATAGTTTTGCTCGAGGACTAGCAAAATATACGTTTGGGGGTACTTGATACGGGTGTAATTCATACATATTTACCGTCTAATTTATATTTGTTAGTACTTGATTTTCTACTAATGTTATTATTTTTATGTTTTTATAGATAACATCTGTAAAAACCTAAGTTACCGGCAAAATCTACTTAATCGTATGAAATCACCAAAGAGCACATATTCTTGTGTTGCCAAAGAAAAAGTTGAATGCGAGTCATACAACTCTGATAGTCTTGGTGATTTCAACTACCCATCATTCTCCCTTGATTACTGAAGTGCTGGGTTTGACTAAAGCGGAGTTTGGGGTGATTGAATGGAGCATGGAGTACATGTAGTACGGATCCCAATTGCGTCAGGTGGGAGTAGGCCAGGTGGAGTTTGGAAATTGAGTGTGAAGTTGGCTGTGGCTGCGTCAGTAGAGGGTAGAAACAGTACTCGAGTAGCACATGATGCGGCAGACAAAGCCTGACGCATGAAAGACCTAGAAAGAGGGCATATCACATGGGCAAGAGTTGGTGATTGGTAACATGGAATAAAAAGAGAGAAAGAAAGCGACAAAAGGGAGAAGTATTTCTAATTTAGGTTCTGTTGTGTTTGGTGCAAGTTTTGTTGGTGGATGGTTCGTAGAGTACGGCTGAAAGGCTACTCCTTCTTTTAGGTGTTGGCTAAGGCTAAGCACGTGATTGGGTAGAGAATGATGAGAGATAGAGATGTTAGTTGAGAAATGATTGGTTGGAGCTTATTTGATGGAGACGTGACTTCTTGGTGGAGTACAAAGAACAAAAAAAAGGACGTAAAGAAAGAAGAGCTAGACAAAGTGAGGCTGTTATGTTGTGAAGTGGGTTAGGTAAAGTGGGGCTAGTCTAGACACGTGATGGGTGAAGTAAAAGGGAAGGCTTCTATTTCGTTTTCGGTGAGGCAAGTTGGAAGGCTAGTTGTTAGGTATGCAGGCTAAGAAAGGGAGAAGTCTTTTGTTTGGTACTTGATTTTATAGATAAAGAGAGAGGGCTACGGAAAAAGAAAATGACTTGAGAGGCAGCTTTTCTTTTGGGGGGCTCTTTTTCTTTTGAGGTTTTCTTGGGGGAGGCTGCGTCTGACGCAGAACGGAAGATAGTGGAGATCAGAGAGAGGCGGAAAGAAATAGAAAGGGGACAGGAGCTTGCTAGGTTTTTCTGTTTGGTAAGGTACGGATGACAGTTGAAGTTCTGTGGTTGGTGGCATGAGGAAGTGGATTGGCAGGCGGAGGCTGATGTAAGGGAACTGATACAGAAGAAAGAAGGAGGTGACGTCTGTGAATAAGGTTGATCTGGAGCGTGAAGACGGAAATAAGGCCCTTACTATATTTTGGTTTAATCATTTTCTCTCTATATTTCTATTAATTATTTTTATGGGTTTTGAGAAACCCAACTCCATGTTTTAGATTTTATGACTAGGGTTTTGGGTAGAAACCAATTTTGATTATGGAAAATTTACAAATAAATGGTTTAAATATTTAGTAATTTATCTTCATTGTTAGCTTGATTAATTATTGCATAAATAGTAGATTTGATCATATATGTTTTCCATTTGATATGTCGTGCTTTGATTAGATTCCTAGATGGTGTATGCAATCAATTAGATATTTGATTCTTTGAAACTATATATGAGTTAGATAGTTCTACTGATTGTTTATGCTTTTGAAATGATATGCCATGCTTAACAACATTAGATGGGATATGCTTTTCAATTGATAAGCAATTCTTTAGAAATGTCAACTTGGAAGCGAAGAAAATTACAATGGTGAAACGATAATTTTGGGGATTAGATGTGAGTTCTATATATCAAATTGGCGAACACCGAAAACCCTAGTGTCCTCTCTACTTGATCATATTGTATATTTTAGCTAGTTTATTTTATTATTTTCTCGTTTATTATAATTTCTAAAAATCCAAAAATATTGTTTCTGATTAGTTAATTGAGATATTAATTGCAGTATTGTCCCCGCTCCCTGTGTGTTCGACCCATACTTTCCGTTGTCTGCATTGTAGATGCCGTGCGATTGCGGTTATTTATATAGGGTAATCCAAAATCCTATCAACGTGTTCCTAAAGCGGGCAAGAAGGAAACGAAGATGAAATCCGAGTCCTTATCTTGTATGGCCAGTTCTTTCCCTTTACTAGAAAAATAATTATGTATTCAGTTCCTCAATATATATGCACACGAAGGAATATAATAGTTGATCGAGTGTTACCTCTCGTACCAGACGGGGGATGAATCGTAGTCGACTCGGGCCACCGACTCCTATGTCAGTGTACGAACCCGAGGGGCCGAGACAATATAGTAATTTTCGTCCTTCCCTGTTGCAGTTTATATTTAAATTACCCTTCCGTAGGGTTTAAAAATAATAATAATGTCCAAAGTCCCAAAATAAAGTCCAAAAGTGTCCAAAAATAAAAGAAAAATTACCGAAATAATAAAAATTTCCTATACAATTTTCTAAAATAAATAAATAAAAATAAAATTCTTTGTCTTCTTAAACGTTCTTTTAACTTTAAGTTTAAATCCAAGTCTTTAATCACCAAAGTCTTTGGCTCAATTTCCTGTCAATCCAAAATCCAAAACCTGTAACAAAAAGATAAACACCCAAAGAAACGTAAAATAGAACAAAGTAAAAATAATACTAAAAACAAAAATAAAAACCTAAAAATAAATCTAAAAATCTAAACCTAAAGACAAATCCGCGTCGGCGGTGGCAAAAATTGATGTTGTTTTAAATAGTGGTAAAAGATTCGTTACTCAGACTTGTAAAGATTCAATTTTTAAACCTAATTTTTAATACTTAAAAATAAAGCAGATTAAGTAAAATTGATTTCAAATTACGGAAAGAACTGAGACTAAGGATTCCACCATCAGCCAATTTTTCAAGTGATTTAACATTGGTAATTATCTTGCAAATCATATATTTAAGTTATTCAAAATATTGCCAAAGTTAGATTTTCAAAATAATAGTTGTAAATCAAAAGTATGAGACATCAAAAGCTCTAAACTCAGCATGACTCATCAAAGGAAAAAACAACTAATTCATAAAAACCGTTTTTTCAAATTTAATTCAAAGCAAATAGTAGTAAAAGAATTGCAAAACAAATTAATAAAATAAAATATACCACTTTATTATTGGAAAATGGCTTCCTTCGTCGCCTCAACAATGGGGTTTATCTCCTCATGTCAAACACCCTCTCAAAATATATCTTTATAGCTCAAAGTGCTTAAAAGAAGAGAAAAACAGAAGTAACACAGAAAACAGATACGAATATAAGTGTTGCACAGATTGTTTTCTGTGTTGCTGAAGAGAGAAAACTACACCGAGAATAAAGTACGGTTTCTGAGTGCAGTTGATTATGAAAGAAAAGGTGACAGAGAAAATGACAGTTCTTTGGCCTAGTCTGTTCTCCTTCTTCCTCCTTCACAGCATAACTTTTTTTCTTCTTGAAATTTTTTTCGGTTGTCTCCAGATGATTTCTTTCTTAATATTCTTTGCTATTTATAAGATTAGTGAACCCTAATAACCCTTCTTAACCGATTAGAACAAAAAAAACAATCCAAATCCAACTCCAAATCGTTGTTAATCCAAATCCGAGAGTAACTCTTTTTTCGGTCGTAACTTGAATTTTGAAACCATTTTTTCTGGGTGAAACACTCATGAATGACGTGTTTTAACCTTCTTTGATTGTTTCATCACTTGGGTAACTCAGAATCACCCCAAAATCCCTTAAAACTCGCACTTGAAACAACTCAGATGAATTTTCTCACGTGACCAGCAGTTCCCGCCATTTTCGGTTGAATTTGAAAGAGAGGTGCCCGTAATCCAACTGGTGGGTGCCTTTATCAATTTTGTTGGGTGCCTTTAGTAATTTTCATGTGTGCCTTTATCATTTTTTGAGCCGATTTTTCGATAAATGTTTATTTCTCAAAATACCTACAAAGACATAAAAACCCATAATAAGTACAAAATCAAGCACTAGTAGAATAGAGAATTGAGCACAATTTAGACAGAAAAATGTGTTTATCACCAACCAAACCCAATTTATGGTATAACATAAATATAACCCTTCAGATCTGACACTTACCCAACTAAATTAGCAATCCTGTGATGACATGTACCCAACTAAAACAATACTGCACAAATATTGTAGTAATCCAGGATTTGCCGATTAACAAATCAATAAACGTTCTTTGGTCAGATTGTTGACAATCCTTCCACTGATAAGTTGAACTAAAAACATAAACTCATTCCTTACAATCAAATCTCAGGGACATTACAAACATAATTCATTCAATCAATAACAACCCGAACTAGCCATATTCACAATTTCAAACATGACTGGGGTTCATTAATTCAATCCTTCAACTGCCTAATTCTTTGACCCATTAATTATCAAAAGGGATTCATTCATTCAATCAATTTCGAGGACATAACCACTTTTCTAAAGGCATATATACCTTAACCTTCTCCCTTAACAGACCCAATTATCTAATTTTAGCGTAGTTAGGGTTTAATCATAAACTTCTTAAATTCGACCAACACAAATTCAATCAACACAAATAAATCATTCAATATTCCAAAAAAAATAATAAACAAGAACTAATTATCTTAAACAACAACATTAAACAACAACCATGTATTCACTTGTGTTACAGTTTTCTTCCATTAACTCACATATTCACCGGTCCTTTTTTTAACTCCGACAAGAACAAAAATCAAAGTTTCATTGGAATGGGAGAAAGAGATGAGATGGGTTTTGTTCCTTCTTCCCATAGATTTTCCTCTAACAACCAAAACTCACTCACCAACTCATTTCTTTACCATTCGCTTTCTTTCTCATATTCACATAACAGAGAAAAATGAGAGGAATTTACACATCTAAGTTATATTACGGGTTTAGTTTACTCGGGTCTGAAAACGGATATAAGTTAGTTAAGCTTAACCTGACCGAGGATAATTAAGGAATTTCATGTATGATTTGGGTCAGCGAGTTGAACCTGGCCTTTTTTGTCACTTGTTATGAAAAGTGGCTGACTCATGCTCTTTCCAAGAGAAAATGGAATTTTATGCCCTTTTCTCTAAGAATTTCTTGTAGTAGTTGGGAATTAAGTTGTATGACTCATAAATAATTAATATGTTGGTAGTTTTGATTAATTTACAATACTATTTAGTATTTTGTATTTGATCCGTTCAAAAAAATAAAAACTGACATAAATAATTCTCTTTCCGTAAAGATAATATACGTTTTATCAAATTGCACCATAGAAAATTATACATTTTTGAAAAAAATAATAAAAATCTTTTATGTCAGACGTAGTTTTCTTGTTAGTCAGAATTTTTATATTTCTCTTCGGTTTTTCTTCATTACCAATGTTTATCTTGGATTATAGCAGCAGTTTTTTGTACAATTCTAGTACAATGGAAGAAGAAGAAATGAACGGAAAATGGTCGGAAATGGTAACTTCTGCCACAACAGCCTCAAACTAACTTCATTAATATTCGATAATCCAAACTGATAAGTTCTTACAGCTTAAATATAAAAGAAAAATACCCTACCAAATAACTAATCCTAGCCGGACATCTGTCAATAATCTAACTTAACTACATTCCCAAAATAACTAAAAATGCCACTTCGGGCTTAAGGAAAACTAACAAATCCTACGGGCACCAAACCATAATTATTTCAAATACTAACTAAGGCAGACTAAATAAGAGAGGTACATGACAGTTCCCTCCCCATCATCAAATCCTTGTCCCCAAGGATGAAAGGTAGGAAAATGACTTGCAATATTCATTGAATCTTCCCAAGTAGCGTCTTCTGAGGTTGCATTTGTCCACTGAATAAGTAGTTGAGGTATAAAAACTTCATTTATGGTGATGGTTTTGGAGTCTAGAACAGCTGCATGAACTACAAGAACTTGGCCTTCATGATCCACAATTGTTAATATAGGAGAAGGAGTATAGATCGTACCTATCTATTTCTTGAGTTAAGAGACTTGAAAGACTGGACGGATTCTGGCTCCAGCAGGTAGCTGTAACTTTTATGCCACTGATCCAACTTTTTGCAGGACTGAGAATAGTCCATAATTCTTTGTTGTAAGTTTAAAGTTTCTTCTCAACGCCTCAGAAGCTTTTGTGTAAGGCTGAAGTTTAAGATATACCATATATCCCACTTCAAAACTCTTCTCCACCCTCTTCTTATCAGTATAAGTTTTCACCATTTCCTGAGATTGATGAAGATCATCTTTCAATATACCAAGGATAACATCTTTTTGCTTTAAATAATCTTTAACGACAACAACAAATGTGGTAGCAGTAGAAGGGAAAACCATATGAGGTAGGATATAACTATAAAGTGCTTTAAAAGGACTCATCTTTAAGCTATAGTGGTAGTTGTTATTGTACCACCATTCAGCAAGTGGTGGTCATGGATGCCATTTCTTGGGTTGATGTCCAGACATATATCTTAGATAGCTCACCAAACAAGAATTGACCCTTTCAGTTTGGCCATCAGTCTGTGGATGATAAGTTGTGCTTAAGTTCATCTTTGTCCCATTGCTTTGAATAGATATTGCCATAAATTACTTGTGAATACGTTGTCTCTGTCATAGAAAATTGAAGCAGGCAAACCATGTAGCTTGAAGACATGATTTAAGAATTCCCTAGCCACAAAAGAAGCAATAAAAGGATGATATAGCCCAATGAAGTAACTATACTTGGTCAATCTGTCCACCACAACCAAAACTACGGATTTTCTTTCACTCAATGGTAGACCCTCAACAAAGTCCATGGAGATATGCTACCAAGCATGGTATAAAATTGGAAATGGTTGAATTAAACCAACAGGAAAAGTGTTCTCACCTTTATTTCTTTGGAAAATATCACATGCAAAAATATATAAGAGAATCTCCTTCTTTATTGCAGGCCAGAAAAAATATATCTTGGCCCTGGCATGAGTTTCCTGAATCTCGGGTGCCCTCCTACAATTGAAGGATGGATTGAATCCAAATTTTTTTTTTGATGTTGGAAGAACTACCTACAGAAAGCCTATTTTTATATCTTAATATGCCATATTTGTAAGAATAATGTGCAATAGTAGCTGGAGTGAGCAGTAGTTTAACAATAAGGGATTGTACCTTCGTGTCATTTGCATTACTCTTACTAAGTTCTTGGGCCCAAGCAGGTTGTGACATGGTCATGTTGTTGCAGGAACCTGTTGCATGAAGCCTCCTAGAGAGGGCATAAAATACTTTATTGTATGACCCTTTTTTGTATATGATCTCATAATTATATCCTAGTAGCTTCATGAGCCACTTTTGTTGTAGAATAGTAGAAATTGTTTGTTCAAGAAATATTTGATACTTTGATGATCTGTTTGAATAATAAAGTGTTGGCCTTATAAATAATGTCTTCATTTAGTCACTGCTTCCACAATAACTAGTAACTCCTTCTCATAGGTGGATAAAACAACAGATCTTAGCCATAGTGGTTTTCTATACAAAGCAATAACACTTCCTTCTTGCATTATGACAACTCCAATCCCAACTTCACAAGCATCAATTCCAAGGACAAATTGTTTGTTGAAATCTGGCAGAGCTAGGACTAGAGTAGTAGATATAGCTTCCTTAGACCTATTAAAAGCTTCAATTGCAGCAGAAGACCATAAAAAAGCATTCTTCTTCAACAATTCAGTTAATGGTCTACTTATAAGGCCATAGACCTTGAAATTTATTCCGTAGTATCCAGTGAGACCTAAAAAACCTCTGATTCCTTCAATTATAGTTGATATAGGCCAGTCCACCATTGTAGTGACTTTCTCAGGATCAGCCACAACTCCATTAACAGTAATAATATGTCCCAAATACTCTAGTTCAGACTGCCCACAACAATATTTAGAAAAATTTGCAAAGAGATAATGTTTCCTTAAAATCTTTAAAGTAGTTTGTAAGGGTAGAAGGTGCCCATCCAACGAAGAGTTGTAGACCAAGATATCATCAAAAAAGACAAGAATGAACTTCCTAAGATGTTCTTGAAAAACATCATTCATAAGAGCTTGAAATATAGCAGGTGTATTGATAAGTGCATAATTTACATTATTTTGATATCAATTTCATACACTTTTCTTAGTTATTCCTCTTGTATTTTGCAGATATTATGCTTGTTTTATATTTTATAGGTATTTTTGAGTTACATGAAGCAAAAGAAGAGAAATATGAGCTTAAGGCATTGCTCGGAGTCATTGGGTGTTAATGGGCGAAAATCTAAAAGCACACAAGTCTCAATGGTGTGGAAAACAGAAATTACTAGGGGGTATCCAGTTTTACTAAGCATTATAGAGAAATTACTAGGGGGAAATACACTATTTCCTTAAGCAGTGCTAAAGGGAGTCCATTCACTAAAGGAAGACAGTATTGATAAGGGCCACCCCACTCTTCTTATTAAACCTAGACTAGGTCGAACTTCATATAACTTCAACTTCAGCAAGAGAAAAAGGAAGAATTGATGGTCAGAGAGAAAGACTTACACCGGTGTCAACACAGGCTCGATGATTATCGAGGACAATAGGTTAGGTTAGAGGCGAGGCATTTGTTCAACTTTTGTGATGAAGTTTGGATTTTGGTGAAATAGAGATGAGAACACGAAGTTTTGCTGCGGCTGAAATACAAGGCGAGAAGAAAAGACAACAAGAAGAAGAAATTAGTGGTTGCAGTTCAAGACAAAGAAGAAAAGAAGAACATTGAGAGAAGGTTTGAGCTTGATATGAATTCTTGGCTCATGTCGAGATTAGAAGAAGGAAAGACGAGAAAGAATAGATGTTGTACTTTGAGTTCAAATTGAATTGGTGGTTGTTTGTGTTCCGTGAAGAGGATAAAGTTGTGGTGAAGATGCTGACATTAATTTTGGGGTGTTACGAGTTCTTAAGTTTTTCAGGTAAGTGCTGACGTTGTTGAGTTGAGTTCTTGCTTTGTTGCTGCCATTTGAGAAGGACATGGATGTGATGCTGTTGCTATTGATTATGTTTACCAAGAATTTGAATTGGGTTTACTGTTTGTGTTGATGAATGTTTTATGTGATGAAAATGAATGGGTATAAGATGAAATTTGTAGGAAAGGAGAATTTGATGCATAAATCACCAAGAATTCTTGCCAAAAATCAACAATCAGAATGCACGTAACGTGCTTGATGAAATGCCCCAATGCTGCCGTGAAAGTGTATCCTGTTTTAGACTATGGGCTTAAGTCTGATTTGGGCTAAGTCACAAGCCAAGTGACCACGGGTGTTTGGACTATATTTTTGGACGTGAAATTTAGAAGAGGGTTTTACATATTTTAGAAATTGAAGAGTTGGAGTTATACAAGGAAATAAACTTCTACTTCAAAAGGAATTCTACAAGGGAGAAAGCTATATAAGAGTAACTTCAACAAGAGGTAGAGATATCTAGGTTTTTACCTAGTTCTCTTTTCACCTCTTCTATTTTTTTTTGTAGGTTTCCGCAGGAAAGATTTCTCAATATCTAGGTTTTCACCTAGTTTTCTTCTCACCTCTTCTACTTCTTTTTGTAGGTTTGTGCGGGGAAGATTTCTCGACGTCTAGGGTTTGCAATTTATTTCTTAAATTCAATTTTGTGAACTCCAATTATTATGAGTAGCTAATTTTCTTCTATTGGTTAGGGATTAGTTGAATTTTATAATATATGTTTCTTTGATTAATAAATTAGTTTTTTCTCAATATTATCGATTATGATTCACCATAAATATTACCATGTATGATTTAAGTGTTTTTTTTCGTCGAGGTTTCCAATTGATTGAACTCACATTCATATCTATAGCTAATTTAGGGTTTAATAAACGCAAAAGTGATACTCCTTGAATACAAGTAACATAAATATGGTTATAGCTTGTAGTGATATATCCTTGTAATCATATGTGGATCATGACCTTTGTTAAATCGAATTAGTGTGTTTTCCACGTTTAATTGCATTGATTAGCATGATTTCATGAATCTTAATGCGTTTGGGGAATTAAACTTGATTAGTGCGCTTTCCACGTTAAGTTGTTCTCTATAATATAATTCATATTCGCATCTTTTAATGTGTTTGTTGATGATTTGAGGAAATTTGCGGGATATTCTTGCGATCAATGTATTCTATGACTTTTGATAAGACGAGATTAAAATTCCAATTCTAATTACTACACTTTCTCAACTTATTGATTCTTTTCTACACTTTCTTAGCTTTCTTAATTAGTTTAATTTATTTAATTAAATATGAAAATCCCCCTTTTACTTAAGATTTCGAAACCGAATAACAACCCATACCTCTCTGTGGAACGATCCTTTCTTACCCTTGCTTCATTATAAATATCAAGTAGTGAGAAAGTAATAAATATTTTTGGAGTGGTACGATACACATCATGCATTGGTAAGTCCAAATGGCATTACCTTAAACTCAAAATACCTATGATGAGTCCTAAATGCATTCTTGTGGATGTCAAAAGTACGTACCCTTATTTGATGGTAGCCCGACCTCAAATCAATGTTGGAGATAAATTTAGATCCATGTAATTCATCTAGTAACTCACCTATGATTGGTATTGGAAATTTTTCCTTGATGGTGAGGTTTTTTAACTTTCTATAGTCCATAAAAAACCTCCATGATTTGTCATTTTTCTTGACAAGCTGAATTGGTGATGCAAAGGGACTGTGACTCGGTTGAATGATAATAGAGTGTACAATTTCTTTGGCTAATTGTTAAACCACTACTTTCTTGATATAAGGGCACTTGTAGGGTCTGATATTGATGGGTTTAACATTTGGCGTGAGGGGAATTGTATGGTCTAAGCTTCTTTGTGGTGGTAGTGTTGTGGGTTCAAAAAAAATATCAGAATATTGGCTGAGCAGTTCAGAAATTTGTGGTGAAATAGTGGGTGGGGAAGTGGTAGCTGATATGGAGAAAAGTTGACCAATCATTCCATGAGCATGCTTATGAAAGAATTTCTTAACTGCAGTACCACTTATCATACTGAGATATGACTTTTCCTGCACACCAGTCAAGGTTATTTTCTTACCCTTATTTTTGAAGGAGATACACATCTTGGATAAGTTGAACATAACATCACCTAGTCTTCTCATCCAATCTGCTCCCAAAACTAGATCAGAGCCTCCTAAGGGAAGAAGTCTTAATTCACCATAAAATTTGTGACCCTACATAGTCCAATTTAGTTGAGAGCAAACTCCAGAACTAATAGTTTTCTCTCTTTTTTCCACAGTGACAAGCATACTAGCAGTAGGTTCAATTACACACTGTAAACTTTTGGTTATTTCACAGGCAATATACCTGTGGCTGCTAGCAATGTCTATGAGAACTGAAATGGCTCTTTTCTTAATGAAACCAGGAATTCTTATGGCGTCTCCATAAATATTACCTGTCAAGGCATGTAAGGAGATTTCCATATCACTATCCACAGGAAAATCTTCTAATTCTTCCTCGATTTCCTCCTCCTGAATAGATATCTCCTCAGCTTCCTCAACTATCATCAAGCGCAAATGCTGCTTTTACAAAAATGACCTAGTTTATACATTTTATCACAATTGTAGCATACCCCTTTTTTCTTTTCTCACTCGAATTTTCTATGGGGTGAGTTTCTTGATGGAAAATGTTGGGCTAGTTTTAGGTGTTGTTTCTGGAGTAAATTTTTGTGGATGCACGGAAATGGGTTGGGGAGGAAAATATGAGGCTAAAATGGCCTAGTAGTTCAAAAGGAATTAATAAAAGAACTTTGAATTTTTAGTTGTTTTTTTTTTTGCAGAGCAAGGGTTTTTTGTTGCATTCTAGCAAGGGAAAAATCATGTAGTAGTGAACTTTGAGCCAATTTATTAAACAACCCAACAATGTTCTCATGAAGGATTTTCAAACCTTAAAAAAACATTCTCACAAAGCTCTTTCCAAGTAATATGTGGTTTATTTAAACGGAAGTTTTCAAACCATTTACCTGTTTTACCATCAAAATGGATGGCAACCATCATAGTCTTGTTGTACTATGCTATATTGTGTATCAGGAAATAATAATCATACTTCTGGACCCAACCTTTTGGATGTTCACCATCAAATCTCGGAAAATCAAGATTTGGCATACGATGTTGTTGATGAAGATCTCGACCACCGGAAGAATATTGAAACGTAGATCCACTTTCATCATTAGTGAATCCAGAATTAAACCCTTTTGCTCCACCCAGATCTCCATTGTTATGGCCTCTATTGGAAAAAAAAATCAACTAAGATTGTAGTCTACTATCGATACTACTTTCGAAGTCCGCCTTTTTCATCATCGTAGCATTGTATTTATCATTCAAAGAATCGATCTGTGACTGTTGCTTAGCATTAGTATCTGCTAAATCTTTACAGGAAGGAGCGAAACCAACCATGGAGAAATAGGAAAAAACGACTCTGATGCCATTTGTATTGTTCTAGTGCAATAAAAGAAGAAGAAATAAACGGAAAATGGTCGGAAATGGTAACTTCTGCCGCAGTAGCCTCAAACTAACTTCATTAATATTCGATAATCCAAACCGATAAGTTCTTACAACTTAAATATGGAAGGAAAATACCCTAACAGAATAACTAATCCTAGCCGGACATCTGTTAATAATCTAACTCAACTACAATCCCAAAATAACTAAAACTGCCACTTCGGGATTCATGCAGACTAATAAATCCTAAGGGCACCCGACCATAATTATTTCAAATACTAACTAAGCTAGACTAGATAAGAGAGGTGCATGACATTCTTTCTTTGAAAATATTATTTTGCTGAAGTCTGATAGATCTTAATGCTATATAAAACGACTTTTTCAGTAACAAACTGAGTCTCAAGCTCCTAGCAATCCGACATGTTTCTTTTTGAAACTCTTTTATTTGATTGTGATGAAAGTTTACCATGATTTTGATATATATTATATGGTAAAATTCAGTTTTACTTTTTGTAGATTTTCTTTTGTTAATATGATGTTTATGTAGTTGTAGATGGTTGATTTTTGACAAGGGCTAGAATTATAAAATCGCCCTCTGCCTAGCAGCAGGAACATAGAAGTATATGCGCATATTTATGTGTATATTTCTAGCTTTATATCAAAGCATGAAATATTGTATCTCTACTTATATTCCGCATGCGAATTAAGAATACAGTGTCCAGAAATAACTACATGCGTTCTAAACTGATCCTCTAGTCTCTCTAATATTCACAATATTTATGCCATATCTAATCAGTCTCAAGTCGCATAATTTCCACGACTGAATTCCTTGAACTTGTCTCGAATGCGCATCGATGTTCAACAACATCTATCAAATATGATAATATCTAATGCTTGATCCTTAAAAATGCATTTCAACTTAAAATACTTGTTCTCAAAGAACACATCACAATTCGCCATCCTAACCTAAAATATGCCATTTTAGCATTTTATTCAGGGAAGTGTCACAAATTATGCGCCATTCTTCCGGAACGCGCTACCATCAAAGAGATATCAAATACAATATATGAAGGAATTCTCATTGGGATATTGATCTAGCGGTCTACGACAATCGTGCATTATGGCAACACATCCATGAACACTACACCAAAAAGGGATGTTTCCAACACCATGGGTTCATAATTTATAACTACCCTAGTACATGGGTTCTCTACTCACCCATCAAGCCCGATGGATTTGACCAAAATATACCACCCATATGTTTCCCATGTACTCGCCGATTCTCCTAAATACCTTCGCCCGTTGTTGTTCGAAGAAAAAAAATTCGCCTCTAAAGTTTCCCCTTCTCAAAACTTTCACTCAAAATTTTCATCGATGGGAACTGGAGCGCGAAATTTCCCCCATTTTTGAGTTCCAAAGTAAAATTTTGAGTACAATTTTCGCTAGAATAATAGAGCAGAAACAAGGTTATCCAGTCTCAAAATATCTTCTCATATGTTTTACTCTTTCAATATCTCTATATCCTCTCCAAAATCACTGAGAAATATTTGGTAAGGAAATTGTAAAACCCTATATCTACATTCTCCCTTCCACTTTGTTCCTTAATTTTGGTTTTGAAAAATGTCTATATTTTTCTTTGTGAACCCTATAATTTTGGTTACATCTTTAAAGATTCTTTTGCCTGATTTTAATTAGGGATTTTGTAGTTTAGGTTTATTTAACTTATTTAAGTTTTGAAAAAGTGTTTTTTTTATAGTTTCTAAACACTAGAAATTCGATGTGAGTTCACAAGGGATTTTTTCAGTAATTTCTAATTAAGGTATTGATGTTACATATGTAGTTTAGGTTTTTGAGGGTTTATTTTATGTTTGGTTTTTGTTTGGATTTTTACTTACATCAGTGTGTATATTTTAATACATGATGTCTTGGCTCAACTTGTTATTGTTTACACTAGTGTGTATACTTACATCAGTGTAGGGTTGCACATACCCGACCCAACCCGCCAACCCGACCCATACCCGCCCAATTTGACCCGACCCGCACCTGATCCGCTGCCGAACGGGTGATATTTTTTTCATCCTCTTTCTGTCGGGTCGGGTGCGGGTGAGGCCAAACCCGACCCGACCCACCCTCTTAACCCGCCAAATACTCAAATAAAACACGGTTGAGTTTCTTTTTCACTCATTTTTTTCAGTCTCCCTTTCTCTCTCAAGTTCATTCTTTGTTTCTGTCGAAACTAGGTTAGAGATTAAAGTAATTACTGGAGAAGAAATCATCAGTCTTTGAAGACGTAGTCGTTAGTGAAGAATAATAGTGTATTTGAAAGAGAAGTTATGTAGATTTGGAGTTTTCAGAGACATATTTTGATGTTGTAATTTGTAAAGATGTGGTACCAGTCAGGGATGAAATACTTTGAATCCAGGTAAGATTATTGAAACCCATAACTCCGTATATGATGAAAACCATGGTTAGATAGTTAAATCGTTTGATTTATTAATTTGTATTTCCAGGGTTTCGATTTTTTTCCCTTTTCTAAAAATTGGGTGGTTTATCTGAAATTAATGAATGATTGTTTGTTTTCATGAGTTTTTTGTTTAATTATGGTAAGTGTATTCGTGATTGAGTATTTGTTTTGATGAATTATTGTTTAATTAGGGTTTATTTGGATTTTTAGAGTTCTGATTGATGAAGGAGTACTGACTGGAATCTTTTGAGAAGGAAACTCGAGAAGATATAGTAGAGGAATGGGTCCTAGGGTTGTTCATAGTGTTTGTTTTGCAGCTTTGGGTTATTTTGTGTTTGAGACGGCTAGGCTAACTTTGCTTCATCAGTATCTCAAGAGAAAGGAGTTTGAAGAGATGGTTAATGCTCCTGTTTACCTCAACATCTGTGTTGAAGGTGATATGCTATATCCTTTTATCTGTTTATATCTATTTACTCCCATCACTGCTTCAACTGAATTAACTGAGAGTTAATACAGTCCTGTTTTTTGCATGAAATGTGTTTTGATTTTACAAGACAAGGCAGAGGGTGCTTAAAATCATAAAGATTTTGCTCTACATTTATGTCATCATTTTTTCATATGCTAGAATTTGTAATCCTGGTTTAGCTTATGGTTTGAGATTTAAGTTGAAGTAGTTGTCTTGGTTGTTAAACAACAGGAGGACACTTTGATAAAATCCACTTACTAGACTTTTGCTAATGTATGTTGTTGTTTTGCCATTGTTTTTTTTTTCCCCGCTCTAAACTTTTTAACTTGAGTATTTTCAGGTACATTAATTTTGAAGGTTTCAGTTTTAGTTACATACTTCTTGATCAGATGGCATATCTATGTCTCAGTACTGTATGAAGGTCTGATTAAAATAGTACTTTAATTGATCATCTATCAGACATTGTATATAGCCACAGACACATTATACAGACATATCAATGAAAAACATCTCACAGCTAATCGTATTATCTCTAGCCAGTTTCAAATTTAGTTGTCGTGTCATGTTTGTTTTTTGTTCTCATTTTTATCAGTCTGTGATGTTTGCAACTGCAGATGGTGGATGTTACATATTTGCTACCAACCCTCCATGGCAGTTCGGCTCATATCACATTGGTGCTTTACCAACAAGTAGGTCAGCTTCTGGACTTCCTTGAGCTCAATGTAAGCTGAGATAGGAAACAAATAGGAACAAGAAAACCCGATTTGTGTATTCCTGAGAATGATTTGTAAAATTCATTACTTATATAGGTTTTGACTTCAAACACAGTTTTGAGATTCTTATGATATACTTTGAATTGAGCGTGAAAAATATGGATGACACATTATTTCCAAAAATTTTGCATAAAATCTGGGCGGGTGACCCGCACCCATCCGCATCCGACCCGACCCGATGTCCAGGCGGGTTGGGTGCGGGTGATATTTTTTAACCCGCCTTATGGCGGATCGGGTGCGGGTGAGGCCAAACCCGACCCGACCCACCCGATGTGCAGCCCTACATCAGTATGTAGTTATCTGATATTTTAGAAATTTTCTCTTGTGAATTTGGATTTCTTGTTTTGGATGTGCACAGTTTTATGTTGTATCGACAAACTGAATTAAATGAATTGTAGGTTAAGTGTTTGAAAAATTATCTCAATGTGTATTTAGAAGTTCATATGCATATAAAGCTGCTATGCTTTGATTTTTCTGATGTAATAGTATCGAGCAGGTGTTGGAGATGATGGAGGTGGTGTTTTGTAATAGTAACGATAAGGTAATGTAGATGATGGCGGTAGTGATTTGTAGTAGTATGGAGCGGGTACTAGAGATGGTGGTGGTAGTGATTTGTAGTGTCTAGGGATAGTATGTATGGGGTAGGTACGAGTAACATGGGTAGTATTACTACTGGTGATGGTCATAGTGGTGACTCGTAGTATTAGTAGTACTGGTGATGGTGTTGGTGGTGACTTGTAGTTGAAATAGATAGTAGCGGAGATGACGAATGTGGTCATTTGTAGTAGTATGGGGCATGGTGTGGAAGATGGTGGTGGTAGGAACTTGTAGATTTGTAAAAGTATATATAAATTAAGCTGGTACTGGAGATGGTGGAGGCAAAGATTCATACTAGTATGGAATGGATATTGGAGATGAAGGAGGTGGTGATTTGTAGTATTTAGGAGTTGTACTGCAGACCGATGGTGGAAAACTGGTTAGTAACTTAGCATGTATTGTCAAGCACTTTTAACATGTGTAGGTGAGTGGTAACTATATTAATTTGCCAACATTCTTAAGTAGTATAGATAGATGTTGATTCTTGTAAAAAAGATCTAGGGGACATTTTGTGAGAACTCTATGCATAAGTGCCCTCTAAGTCATGTCTTGTTGTTTTATCGCCCATTTTGTTAATATAATTATAGAAACATAACAATAATTGATAGTCTTTACTGAATTGTTCACTTCTTTTGTTTTATTTATTTTTAGGATTACTACTTTCGTACAGAGGTTTTGTTGTTGGGTGTTTAGTATTATAAATGTTACTATTTTGTTACCTTTTTTTTTTTCGTTTATTCAATACTAGATTAATGTTTGCATATGTTATCATCTTATATGACATTTTAGTTGGCGTGTGCTTGGTATTTTAGCTATATGATGGCAGGGAGTAGATCCCAATCTAGTGAGGATGAATTTCTTAGAGATGACCATGGTGGAGAAGATGTTGCGATGGATGTTGGGTCTAACAAAAAAAGCCGTTTGAACGGGTATCAAGGAAGCACTCCTAACTTCTTAGGTGGTTATCAGAAACTCTGCTATAATATTAAGCTAAAGGTATTATCACTTTTACCACAATTCAGCCCATAAATGACTGTATTTATAGGTTCCAAGTATTGTACTTTGTTCAACGTTATAGCGTCGTGTATCGTAGAAGTTATTTTGAGTAACTTCTAGTCCACACTATGGGTTCTCTTTAGTGGAGCAGTGGATGATCAATGCCAAGATGCCCAGACAAATTGAACATTTATGTAATTTGTGGCCAGCTAAAGTATATACCATACGATTTCAATGAATGGAATTATGAATTATTGAAGCCTTTTGGGTTTAGAGAAGTTAGGAATACTGTATATGAGGCTAGATACATTCTTTCTTGGGTATGTGGAGATCCAAAATTGTTTGTTGTTTGTAGCTGTGACTGATGGAATCAAACAATAATTACCAAAATTATTTTCTTCTCATTTGCAATTATGACCTGACTAGTAAGTCGCATCATTTCCTGTAAACTTTTATAAAATCGTTGTTAGAGTTGCTGCCAGCCTGGCCAAGTGGTGATTAATGCATTCTCTTTCGTCGGATTTCTGATGTTGGTATCCTGTTTTTTTATTTATAGGTTTTTGCTAGTGCAGTAAAAACTAGTTTCACAGCTTCCACTGGTATAGTGCAACTCAGACATCATCTTCGCTTGCTACAGCTACCAATAGTCGGTTAATATTCTTTGTCCTAACAACCCTTTAGTCTATCTTCTTTTTTTTGAAGGCTCTAACTGCTCTTCATGATAACATGGAGTTAAGTTGTCAAAAATATCCTTAAAAATCCACAAGATCTTCTTTTATTGTGGAAGATTGATATTTTAAACTAAGTGATAGTTTGTAGAGAACCAAAAAACGATACACACACGCTCGTGTAATTTGCGGTGCTTGAGCAATTTTGATTTGATAAAAATTAGTAATTTGAGTCCCCAGTTTTAGAATTAAAAATGGATTTGTTACTTAAAATTAATTTTGTTACTTAATATATCTTAAAGGGACCTAGGGTCACTAGTCCAAACTTGGGGTGAAAACATCAAGCCATCCATTTTCACTTCTTAGTGAATGAAAAACCTTTGGTTTGTCCCATATTGGGCAAAACAAAGAGGAAGTTTATCCTTATTACCAAAAACGTTCTATATAAGGAAAAAGAACTAGTGGATTGGATATGGACTTAGGAAATGGACTAGTGGGCAAATGCACACATGTGCGGTGCGAAGCACTGCGGGCCGCGGGTTTGCGGAGCTTGCGTGTGCCTTGGCGTGATCCTTGGCGTGTGCCTGCGAGTGCATACGTGTACCCATCAAAGATCCAACGATTTTATATTTTAATTCTATACATTAAATATTTGACCATTTTGTATTTATAAAATTAAATCAGGTTTAATAAACAAAATTTTTTAATTAAATATCTCGAATTAAATATGTTGAATTAATGACCGTTTGAAAAATCAAAAGTCTTCTTCTTCTTTAAAAGAAAAACAAAAATTAGATTTTCAATTACCCCAGTCGCAGCCACTAACCTGACGACTTTTCCCCTCTTCGTGTTTTGTATGCGCACTAGTTTATTTTTTATCTTCTTCTACTGTTAAGTTCACAACGGGCCAACGAGTTTTGCTAACTGGGTTGTATCAGGTGGTTTTATCCTGGATTCGATTTGTCATCTCTAAAGGTATAGCAACACTTTTCTAAAGATGTACCTGACAAATATCGAGTTAAGGGCAGTCTGTTGAACAGGCGACTCCATCTCTCTGTGCTTGTGTGATTGTCTGAAGTGTGGTATCTGTTCTAACCCTTAACTATTTTCAAGCTTCTGTTTGGTTTGTTGACTGTTACAGGAATACTCTCCAACATTCTTAACTCGATATCTTGTTTAATTTCAAAATTTTACTTACAATGGTGAAGACTGATGTTGACAGACCTCAGAAATTTTCTGGAAAGGACTTCAAGAGATGGCAGTCAAAAATGTTATTTTTCCTGAGTTTCCACATGCTAGATGATATGGTTCTGAAGCCGTTTGATGAGTCTCTGAATGAACCTGAAAAATTACAGGACTTAGAAAGTTGGAAGAGAAGTAATTATATGGCCAAAAATCATATCTTAAACTGCCTAGAAGATGCTTTATATGATTTTTACAATGCTAAGGATAATTTTAATGCTTACAATTTATGGACTGCACTACAAGATAAATATGAAGCAGAAACAGCAGGAAGTAAAAAATTCCTGGTTGCACGTTTTCTGGAATATAAAATGATGAATGATAAATCAGTGGTTGATCAGTTTTTGGAGCTGCAAAAAATTATTAATGAAATAATTGCTGAAGGAATGGTTATTGACGAAACATTTCAAGTTTCTGCTGTTATTGCAAAATTGCCAAATTCCTGGGTTGAATACAAGAGAAGACTAAGGCATGAAACTGGTAAAATTTCCATGGTAGAATTGGGAAAGAAAATCCAAGTTGAATAATTGCTGTATTCAAAGGAAAAGAATGTTTCTTCTGCAAGAGACATGTCAAACAAAGCTCACGTTATCGAACACAAATTTGCTAATCTAAGTCTGGACCATAACAAGCGCAAGCCTGGCCCGCAAAGAAAAGGTACCTTTCAAAAACCAAAATCTGCTATTGGTAAAATTAAGGGAGTATGTTATGTTTGTGGTGTGTCTGGCCATATGGCAATTCATTGTAGAAAACGAAAAGATGCGAATTTTAAGAAAACAAATATAAATTTAGTTGAAAGTAGTAAAATGAGTTTTCTGGCACGGTGTCTGAGGTTAACTTAGTTACCAATGTGAGAGACTGGTGGGTAGACTCTGGAGCTACCAAACATGTCTGCGGAAGTAAAGACATGTTCACTTCCTATCAGACGGTAGGAGAAGGAGAAAAACTCTATATGGGTAATTCATCTGCAGCACAGGTTGCAGGAAAAGGAAAAATTTCACCGAAGCTCTCTTCTGGGAAAATCCTCACATTGAATGAAGTTTTACACGTACCAGACATCTGCAAGAATCTCATTTCAAGTGGTGTGCTAGATGATAAGGGCTTTAAGATTGTATTTGAGTATGGGAGAGTGATTATCACTAAGGGAAATGATTTTGTGGGAAAGGGATATAAGGATGAAGGCCTATAAAAATTATCTGTAACCTCTGTTGAAGTTAATAAAATTGATTCTTCTTATGTTGTTGTGTCATTGAATATCTGGCATGGTAGACTTGGTCATGTAAATTATAAATCAATGAACAAATTGGCAAACTATGGCTGCATTCCAAAATTAAATTTAGAATATGAACATAAATGTGAAGTTTGTGTAGAATCAGAATATGCAAACAAGCCCTTTAAGAAAAATGTCCACAGAAATTCTAATCCCTTAGAGTTAATCCACTCAGACTTAGTTGATATGAAATCAATCCAAACCAAAGGTGGTAAAAAATGGTTTATCACTTTCATAGATGACTGTACTAGATACTGTCATATTTACTTGCTTAAAGGAAAAGATGATGCTTTAGAAGCATTTAAATTATATAAATTAGAAGTAGAAAACTAATTGAACACCACAATTAAAACCATTAGATCTGACCGTGGAGGTGAATATGTAATCCCTGTAGGAGACTTTTGTGCACAACATGGCATTATTCATGAGGTAAATCCTCCTTATTCACCACAATCTAATGGAGTGGCTGAACGGAAAAACCGAACCCTTAAGGAGATGATGAATGCCATGTTAATCAGTTCAGGACTACCGGCGAACTTGTGGGGGGAGGCCGTCCTCTCAGCTTGTTATATCCTGAACAGAGTGCCCCTTAAAGGATCAGTCAAATCACCGTATGAATTATGGAAAGGAAAACAACCCTCTTATGGATACCTCAAAGTGTGGGGGTGTTTAGCCAAGGTCTCTATTCCTCCACCTAAGAGGACTAAAATAGGACCTAAAACAGTTGATTGTGTCTTCATAGGATATCCCGAACACACCAATGCTTATTGTTTTATGGTTGTGAGTTATGAAAATTCAGAAATTGGTGTGAACACCATTATGGAATCTAGGGATGCTACATTTTTTGAAAATGTGTTTCCGTTGAAATCTGAATCTCGCATGATATGTGATGATCCCCTAGATGTCCCTTCTTCTAGCCATATTTTACCGATAGAAGAAGATGAACCTGTTTATGAACCTAGAAGAGGCAAAAAACTTAGAATAGAAAAATCTTTTGGGCCAGACTTCATAACCTGTTTAGTTAAAACTGATCCACAAACCTATAAAGAACCATGACTTCTTCTGAAGCTCCATGGTGGAAAGAATCCACTATTAGTGAGATGGATTCTATTGTTCAGAATGAAACCTAAGAGATAGTAGATTTACCTCCAGGGTGCAAACCCATAGGCTGTAAATGGATCTTCAAGAGAAACGTAAGGTAGATGAAACTGTGGAAAAGTATAAAGTTAGACTAGTAGATAAGGGATATAAACAAATAGAAGGTGTAGATTTCTTTGACACTTATTCACCTGTCACTAGAATTACTTCCATTAGGATGCTAATTGCAATCGCTGCAATTCATAACCTAGAAATACATCAAATGGATGTAAAAACTGCGTTCCTAAATGGTGAATTAGATGAAGAAATTTGTATGGACCAACCCGAAGGCTTTGTAGTGAAGGGTTATGAAAATAAAGTGTGTAGAATTAAAAAGTCTTTATATGGCTTGAAACAAGCACCGAAACAATGACATGAAAAATTTGATCATGTAATGTTATCTAGTGGATTTAAAATAAATGAAGCTGAAAAATGTGTGTATAATAAATCTATAAATGATGCCTGTGTGATTGTATGCTTGTATGTTGATGATATGCTTATACTAGGTACAACCTTAGAAATCATTAATTCCACTAAGAACATGTTGAGTGGGAACTTTGACATGAAAGACTTAGGTCCTGCTGATGTAACCCTAGGGATGAAAATTAGAAAGGAATCTAATGGATTCAGTCTTAGTCAATCTCATTATGTTGAATAAGTTCTTAAGAAATTTAACCAGTTTGATAGTAAACCAGCAAGTACTCCATTTGACCCTTCTTGCAAACTCAAGAAAAACAAAGGCAATGGAGTCTCGCAACTTGAATATTCACGTGTCATAGGAAGTCTGATGTATTTAATGAACTGCACAAGACCAGACATTGCCTATGCTGTGAGTAGACTAAGTAGGTATACCTGTAATTCGGGACATGAGCATTGGGATGCACTTTTCAGAGTGTTGAGGTATCTTAAATACACTTTAAACTACCGTTTGAGTTATGAAAGTCACCCCGCTATTCTTGAAGGATACTGTGATGCAAACTGGATAGCAGACTCAGAGGAGTCTAAGTCTACGAGAGGATACGTATTCACTCTAGGATGTGGATCAGTGTCTTGGAAGAGTTCCAAACAAACCTGTATCGCTCGATCCACTATGGAATTTGAGTTTATTGCGTTAGATAAAGCAGGAGAGGAAGCCGCTTGGCTAAGATGCTTTTTAGAAGACATTCCTCTCTGGCATAGGCCTGTGCCAGCTATATCTATACATTGTGATAGTCAAGTTGCAATAGCTAATGCTAAAAACAGCAACTATAACAGAAAATCTATTCATATTAGGAGAAGACACAATTCTCTAAAACAACTAATCTCAACTGGCGTTATTTCTGTTGACTTTGTGAGGTCTAAGGAGAATATCGCGGACCCTTTGACGAAAGGCTTGTCCTAGGAGATAGTTAGTAATGCATCGAGGGGGATGGGACTTAAGCTCATTAAAACTTGCCATGAAGGATACTCAACCTTGCTGACATGAGATCCCAAGATCAAGGTTTTGAATGAGACAACTAATTTATGGCGGGTAAAAATTAAACACTATCAGGGAATTATTTTCTCATTCCCTTCCCTATGGTGTAGAAGTGATAGTGTGACTGCATGTGAGGATGACTTATAGTAAAGTCTTAATGAGTTCTATAGTTTCAATTTAAGATTGAAATGGGGTGTAGCAGTTAACACTCTTGATAGAACTCACCTATCTGAATGAGGAAGTGGGTCGCTTCCTATGAGAATTGAGCTGATTCTCTAGAGCATTCTGAGAAACGGGATATGTCCAGGGCCAAAACGGACACAACGACGTGAACTTAACAGCATTCTTGAGAGATATCTCATGTAAGGAGCTATTGATGGATTACACCAAACTATGGCAGTTCAAGACATAGCGTTCACTGTCCATGAAGTAGTTTCGGTACTTCTCACTAAGAAGAGGTTCAATTCCTTATGGACACATATTGCTTAAGAGGTATTTCCCGTTTTTCGGTTTTCTGATTTATCGCTTTCTTCATTCATGTGGGGGGTTGTTAGAATTAAAAATGGATTTGTTACTTAAAATTAATTTTTTCACTTAATATATCTTAAAGGGACCTAGGGTCACTAGTCCAAACTTGGGGTGGAAACATCAAGCCATCCATTTTCACTTCTTAGTGAATGAGAAACCTTTGGTTTGTCCCATATTGGGCAAACCAAGGAGGAAGTTTATCCTTATTACCACAAACGTTCTATATAAGGAAAAAGAACTAGTGGATTGGATATGGACTTAGGAAATGGACTAGTGGGCAAATGCACACATGTGCGGTGCTTCGCACCGAAGCACCGCGGGCCGTGGGTTTGCGGAGCTTGCGTGTGCCTTGGCGTGAGCCTTGGCGCGACCCTTGGTGCGACCATTGACGCGAGCCTTGGCGTGAGCCTCTGCATGACCATTGACGAGTGCCTGCGAGTGCATACGTGTACCCATCAAAGATTCAACGGTTTTATATTTTAATTCTATATGTTAAATATTTGACCGTTTTGTATTTATAAAATTAAATCAGGTTTAATAAACAAAATCTCTTAATTAAATATCTCAAATTAAATATGTTGAATTAAATGAATTTTGACCGTTTGAAAAATCAACAGTCTTCTTCCTCTTTAAAAGAAAAACAAAAATCAGATTTTCAATTACCCCAGTCGCAGCCACTGACCTGACGACTTTGCCCCTCTTCCTGCTTTGTATACGCACTAGTTTATTTTTTATCTTCTTCTACTGTTAAGTTCACAACGGGCCAACGAGTTTTGCTAACTGGGTTGGTATCAGGTGGTTTTATCCTGGATTCGATTTGTCATCTCTAAAGGTATAGCAACACTTTTCTAAAGGTGTACCTGGCAAATATCGAGTTAAGGACAGTCTGTTGAACAGGCGACTCCGTCTCTATGTGCTTGTGTGATTGTCTGAAGTGT
Organism: Papaver californicum; assembly: GCA_023531435.1. Classification (NCBI taxonomy): domain Eukaryota; kingdom Viridiplantae; phylum Streptophyta; class Magnoliopsida; order Ranunculales; family Papaveraceae; genus Papaver; species Papaver californicum. The sequence goes on along the minus strand of JAJJMC010017880.1, from coordinate 60,044 downwards.
GCTATCTGTTTTAACCCTTTACTATTTTCAAACTTCTGTTTGGTTTGTTCACTGTTACAGGAATATTCTCCAACACCTAGTATCACTTGATACCAAAATGAAAAATAGTGATTTTTATTTGAAGTTGTACGTGCTAACCTGTTGATGTTGATTTTTTTTTTTTCAATCGTACTTACCGGACCTAAACTACTATCTCAAAACACAGGGAATATTGTTGAACAAGTAAGCTATCTCTTCTTTATATCCTAGTAATGAAAATGTTAGTGCCGTAATTTCTGACTTTGTTAATCTCATGGCTTCTTTCAAATGGCGTTGTGCGACTGAATAGTTATATTACTGAGAAGCTTGCTGCTCACATATACTTTTTATGGAAGACTTAATTTACACCATCGATGGTTCTTTATGAATACCCATTGGCTGCTATTAACGAAGCTCCTACTTTTTTTTTTATTGTGGAGACAGATAGATATTCTCTTACCGTTATGTCGTCTTTGACTTCTCCAGTATTGGCGAAGGTTTTGATTGATAGATCTTGCATATTGACCTTGACCAAGTTATATGGTTTTTTAGCATCCAAAACTGATGCACATCTCATCCATCTTAAAGAATCTTTGGATTATTCTTTTTCTTCCAGATTCTGAGTGAATGATGATCTTTGTATGTTTGGTTTGCAGAGCAAAGTAGATGGCGAACTATGCATGTAGTTAGAGGAACTTAAGAATAAGTAAAGGTATGATACTATTCGGTTATATATCTTTCTTTTGTTTATTTGAGTTCCATTTTTTTTTTCTTGATTTCGATACTTTTTCTTTTCTCTGTCCTTGAGGTTAGTACTTTGTTGTCCAAACAATTTTATTTCTGAATAGATTTGCATCTGTTTGTGAATATTAACAATCAATTGTCCATAGGTACTAGTTCATTGCTCTCTAAATATGTTTATATACTAACATCATCTGTACTGAATTGTGTCAATGGAATTTATGAAGGAATTACTACGTTTGGATCATTACAAGAAAAATAGGTTTAACGACAGGTCGTTTTAAGTCGCTTAAAGTCCCTTTTAAGTCGCTATAACCGTTATAACGACTTAAAGTGGCACTCGCTCCGGTGGTTGCCCAAAGCCATGTATCTAAAAGTTTTGAGCGGCCAGGCAGTCGCTCTAGTAATCAACCAACTTACCTAAAACGAGTACTCTTAGCATTGCTTAAGATCCAGACAAACTACCACGGAGCAAGTAAAATTGTGATCGCTTAACATCTAGACCAACCAATATAGCAAGTAAAATACCAATCGCTTCAGATAGACAAACCATTCTATAGCAAGTAAAATACCTAGTTTATAGATACATGGAACAACTCGTCCTGAAATTGCTTGGTTAAGGTTTTAGGCGACCAATTAATTTTGCTCGCTAAAAGCGATTTCTTGTTTTGATTGGCCTGAAGTTGGTTGCTTAAGTTTTTTTAAGCTACGAAATTTTTTACTCTTTAAAAACGATTTATGACTTAGGAGCTATTAAACTACCTAGTTGGAAGATACATGGAACAACTTATCCTGAAGTTGCTTGGTTAAGGTTTTAAGCGACCAAATGATTTTGCTCGCTAAAAGCCTGAAATTGATTGCTTAAGTTCTTAAGCTACCAAAATTTTTTACTCTCTAAAAATGATTTGTGATTTTGATTAGCCTGAAATTGGTTGCTTAAGTTCTTAAACTATTAAATGTTTTTGCTCGCTAAAAACAAATTAGATAATCTCAAATTATAATTATAATTAAAAGTTAATATTAAATATTATCACTAATTAAGATTATATAATACTAATTAAGATTATATAATTAAATGAATAAAAAAATCAAATTAAAATTAATACAGAAAACAATTATGAACAAAATTAAAATCTTAATTGATCAACTTTATTATTACTGAATTCAATTTACAGCATCATTTGGTCAAAAACATTACCATCACTTTTTACAGGAAAAAAACAATTTCATTTATAATTCTATCAAACACACTTCATTTTAAACCTAGAGATGAGGAACACCATTGATACAACTACTTCAACTTTGAAGCACCCATCATGGTTCTTTAAATCTCACTGGACAAAGCTAAAAAACACTTCAAGATTCATACTACTGCAACCTTATACCACTTAATCTGTTTTTTAGCTTTGATTTTGAGATCAATAGAGTGAGTACTCATTCCACATCTAGTTCATGTTGATCTCTCAAAAAAAAGGTGATAAACTTGGGTCCTGCATATAAGAACAAACAAACAAACAAACACAAAGAAGACCAGAACTAATAAGAATAAGGAGCAATAACCCTGAATTGGACACACAGTAACATCAAGAACTGAATCAAGAAACCAAATAAGAAAACTGGACATTTTGATACCTTTTTTTTCAAACATACCCTTCAAGCTCAGTGGAGTAAAACTTCACCTGATTTATCCATTCCAACAAAAAAAATTAGTTGGATACTTAAAGTTTTAAAATGGATACTTATGTCACACATTCAACAATTGTTTGTTCTATTCTCTTTACATATATTCAAGCAGTTTAACTGAGAATTCCTAAGTTTTGAGGAAGATTCATGCAAAACCAAAATTCCTAAGTTTGAGATAGCATATAACAGTCACAGAGGATAAACCATAAGAGATAGCATATTAGATAAAACTAACAAAAACATGACTCACATAACAGTCTTTGCCTTCTAATGCCGCAGACTGCTGCATTTGAAGCAGAATTGGTGAAGTTGATGGAATCCAATGCGACAGCAGCTATGACAGAAGCAGCATCAAGCCCAGACTCATCAAATTAGAAAGAATACGTACTTCACCAATGGCCATCTTCCTCACAACATAAACCCACCTTGTTAAATTAAACTTTACAATTAAACTTAAGAATGTTAAAACAAAATAGCAAGGAAGTCCTCACACCTGAAGACAACAAAAATAAAACTTCACAAAGTACAGCTGAAAGAGAAGAGTGAGTCAGCCTTCATCAACTAGAGTACAAGGATCAACATCATGAAGCTATCCTACAAAGTATTGCACACAATCAGAATAATGCTAGCCTTCATCATCACATAAGAGATGCATAACAATACTGACATGAAAAGTAATACCATGCAGTAGAAATAACAACAACAACAAGTGACCCAATGTTTTAAATTACTGGGACATATTCCTAATCAGGTTGATAAAACATGAGTATATCTCAAAATTTAAAGCAGTTCCTAACACATAATTCATTAGACAACTCAACTCACAAGTCACAATTAATTCAACTCACTGGATTCATTTGCAGAAATTATTAGTAGACATGACCTAGTAATTATTTCACCGTTAAACTGATAAATAACAACAAAAAAAAACTTCTTCTCTTCAAAAAAAAAAAACAAATCTATTTATTCAAGAACCAAACAAACCTTCAATAGCTTCTCAGGGAGTCTTGAATCCCAAACCGACATTCTTGTAGTATCGGTTTCCTCCATTTCCAGATACTTTAGAGCTACAAAAACCAAAATACAGAATCAGTATTTTAACATAAAGGTATCAAAGCATAAAAATCACTTAAAAATGAAATTATTAGTTCTTCTCACCATTGGAACACCTTAAGTTGCTTCAAATAAGCCTTCTCCATCTACATACAGCAAGAAAAAACACAAACTCATTAGATCTAAAACCCAAAATAAGAAAACAAACATCAACCAAACAAAACATTTTATAAAGAACCATAAATCAAAATCTGAAGTACATGTAGATTAGGGTTTTAGGATAAGAAAAAAAATATTCGAAACTATGAAAATTGAGATTGAAATGGCGATTCCAGATAAAGAAGATTATGAGATGAAGATGGTGAGTCTGATTAATGGATGCAATACATGTTCATCCATGGTTGAGTATCCTTCTTCAAAGGCGAGTGAGGAGGAAGAGAGACGAGAGAGTTTAGTTTTTTATTTGCACTTCTACTCGCGTAAGAGATCGAGCAGAAGAAAGTGGTTTTGAGTTGAGAGATCGAGCAGAAGAAAGTGGGATGTTAGAGAGACCTTGCGCCGCTGCAGAGAGGCAGAAGAGATCTTGAGAAGAGATACGAGAGAAAGTGACGTGAGTGAGTGAAAACATTTTTAGGTTTTGATTAAGAGATCGTGCGGTAGATCTTGGTTTAAGGTTAAGTCATACGGATGGAGAAAATTTTGGACGGTAGATATTTGTTTAGGGCTTCTCATGCGCATCAAGGTAAGTGTGAGGATCATTGAGTTCACCTTGCAAAATGGATGGTAAATTTTTAATATTACAAGATTATTTTTAGATTAACTATCCATAAATTCAACATTTATTTTAATTTATTATCTAAAAATTCAGTCTAATTAAATCTAAATTTATTTAATTTTATCAAAATTACTAGATCATACTCAATATCACTAGATTATAGTTAGTACAACTGATTATTGATGGTTTGCACAACTAAGTGCAGCTTATTCAACTAAGATCTCGATGCAGAGATGAAAACCTAAAATAATCTGATCCCAAACCATGAAGGAACAACATTGTCATTCATTAATTTAGTGAGAGAGATGTTTGATTAGTTCTTCTCTTTCATTTGTGATTTAGGTTTGGGTAGCGGCGGAGGATTAGTGGGATGAACCGAGAAAGAAAGAGAAAGAGATAAAGAAAATGAAGGAAAATTATTTTTTTAGGGTTTTGAATAGAAGTCTTGGACGGTGGATAAGGATAGTCATACTGATCATGGAAATGTAGGATTAAGAACCTACATTTCATGGGTTTATATGGTTACCTATCAATTCAAACCGAATTTCCACCATCTTCACTTAATTCCGTTTGTTATCCGCCAATCTTATCCAATACCGGTCGACCTCACTCAATTTCTCTCGGAGTCCATCGGTTTTTCCGGTTAGAGTCAAATGAATTTGTATATGTATATATGAATAAATTCATATGAAGTTCTAAGAATGTCGAATTAGGTCGAATATATGGATGACACTAGGTTACTCAATTTCTTTCGGATTCCATCGATTTCTACAGTTATCTATCGACTTTGTCGAGAGTCCATTTACCCACTTTCACTCATATTAGTTCAATTTTGGTGTATTTTCTTAATCCTACATTTAAATTGAACATAAATTCCTCTAATTTCGTTACAATTGAACTTTGATTTGCCCAATTTGGGTTCTTCGTGGGCCCCTCAAAGCAATAGAGATGATTTACCCAAAATTTAAACATGTTAATACACAAATGATAAAATTAAATGAGATCGAAAAAATTTGAGTGAAATTGAGTAATATTGAAAAATAAAGAGCAAAATTGAACGAAACTGACTAATTTGAAGTGAAATTGAGTGAGTCAATTTCAGAGCGTACAATAGAAGTAATGCTTATGAACTACTCTTGTTAAATTCTATCAGTAATATGTTTATGACTAACATATTGACTACTATGACTCAATGGTTATCATTTCTATTAGTCATTAATCAAAATATGACAAGAAGTGGTATCTTTGGAGTTCCGGTGAAGATTTTGACTTATCATGAAGCATATTATGACAATAAGTGATATATTTAGAGATCCGGTGGGGTTTCTTGTATTGATGGGATATACTTATCAATTTTTATAACATAACAATCAAGAAAAAGATCTTCCAACTCAAAGGCTTTGCTCCAGACATTGTTCGATGGGGATTCTGACTTGTTCGATCTGATAAGTCTGAATATCTATACCAGAACTCTAAATATAGCAATGAAATCGATGGAATCCGAGAGAAATTGAGTGAGGCGGACCGAAATTGACCAAGATCGATAGGCACTTGGTCAAAATAATGGATAGCGTGAGAAACCGATGGAATCCGAGAGAAACCGATGGAATCCAAGAGAAACTTTATTTTTTATCCCATCCACTATTGGCACTTAATCTTACCAATATTGGTCGCCTCACTAATATTCAATCGGATTTCATCGTTTTTTTCCAGTTATCCATCATTTTAACCGACTGTATGTGCAAAATACAAAAAAGCACACGGATCACTACTATCCAACTGTGATGGAGAATTGCCTCCCAATTCAATATAATTCAATTCAATTGTCTCAATTCAAAAGGGTTGTTTTTATATTTTCTTCAATTTTAATATAGTTTTAACTCACATTTGCCCAATTTGGATTTGCGTCAACCTAATTTATCCAATCTGACTTATTGTCTTCAATTTTAGTCGAATTCATTTGAATCTCACTAAATTTCACTCAGTTTTTTATCGATCTCACCTAAATGCATTTAATTTTGATCGATCTCACTCAAATTATATCAATATATATCAATTTCGCTTAGGTTCATTAAATTTTATTTAATCTCAATCAAACTCAGTCATTTTTTCATCAATCTCATTCGAATTTACTCATTTTTCATTGACCTCACTCATATTCACTTAACTCATATCAATTTAGACTGAATAAAACTTAATGAATGAGTTCGATTAAGACTGAATAAAACTTAATGAATTGAGTGAAATTGATATAATTTGAGTAAGATCAATCAAAATTGACTGTATTCAAGTGAGATTGATGAAACATTGAGTGATTTTTCTAGTGAAATAGAGCATAATTGATTGAATTCAAAATAGATCAAACTCATAAACATCATCGAACAAGGGGTTCATTGCCTTTTCACGTGATCCTAAACCCTACCCATAACTATCCAAATCTTGAGAAATCTCAATAATTTTAAAAAGTTTTATGCAAATCGAACAAGGGGTTTTAACCATCTCCGACAATTTTGTGAACTAAGTTTAGGCGTTAAGTTATGACAATGTAATCCATCTCCGATTAGTCGAAATATCTATATTGAAAACCTAAATCTAGTAATAAACCTTAAAATATGCTTTATTTTATACCTGATTGACCAAAATGTATACCGGAGGTCAATATCTAGGCCTCTTCACCAGAAATCTAAAAATATTGTTCTTGTCATCTTCTGATTAATGACCTTTATGACTAAGTTGGAATCTTCATTAGAACTCCAAACCTACGGATGTTTGTTATTATCATAAACGACCTTCAGAATAAGTCAGAATCGTTCCCGAAACTTTAAAAATACCACTTCATGTCATATTTAGATTAATGACCTCTTCCACTAAGTTGGAATCTTCACTAAAACTACGGATGTTCATCGTAATTATCCTTAACGACCTCTTCATGTAAATCAAAATCTTCCCTGGAACCCTAAACCTACCGATATTCGTCATGTTATCCTTATTGACCTCTTATCCAAATTAAGAATCTCCACCGGAATCTATAATCTACGATCATCAGACTTCAAAAAGATCAAAAGAGGGTGTTATAAGTTATTACCAAGTATAACCGTACTAAAATGGACGGATACAATTTTTTTCCAATGAGTCCCACGGATCACAATCCGTATGACTAGATAGAACCAGATATCAATCGTCGATGGATTTCGATCACACGGTCTATCTTTCTCCCTCAAAATTTTGACAAACAAAAACACATTTACTCTCACAGATTACAGAAATTCTTTCACTTCCCCCCCTTCCCGCTCTGTTTCCCCCTTTCTCTTTACTCTCCCCTCCCAATTTCTCTCATAATCTGGCTCTATCACTCTTATTTTGTTCAGATTAATTTCAATTTTTTCATGCTTTAGCTTCCCTCAATTTTTTTTAATTTTTTTTGGTTGTATGATTACTGATACTTTTTTCGAAGAAGTTAGGGTTTTGTTTTGGTATCCTAAATTTAGGTTTGTGAAATCCTTTGCTATTTACGTGTTGCTTCTTTGTTTGAAGAGATAACCACCGGTTGGGCGGCTGGTATTGGAGTTATAGAGCAGCTTTTTCAATGGTGCTTCCAGGTAATTTAATCTGAAGCAAGAGAGAATTATTTGTTTAATCAAACAAGATAGTTTGATTTCAAGAACAAGAAAGAGAAGATGTGTTTGAATTAAAGTTGAGTTTCTGCAAGGACATGGGTTCGAATTTGAGAGAGTAGGTGTTTTAGGTTTACTAATTTGAGAAATCAGATGTTGTTGCCATGGATTTGATATAGTGTTGATGGTTGGATGTGATGTGAATACAGGGTAGAAGTCGAATATGAATTAGAAGATGGCGAGGTTCCCAGATCTTGTGAGAGTCCTCAATTGAGAAAAATGATGCTTATTAACCTGTGGAAAGGTAATTTCGAGTCTCTGTCTTTCTTGAATATTAGGGTGTTTGTTTTATGCTCCTCAATTTGGGTTGAGTTTTTGATTTGGGTGTTGATGTTATAGGGGATATTTGAGTTTACCAGAGGTGTTGGTGTTACCAGAGGTGTTGATTAGGGTTGAGTTTTATGCTCCTCAATGGGATGTTGTTGAAGAGATAACCACCGGCTGGGCTGCTGGTATTGAAGTTATAGAGGAAGCTTTTTCAATGGTGCTTCCAGGTAATTTAATTTTATTGCTTGTGCTTATGATGAGTCCATTTAGTAATTACAATTTTCACTTGAGTACTCTTTTGTCCATTAATGTTGAACTTAGATTACTCGAATGAAACCTAGTACTAAACATATGATGGCTGTAATGTTGAACTTAAATTCTCAAATATTCATCCATCTGCTACAAATCTTAATTATCCGTGTCCCATCTAAACTTGGGGCAGATTGGGAATAACACCTATTAGTGATCAGAAGCATCGTATCAAGAAAGCATCTTGTATATAGATTATCCGGTTCATAGAACCTTTATATTCGCATGTCATTTTGAGTAATTGCAGCTGAATGTTTATCGGTGAATTTTATTGTATTTCTGGTGTAGTAGTTGTTCATTATGCGGAAGGGGTCTACTTATATTAATCTACTTCTTTTTGTTTAATTAGTGATTGATGCGACAAAGCAGGAAACATTTACAAACTTGTCAGACTCATGGGCGAAGGATGTGCAGTTATATTGCACTGATCCAGCTTGTGTAAAATGCTCGTTGGGAATCAGGTTGATAGGGTATGTACCTTCTCTTTCAATAAGTATAATATACGTAAGTTTTGTTGGGTGCTCGATTGCAATTGGGGACATGGTTGGTTGTTCTGCAATAGAGATTTGATTGCATTATTTGTATGAGAAAGACAACAAACAAATAATTGATTAGTTCAGACTTTATCGTGTCATTTGCTCCTTCCCTTACTGGTAGATCAATTAATGTGAAATATGGACTGCTAACTCTGAAATCTTTGACAATAAAAGAATTATAATTTCATGAGGTACTTTTAGAAGTTTGGTAAGTTAAAATCTGGAAGGTTTACTTTGTTTTGGTTTTGGTTTCATAACTTGTGGAGAGATGTATGCTACCTTCTTCTGGCATAAGATACTTTGATGTGCTTTGTTGGTTTTGGATACCGCACCTCTTCTTCCTACTATGTACATGTAGTGTACCTGCATTGCTCACAATTTCTTTTTAAGAGTTCCCACTTTAGAAGCACAAAAATACTCATATTAACAACATATTACTCAGGAAAGGTTTTGATTTCTGATCATTTCCACTATGTCCAATTTGGAAATTGGTATAACTTAATGAGAGGCATTTTGGTAATTTTTGTAGTTGTTCACACTCGACCTATTTATGTTCATCCTGTGCACTAAAACCAGATTTAAGGAGGTATTTTTATGTCATATCTGTTTGGAGATGAAGTAACTGGAAACTCCTGGGGAAACCATTGAAGACTAAATAGATGGAAGTTTTAAGTTTCTTATTTAATAATTTTGACATATATAATGTATGCTGTGATTACATCTAACCACCTTGGTGTGTGTTTTTCTAATTTATGGTTGTTTTGCATATAATCTACACAGTAACCATTGTTGATATTCTATAGATATCGTCATATCGGAAGTTCCTAATTTGTTGGAAGAAGGATCTAATGTAGTGAAGAGGAACACTCTGAAACATAAACAAGAAAGACAGGCACATCCTTGCGGAGGTTGTTGTTCCTGAAGAGTTTAGGTCCTACATCGGATACGTACAGTTCTAATGTGGACACAGTTTTTCCTTGAAGCAGCTTGAACATTATGTAAATGATGTGTTGCTTTTTTTTTGTTAAATCTGATTGTTGTTTTCTATTTTCTGTACCCCCAAAAAATATACAGGGAAGTGTCGTGCTTGTCAAAACGACAGAGAGATTAGAGTTTTCTTTACATTTGTCTTTTATTTTCCTTCTTTTATCAATTAGAGAATGCGGTCTCCGTAAATGAAAAATCAAAGTTTGTTTGTTCCTTGATTATCTCAGTTTCTTGTACTTTTTGGTCTTTTTAGGTGTCAGCTAGAGTCAAATCATCAAGATTTCTTCAGCCCGGACTTAAAAAAGCTCTGATTCAGCAATCACAAGAAAATAATCGAAGTCCCAAAATAAATGAACACTTAGCTCTTTTCACCATCTCTCTATTTATGGGCCGGCTTTGCTTAATCTCCCAGTCTATCTCAACTCTCATCTGGCGGACGGCAATAGTAGGCTAGACATGAAAAATTCATCCTTTAATTCATTTTAAAACTTCACCACCTCATAGTAAGCATTTTGAGATGTGTAAACCCTCAATAGAATTAAGGATTTTTTGTGAAACTACCATCCTCATGTGATTCTTATAAATATTCAAGTTTCATGAAAACTTTTCTGCAGTCCAGCTTTTAGGTCGTACAAGTTTCAAAAAACTCTGTAGTTGTCATGCTTGATCTTATTTTCGAGCATTTTGAAATCCTCAAATTCAAGTGACTGCATAAACAAGTCAATGAACAGCAGGGGGCGCAAATTATGCTTATGCTTCATACAAGAGCAGTCGGAATTAAGACCATGATTCACGAATGACCTCCTCTAATTCCTGCATAACCATCCATATAAGAGCCATCAGTGTTCAATTTATAGAAGTCATTCATGGGTTAAGTCCAGGGAACAAAACTTCGAAAAAAGTTGCATTAAAAGATAAAATAGAACTGATAAACACACTGAAACAAAAAAAAGTTATAACCAAATTATAGTCAATTTAGTCGACTCATGTTAAATTTTTTTCTTCAATTTGTTCATCCAAACATTTGCTCGTAGTAAAACAATGATTTGAACAAGTTTTCATGTTTCCATTAAACAAATCCTAATAAGATTGTTGGATTAATACTAATTAAGTTCTCAAATGTCTACTTCAAAAACTGACTTCTCTTTTGAAATGGTGGTGGTGGCTTAAACTTAGTTGTTGGGAGAAGTTTTACCAAGTAATTAATTTTTTGGTTGCTACGAGTATGTGCCTCAAAGTAAAGAGCTACATGAGCACTTTTTGAGATGCTATATAGATTACCTGAAAAAAGGATATAGCGACCAAACACACCTGGCAATGGCTAAAAATTGGTTGACACAACTTTAAAGCAACCCAACTATTTGGTAGTTGCAAGTTTTGTAGCTTAAACCCTTAAAGTGACTAAAATATTGGGTTCTTGCTAACATTTAGAGCAACCATTTAATTTTCTGTTGCTACGAGTATATGCCTCAAAGTAAAGAGCTACATGAGCACTTTTTTAGATGCTATATAGATTACTTGGAAAAAGGATATAGCGACCAAACACATCTGGCTATGGCTAAAAATTAGTTGACACAGATTTAAAGCAGCCAAATTATTTGGCAGTTGCAAGTTTTGTTGCTTAAACTATTAAAGCGACTAAAATATTGGGCTCTTGCTAACATTTAGAGCAACCAATTTATTTTGTTGTTTCTACGAGTCTGTGCCTCAAAGTAAATAGCTACATGATCACTTTTTTAGTTGCTATAAATTACTTGAACAAAAGATCTAGCGATTAAATATATTTTTTCGTTGCTAAATAATAGTGGACACAGGTTTATAGCCGCCAAAATTTCTGGCAGTTGCAATTTTAGATGCTTAAACTATTAAAGCGACTAAATTTCTGAGCTCTTGCTAAGATTTCGGTCGCTTAAACCCGTTTTTCTTGTAGTGGATGCGTCTCATATGCTTCTTAAGAGTCACTTAAGAGTCACTTGAGGATCGTTATTGAACAAGAAGAAGAATCATTTCTGGTTAGTTGCATGGTATTATTAAACCTGATAATCTGGTGGCTAAAGGATGCGGCATTGTGAAGATAATGGGCTTTATTTTGTTTTAAAATCACACTATCTCCATAATCAATCAATATACTGTTATATGTACAGTATTGTTTTTTTTTTGTTTTTTGAAATACATATACTTGAAGTGACTACAGATTTTGAGTAATAATTACTTTACGGCAGTTAATTTTTTCTTTTGAAATAAAAATCAGTTGGAAGTTATTAAATGAGAAATTTTTGTTTCAGTAAATTATGTGCTCAAAATTGAGTTGCCAAATCTGTTCATATTATAATATACAAATATAAATATAATATTATATATCATTATATTATAATAATTGAAATTATGAATATATCTTACGAACATAGTATGTTGGAAATTTTTTAAGGGTGTTGTTTTGTCTGGTAGACTACATTAGAGAAGGTACATTGTTTTCATTTCCAACTACGTATTTTACTACGGACCATCCAACGGGCTGAACTTGTTGTATGTATGATATTTACATCTGGCTGAACCTGTTGTATTTATGATCTTTACATCTGGCTAGGTCTGTTGGAAACAACTCCTTTTGGTGTAGTGGAATAAGAAAGTAACAAGTAGTGGGACAGTTATATGATAGTTGAGAGCACGAGGAGTAGTGGTCATATAAGTCTTCCCTATTTTTTGGACATGACTCCACTACAGTTTCAACAATCGTTACTCCTCCATTTCTTTTGTAACTTCTACCACTTACGAGAAATCAGTGTGTTTCCCCAAGTTTGTTAATAAATGGATTCATCTATTCGAAACTAGGACAAAGAGAACTAAGAGACAAGATATACATAATTATCGATCTATCCCAAAGATAATCAATTCTTCACTACACACTATAATTACTCATCACACTGAGATTTCTCAACCTTCTTTGCTTCCCTCTCGTAAAACCTACCCAATATTCTCCACCTTTGTGATCGAAGAAGGACGTGAACGGCCATTTCTTGATTTAGGCTCGTTCTGTTTGAGTTTGATCTCTCAAACCAACCTGAAAGTACCATTTTACAGTACATTTGTTTTCACCCTAAAACAATTGGCGACCACAGCGGGAGATCAGTCTCTCGGTTACAAAAGTTAATTTTTCGGTTATTCAAAATGGTCGGCCTTAGGCTAGATCTTACAATTAGTGATCCCAATTCCAACTCTTCTAGTACCAATGGTAATCTCCCTGATGCAGCTCCTCCCACAATCAATAGTGATCTTAATGATCCTCGCTCTAACAACGTAAGGGAGATCAGAGACACACCAGATCCAACGTCACTTATAATGGATGAACTTGTACGGAGGCAATAAATCATGTCAAGAACTCTAGCAAGGATGGAGAAAATCACAAACTTTATTCTTGATTTCCTTTACCGGGTGCAAAGGAATTGGGACGAAGCGTCGTTTTCAGGGAAGATTTACCGTCTCTGGGATTGGAGACACCTTCCCAAACGAACATTTTCCCTCCTCATCACATCAGGAGCTTCACCACCTATGAGAATCCAGAAAAAGAAGAAGTTAACCGCCTGGTGGAAAATATATACGAATTGTTACACTTCTCAAAGATCCAATGTAGGGACGTATTTGCTACTGATACACATCTGACCCAGCTCTTTGAAAAGGCACCAGAAGTACCTGCATCACCTTACCCTTATGTAAGCAACATCACATTCATCGAAGAAGATATGATGGATGAAGAAGGACACAATCGAGCCCTGCACGTGGCTGCTTATCTCCAAAAATTTGAATTTCGAAGAGCGCTTGTCGATACTGGTGCTGCATCCAACATAATTACTCTCAAGACGCTTAAGATTTCCGAAGTCCGACCGAGAAGGAACATACACTGTCCCGTTGTGATGAAATATTTTGAAGGAAACCACACCAGCACTTACGGATACATCATCTTAGGAATCAAAGTAGGGCCTATCCGACCGAAAACAAAACTCCATGTTATTGAGAAGGAGCCTGAATATCGTATGATACTGGGAAGACCATGGATTCATGAAAATAAGGTTGTCCCTTTAACTTATCATCAATTCATGAAGACTATGTTGAACGAGAAGATAATTCAAATACCATCGTCATTATCTCCCTATGCTCCAGTTTGAGGTACAAAAAATTTAGATAATTCAAATACCGCTACTAGCTGGACGTTTTTTGAGGAATCTGACAGGGGACTGTCTATGGCTAAACAAAGAGGTAAATTTTTCATGACTACCAATACACCAAGTCACGCTCGGGGCAAAAGAGAATATAAATTTGTGGAAAGTTATGATACCAAAGAAAGAATTGCCTTTTTTCACCGTCGTTGTTATCAATTAGCAGGGGTGACTAGTGGAGGGTCTCCCTATCCAGAACATTCTTAGAGACTTTTTAAGCCTTGTATTGGTTGTTAAGTTCAATAATTACTAGTGGTCATCATATTCTTGCTTCGGTTTGCTAAATTAGGTTCTCTTTAGTCATTTCGAGGCAATTTTTTTAAATATTTGAACCATTTTCCTTCATTTTTGTGTATTAATCTTCAATATACATTTTTAGAGATTAAATAACGCTTATATTGGTTGGTAAGTTTAATTATTTGTGATTGTTATCATGTTCTTGCTTCAGTTGGCTTAATAAGGTTCTCTTTTGTCATTTCGAACCAAAAATTGTTAAGCTTGAACCTACTTTCCTTCATTTTGGTGTATTAATCTTCAATATACATTCTTAGAGACTTATTAATCCTTGTATCGGTTGTTAAATTCAATTATTTGTGGTGGTTATGATGTTGTTGCTTCATTTTTCTCAATAAGGTTCCCTTTTGTCATTTTGAACAAAAAATTAATAAATTTGAACCTATTTTCCTTCACTTTTGTTTATTAATCTTCAATATACATTCTTAGAGACTTGTTAAGCCTGTATTCGTTGTTAAGTTCAATTATTTTGGTGGTTATCATATTTTTGCTTCAGTTGGCTCAGTAAGGTTCTTTTTTGTCATTTCAAACCAAAATATGTTAATTTTGAACCAATTTCCTTCTTTTTTGTGTATTAATCTGCAATATACATTCTTACATACTCGTTAAGGCTTATATTGGTTGTTCAGATCAAGTATTTGAGGTTTTTATCATGTTCTTGCTTCGGTTTGCTCAATTAGTCTATCTTTTGTCATTTTGGACCAAAAATTGTTAAATTTGAGTCATTTTCCTTCATTTTTGTGTATTAATCTTGAATATACATTCTCATAGACTCAATAAGGGTTATATTGGTTGTTAAGTTCAATTATTTGTGGTTGTTATCGTGTTCTTGTTTCGATTTGCTCAATTAAGTTCTCTTTTGTAATTTTGAACAAAACATTAATAAATTTGAAATAATTGTATTCACTTTTGCTTATTAATCTTCAGTATACATTCTTAGAGATTTATTAAGGCTTATATTGGTTGTTAAGTTTAATTATTTTTGGTGGATATCATGTTCTTGTTTCGGTTTGCTCAACAAGGTTCTCTTTTGTCATTTTGAACAAAAAAATAATAAATTTGAACCTATTTTCCTTCACTTTTGTGTACTAATATTTAAAATACATTCTTAGACACTTGTTAATCTTGTATTCATTGTTAAGTTCAATTATTTTGGTGGTTATCATATTTTTTCTTCGTTTTGCTCAGTAAGGTTCTCTTTTGTCATTTCAAACCAAAATATGTTAATTTGAACCAATTTCTTTTTTTTTTGTGTATAAATCTCCAATATACGTTCTTAGAGACTCGTTAAGGCTTATATTGGTTGTTAAACTCACGTTTTGAGGTCGTTATCATGTTCTTGCTTCGGATTGCTCAATAAGGCTCTCTTTTATCATTTCAGACCAAAATTTGTTAAATTTGAGTCATTTTCCTTCATTTTTGTGTATTAATCTTCAATATACATTCATAAAGATTCGATAAGGCTTATGTTGGTTGTTAAGTTCAATTATTTGTTGTTCTTATCATGTTGTTGCTTCGATTTGCTCAATAAGGTTCTCTTTTGTCATTTTGAATAAAAAATTAATAAATTTCAACCAATTTTATTCACTTTTGTTTGTAATATTCAATATACATTCTTAGAGATTTATTAAGCCTTGTATTGGTTGTTAAGTTCAATTATTTGTGGTGGTTATCATGTTCTTGCTTCGGTTTGCTCAATAAAGTTCTCTTTTGTCATTTTGAATAAAAAAATAATAATTTTGAACCTATTTTCCTTCATTTTTGTGTATTAATCTTCAATATACAATCTTAGAGACTTGTTAAGCCTGTATTGGTTGTTGTGTTCAATTATATGTTGTGGTTATCATATTTTTGCTTCGGTTTTCTCTTTTGTCATTTCAAACCACCATATGTAAAATTTGAACCAATTTTATTCACTTTTATGTATTAATCTTTAGTATACATTCTTAGAGATTCAGTAAGGCTTATATTGTTTTTTAAGTCCAATTATTTGGGGTTGTTACATGTTCTTACCTTGGTTTGTTCTATAAGGCTCTTCTTTCTCATTTTGAATAACCAAAATATGTTTAATTTGAACAATTGTCCTTCCTTTTTGTGTATCTATATGTAACACATTCTTAAAGGCTTTTTAAAGCTTGCTTTGGTCGTTTATAGTGTTTATCATATTCTTGCTTTAATTCGCTCAATAATGAACTTTTTTTCATTTCTAACCAAAATATGATAAATTGGAACAAATTTCTTTCACTTTTATGTATTAATATTCAATATATATTCTTAGAGACTTGTTAAGCCTAGTATTGGTTGTTAAGTTCATTTATTTGTGGTGCTTATCATGTTCTTTCTTCGGTTTGCTCAATAAGGTTCTTTTTTGTAATTTTAAACAAACAAATGTTAAATTTGAACTATTTTCCTTCACTTTTGTGTAGTAATCTTCAATATATATTCTTAGAAACTTGCTAAGCCTTGTATTTGTTGTTAAGTTCAATTATTTGTGGTAGTTATCATATTATTGCTTCGGTTAGCTCAAGAAGGTTCTCTTTTGTCATTTCAAACCAAAATATGTTAAGTTTGAACCAATTTCATTCACTTTTGTGTATTAATCTTTAATATACATTCTTAGAGACTTGTTAAACATTGTATTGGTTGTTGATTTCAATTAATTCTAGTGGTTATCATATTCTTGCTTCGGTTTGCTAAATTAGGTTCTCTTTTGTCATTTCGAGCCAAAAATTGTTAAAGTTGAACCATTTTCCCTCATTTTTGTGTATTAATCTTCAATATACATTCTTAGAGATTCGATAAGGCTTATATTGGTTAGTAATTTTAATTATTTTTGATTGTTATCAAGTTCTTCCTTCGGTTTGCTTAATAAGGTTCTCTTTTGTCATTTCGAACCAAAAATTGTTAAACTTGAACCAAATTTCCCTCACTTTTGTGTATAAATCTTCAATATACATTCTTGGAGAATTGTTAATCCTTGTATTGGTTGTTAATTTCAATTATTTGTGGTGATTATTATGTTCTTTCTTCGGTTGCTCAATAAGGTTCTCTTTTGTCATTTTGAACAAAAAAATAATAAATTTGAACCTATTTTCCTTCACTTTTGTGTATTAATCTTCAATATACATTATTAGAGACTTGTTAATCCTGTATTGGTTGTTGAGTTCAATTATATGTTGTGGTTATCATAATTTTGCTTTGGTTTACTCAATAAGGTTCTTTTGGGTCATTTCAAACCACAATATGTTAAATTTGAACAGATTTTATTCACTTTTATGTATTAATATTTAGTATACATTCTTAGAGATTCAGTTAAGGCTTATATTGGTTGTTAAGTCCAATTATTTGTGGTTGTTACATGTTCTTACCTTGGTTTGTTCTATAAGGCTCTTCTTTCTCATTTTGAATAACCAAAATATGTTTAATTTGAACAATTGTCCTTCCTTTTTGTGTGTTTATATGTAACATACATTCTTAGAGGCTTTTTAAAGCTTGAATTTGTCGTTTATAGTGTTTACATATTCTTGCTTCAATTCGCTCAATAATGCATATTTTTTTTCATTTCGAACCAAAATATGATAAATTTGAACAAATTTCTTTAACTTTTATGTACTAATCTTCAATATACATTCTTAGAGACTTGTTAAGCTTAGTATTGGTTGTTAAGCTCATTTTTTTATGGTGGTTATCATGTTCTTTCTTCGGTTTGCTCAATAAGATCCTCTTTTGTAATTTTACACAAAAAAATGTAAAATTTGAACTATTTTGCTTCAGTTTTGTGTATTAATCTTCAATATACATTGTTAGAGACTTTTTAAGCCTTGCATTTCTTGTTAATTTCAAATATTTATGGTGGTTATCATATTCTTGCTTCGGTATGCTCAAAAAGGTTCTCTTTTCCCATTTCAAACCTAAATATGTTAAGTTTGAACCAAATTCACTCACTTTTGTGTACTTATCCTTAATATACATTCTTAGAGACTTGTTAAGTCTTGTATTAGTTGTTAAGTTCAATTATTTCTAGTGGTCATCATATTCTTGCTTCGGTTTGCTAAATTAGGTTCTCTTTTCTTATTTCGAGCCAATTTTTTTAAATATTTGAACCATTTTCCTTCATTTTTGTGTATTAAACTTCAATATACATTCTTAAATATTCGATAAGGCTTATATTGGTTGGTAAGTTTAATTATTTTTGATTGTTATCATGATCTTGCTTCGGTTTGCTTAATAAGGTTATCTTTTGTCATTTCGAACCAAAAATTGTTAAGCTTGAACCTACTTTCCCTCATTTTTGTGTATTAATCTTCAGTATACATTCTTAAAGACTTTTTAATCCTGTCTTCGTTGTTAAGTTCAATTAGTTTGGTGGTTATCATATTTTTGCTTCGTTTTGCTCAGTAAAGTTCTCTTTTGTCATTTCAAACCAAAATATGTTAATTTTGAACCAAATTCCTTATTTTTTTGTGTATTAATATGCAATATACATTCTTAGAGACTCGTTAAGGCTTATATTGGTTGTTAAGCTCAAGTATTTGAGGTTTTTATCATGTTCTTGCTTCGGTTTGCTCAATAAGGCTCTCTTTTGTCATTTTGGACCAAAAACTGTTAAATTTGAGTCATTTTCCTTCATTTTTGTGTATTAGTCTTCAATATACATTCTTAGAGATTTGATAAAGATTATATTGGTTATTAAGTCCAATTATTTGTTGTTGTTATCGTGTTCTTGCTTCAGTTTGCTCAATAAGGTTCTCTTTTGTCATTTTGAACAAAAAATTAAAAAATTTGAACCAATTTTATTCATTTTTGTGTATTAATCGTCAATATACATTCTTAGAGATTCGATAAGGCTTATATTGGTTCTTAAGTTCAATTATTTGTGGTTGTTATCATGTTCTTGCTTCGATTTTCTTAATAAGGTTCTCTTTTGTCATTTTGAACAAAAAATTAATAAATTTGAACCAATTTTATTCACCTTTGTTTATTAATCTTCATTATACATTCTTAGATATTTGTTAAGACTTATATTGGTTGTTAAGTTCAATTCTTTATGGTGGTTATCATGTTCTTGCTTCGATTTGCTCAATAAGTTCTCTTTTGTCATTTTGAACAAAAAATTAATAAATTTCAACCAATTTTATTCACTTTTGTTTATTAATCCTTAGTATACATTCTTAGAGATTTATTAAGGATTATATTGGTTGTTAAGTTCAATTATTTGTGGTGGTTATCATGTTCTTGCTTTGGTTTGCTCAATCAGGTTCTCTTTTGTCATTTCAACCCACAATATATAAAATTTGAACCACTTTTATTCCTTTTTATGTATTGATAGTTAGTATACATTCTTAGAGATTCAGTAAGTCTTATATTGGTTGTTAAGTCCAATTATTTGTGGTTGTTACATGTTCTTGCCTTGGTTTGTTCTATAAGGCTCTTCTTTCTCATTTTGAATAGCCAAAATATTTTTAATTTGAACAATTGTCCTTCAATTTTGTGTATCTATATGTAAAATACATTCTTTGAGGCTTTTTGAGCTTTATTTGGTCATTTATAGTGTTTATCATATTTTTGCTTCAATTCGCTCAATAATACACTTTTTTTCATTTCGAACCAAAATATGATAAATTTGAACAAATTTCTTTCACTTTTATGTATTAATCTTCAATATGCATTCTTAGAGACTTGTTAAGCCTTGTATTGGTTTTTATGTTCAATTATTTGTGGTGGTTATCATATTCTTGCTTCGGTTTGCTCAAGAAGGTTCTCTTTTCTCATTTCAAACCTAAATATGTTAAGTTTGAACGAATTTCATTCACTTTTGTGTTATAATCCTTAATATACATTCTTAGAGACTTGTTAAGCCTTGTATTGGTTGTTGAGTTCAATTATTTCTAGTGGTCATCATATTCTTGCTTCGGTTTGCAAAATTAGGTTCTCTTTTATCATTTCGAGCCAAAAATTGTTAAACTTGAACCTACTTTCCCTCATTTTTATGTATAAATATTCGTTATACATTCTTAGATATTCGATAAGGCTTATATTGGTTGGTAAGTTTAATTATTTGTGATTTTTATCATGTTCTTACTTCGGTTTGCTTAATAAGGTTCTCTTTTGTTATTTTGGACCAAAAATTGTTAAACTTGAGTCATTTTCCTTCATTTTTGTGTATTAATCTTCAATATATATTTTTAGAGATTCGATAAGGCTTATATTGGTTGTTAAGTTCAATTATTTGTGGTTGTTATCATGTTCTTGCTTCGGTTTGCTTAATAATGTTCTCTTTTGTTATTTTGAACAAAAATTTAATAAATTTGAACCTATTTTCCTTCTTTTTTGTGTATCAATATGCAATATACATTCTTAGAGACCCGTTAAGGTTTATATTGGTTGTTAAGCTCAAGTATTTGAGGTTGTTATCATGATCTTGTTTCGGTTTGCTCAATAAGGCTGTCTTTTGTCATTTTGGACCAAAAATTGTTAATTTGAGTCATTTTCCTTAATTTTTGTGTATTAATCTTCAAAATACATTCTTAGAGATTCGATAAGGCTTATATTGGTTGTTAAGTTTAATTATTTGTGGTTGTTATCATGTTCTTGCTTCGGTTTGCTCAATAAGGTTCCTTTTTGTCATTTCAACCCACAATATGTAAAATTTGAACCACTTTTATTCCCTTTTATGTATTAATCTTTAGTATACATTCTTAGAGATTCAGGAAGGATTATATTAGTTGTTAAGTCCAATTATTTGTATTTGTTACATGTTCT
The DNA here is from genome assembly GCA_023531435.1 of Papaver californicum. NCBI lineage: Eukaryota > Viridiplantae > Streptophyta > Magnoliopsida > Ranunculales > Papaveraceae > Papaver > Papaver californicum. Next base: position 38,731 of record JAJJMC010017880.1, on the reverse strand, counting down.
TTCCTTGATTTGTTCTATAAGGCTCTTCTTTCTCATTTTGAATAACCAAAATATGTTTAATTTGAACAAGTGTCCTTCACTTTGTGTATCTATATGTAAAATACATTCTTAGAGGCTTTTTAAAGCTTTATTTTGTCGTTTATAGTGTTTATCATATTCTTGCTTCAATTCGCTCAATAATGCACTTTTTTTCATTTCGAACCAAAATATGATAAATTTGAACAAATTTCTTTCACTTTTATGTATTAATCTTCAATATACATTCTTAGAGACTTGTTAAGCTTAGTATTGGTTGTTAAGTTCATTTTTTTATGGTGGTTATCATGTTCTTTCTTCGGTTTGCTCAATAAGATCCTCTTTTGTAATTTTACACAAAATATAAAATTTGAACTATTTTCCTTCAATTTTGTGTATGAATCTTCAATATACCTTCGTAGATACTTGTTAAGCCTTTTATTGGTTGTTAAGTTCAATTATTTGTGGTGGTTATCATATTCTTGCTTCGATTTGCTCAAGAAGGTTTTCTTTTCTCATTTCAAACCTAAATATATTAAGTTTGAACCAATTTCATTCACCTTTGTGATTTTATCCTTAATATACATTCTTAGAGACTTGTTAAGCCTTTTATTGGTTGTTAAGTACAATTATTTCTAGTGGTCATCATATTCTTGCTTCGGTTTACAAAATTAGGTTCTCTTTTATCATTTCGAGCCAAAAATTGTTAAACTTGACCCTAAATTCCCTCATTTTTATGTATAAATCTTCAATATACATTCTTAGAGATTCGATAAGGCTTATATTGGTTGGTAAGTTTAATTATTTGTGATTTTTATCATGTTCTTGCTTAATAAGGTTCTCTTTTGTTATTTTGAATTTTTTTTTGATAAATTTGAACCTATTTTCCTTTTTTTTGTGTATCAATATGCAATATACATTCTTAGAGACTCGTTAAGGTTTATATTGGTTGTTAAGCTCAAGTATTTGAGGTTGTTATCATGATCTTTTTTCTGTTTGCTCAATAAGGCTGTCTTTTGTCATTTTGGACCAAAAATTGTTAAATTTGAGTCATTTTCCTTCATTTTTGTGTATTAATCTTCAATATACATTCTTAGAGATTCGATAAGGCTTATATTGGTTTTTAAGTTCAATTGTTTGTGGTTGTTATCATGTTCTTGCTTCGGTTTGCTCAATAAGGTTCCCTTTTGTCATTTCAACCCACAATATGTAAAATTTGAACCACTTTTATTCCCTTTTATGTATTAATCTTTAGTATACATTCTTAGAGATTCATCAAGGCTTATATTAGTTGTTAAGTCCAACTATTTGTGGTTGTTACATGTTCATGCCTTGGTTTGTTCTATAAGGCTCTTCTTTCTCATTTTGAATAACCAAAATATGTTTAATTTGAACAAGTGTCCTTCACTTTTGTGTATCTATATTTAAAATACATTCTTAGAGGCTTTTTAAAGCTTTATTTGGTCGTTTATAGTGTTTATCATATTCTTGCTTCAATTCGCTCAATAATGCACTTTTTTTCATTTCGAGCCAAAATATGATAAATTTGAACAAATTTCTTTCACTTTTATGTATTAATCTTCAATATACATTCTTAGAGACTTGTTAAGCCTAGTATTGGTTGTTAAGTTCAATTATTTGTGGTGGTTATCATGTTCTTTCTTCGGTTTGCTCAATAAGGTTCTCTTTTGTAATTTTAACCAAAAAAATATAAATTTTGAATTATTTTCCTTCATTTTTGTGTATGAATCTTCAATATACCTTCTTAGAGACTTGTTAAGTGATAAGTGCATAATTTATACATTTTAAGTATCATTTCCTTATTCTTATTTGCTAGATTTTGTGTGAATTACCGTGTTTTATTATTACTTTTCTAGTTTGTGTGTTTTATCAGGTTACATCTCTGAAACAAGTGAAATAGAGCTTTACAAGAGAAGAATTGCCAAATACCCAGTGGATCTTGTAGATAATTAAATTACGAAGCCAACAGCGAAAGAACAAGGTCATTCCGACTTGGTATAAGAAAGTTATGGGAGAAACAAGAATTAAGGGCAAATTGGTCATTTACTAGGAGATTACTATTTACACCCCTTCATAAGCTAAGGGCCAGCTGAATTCAAATATGGTTATGGGCACCCGCACTATTACTCAGGGCTTCTAGATTTTTAAAGTTATTAAGGGCGCCATTTTCCCCAAATTCAAATCATGAAGATTGATCATAATCGTGATCAAATGATGATGGGGTCTGTTGATAGTGATTCAAGAGGGAAAGGTTGATGATGGTTAGCCTGGCCTGTGATGGAAGCGATGATGGGATTGATGATTATGAGCAGTGAACTCGATGCTTGCAGTGAAGCTTCATTATATGATTGCTCGGTGATTTATCGTGATGATCACGTCACTGCTGATGGTGACTGTTGGTTGTAAGCAGATGACAGTTCGAAGATGAAGGTAGCCGTCATTATTGAAGTTCGCTGAATGGTTTAATGTGAGACGAGAATGGCTGATGTTGCTACTCGAGAGTTTTGACGTGATGAAGCCATTGTCGCTCTTGAGAAATAATTAAAACAAGGTTTAAGATGGGTATCAGTTGTTGGTTAATGGACAGTATGGAACCATTGCTGCTGCTACGTGAGATCATAGATTGCTGAGATG
>JAJJMC010017880.1:25299-36051 GCA_023531435.1 Papaver californicum | reverse complement strand
CAGTTCCCTATTGAGAATCCTATTTGGTTTCAAATTTGACATAAGCTATATAAATAGAGCCATATACCATACAGCGGGGGAGATCCGGACATACTTAAGGAGAAAAACACAGCTGCATAGACTGCCGGACACAGACATACTTTGACGGACACAACTTCACGTCCAGAGAAGAGAGGACGTACAGGAGACACTTTTGGGGTTAGTTTGTATTATTTTCTTAATTAAGTTTCATGGTTTTTAAGAAAGTCATGTTGGGATAATTCCTTTGTTAGGGCGAAAGGAAGAACTTGTATATATGGTTTTCTTTGTGTTTCAAACTAGAGTTTTCAATTATATGAACTAAATATCATTAATTTGTCTCTCTCTCAACGTTTTACCGTCTAGATTATTTTTCATGTTCTATGCCACGTATACTTCATTGTTTGATTAGTAGAAGGACTCGTTCAAACCTTGTATTAAATTGTTTTATGAATATTCTTTGACTCTTTATGCCCCGTATACTTAGTACTTCGAAATTCTACTTTAGGTTGAGAACAAACAATTCTTTTTGAAATCGAGACTCTATGTGACGAACGCAATTAAACCCTAATCTACAACGGATTCCCGGAACCTTAACATTTTCCTCCTACTGTTTTCAAACTTTATTAAAAAATCTTAAATCATTAGTTAATTAAATTCTTTATAAATAAAACCTAAAAAAAATATTTTAATCCAAACTCCTCGTGGGAACGAACCGTATTTGCTCTTGTCTACATCTTTCGACACTGTGCGCTTGAGGTAAAACAAAGTCGGTTTTCCGACGCATCATTAAGCCTTGTATTGGTTGTTAAGTTCAATTATTTGTGGTGGTTATCATATTCTTGCTTCGATTTGCTCAAGAACGTTCTCTTTTCTCATTTCAAACCTAAATATGTTAAGTTTGAACCAATTTCATTCACTTTTGTGTTTTAATCCTTAATATACATTCTTAGACACTTGTTAATCCTTGTATTGGTTGTTAAGTTCAATTATTTCTAGTGGCCATCATATTCTTGCTTCGGTTTGCTAAATTAGGTTCTGTTTTATCATTTTGAGCCAAAGTTTGTTAAACTTGAACCTACTTTCCCTCAGTTTTATGTATAAATCTTCAATATACATTCTTAGAGATTCGTTAAGGCTTATATTGGTTGGTAAGTTTAATTATTTGTGATTGTGATTATGTTCTTGCTTCAGTTTGCTTAATAAGGTTCTCTTTTGGTATTTTGAACAAAAATTTAATAAATTTGAACCTATTTTCCTTCTTTTTTGTGTATCAATATGCAATATACATTCTTAGAGACTCGTTAAGGTTTATATTGGTTGTTAAGCTCAAGTATTTGAGGTTGTTATCATGTTGTTGCTTCTGTTTGCTCAATAAGGTTCTCTTTTGTGATTTTGAACAAAAAATTAATAAATTTGAACCAATTTTCCTTCACTTTTGTGTATTAATATTCATTATACATTCTTAGAGACTTGTTAAGCCTGTATTCGTTGTTTAGTTCAATCATTTTGGTGGTTATCATATTTTTGTTTTGTCTTGTTCAGTAAGGTTCTCTTTTGTCATTTCAAACCAAAATATGTTAATTTTAAACCAATTCCCTTCTTTTTTCTGTATTAATATGCAAAATACATTCTTAGAGACTCTTTATGGCTTATATTGGTTGTTAAGCTCAAGTATTTGAGGTTGTTATCATGTTCTTGCTTCGGTTTGCTCAATAAGGCTCTCTTTTGTCATTTTGAACAAAAAAATAAAAAAATTTGAACCAATTTTATTCATTTTTGTGTATTAATCTTTTATATACATTCTTAGAGATTCGATAAAGCTTATATTGGTTTAAGTTCAATTATTTGTTGTTTTTATCATGTTCTTGCTTTGGTTTGCTCAATAAGGTTCTCTTTTGTCATTTTGAACAAAAAAATAAAAAATTTGAACCAATTTTATTCATTTTTGTGTATTAATCTTTTATATACATTCTTAGAGATTCTATAAGGCTTATATTTGTTGTTAAGTTCAATTATTTGTGGTTGTTATCATGTTCTTGCTTCGGTTTGCTCAATAAGGTTCCCTTTTGTCATGTCAACCCACAATATGTAAAATTTGAACCACTTTTATTCCCTTTTATGTATTAATCTTTAGTATACATTCTTAGAGATTCAGAAAGGCTTATATTGGTTGTTAAGTCCAATTATTTGTGGTTGTTACATGTTCTTGCCTTGGTTTGTTCTATAAGGCTCTTCTTTCTTATTTTGAATAACCAAAATATGTTTAATTTGAACAAGTGTCCTTCACTTTTGTGTATGTATATGTAAAATACATTCTTAGATGCTTTTTAAAGCTTTATTTTGTCGTTTATAGTGTTTATCATATTCTTGCTTCAATTCGCTCAATAATGCACTTTTTTTCATTTCGAACCAAAATATGATAAATTTGAACAAATTTCTTTCACTTTTATGTATTAATCTTCAATATACATTCTTAGAGACTTGTTAAGCCTAGTATTGGTTGTTAAGTTCATTTATTTTGGGTGGTTATCATGTTCCTTCTTCGGTTTTCTCAATAAGGTTCTCTTTTGTAATTTTAACCCAAAAAAATGTAAATTTTGAACTATTTTCCTTCCGTTTGTGTGTGAATCTTCAATATACCTTCTTAGATACTTGTTAAGCCTTGTGTTGGTTGATAAGTTCAATTATTTGTGGTGGTTATCATATTCTTGCTTCGATTTGCTCAAGAAGGTTTTGCTTTTCTCATTTCAAACCTAAATATGTTAAGTTTGAACCAATTTCATTCACTTTTGTGTTTTAATCCTTAATATACATTCTTAGAGACTTGTTAAGCCTTGTATTGGTTGTTAAGTACAACTATTTCTAGTGGTCAACATATTCTTGCTTCGGTTTACAAAATTAGGTTCTCTTTTATCATTTCGAGCCAAAAATTGTTAAACTTGAACCTAAATTCCCTCATTTTATGTATAAATCTTCAATATACATTCTTAGAGATTCGATAAGGCTTATAATTGTTGGTTAGTTTAATTATTTGTGATTTTTATAATGTTCTTGCTTCGGTTTGCTTAATAAGGTTCGCTTTTGTTATTTTGAACAAAAATTTAATAAATTTGAACCTATTTTCCTTCTTTTTTGTGTATCAATATGCAATATACAATCTTAGAGAGTCGTTAAGGTTTATATTTGTTATTAAGCTCAATTATTTGTGGTTGTTATCATGTTCTTGCTTCGGTTTGCTTAATAAGGTTCTCTTTTGTTATTTTAAACAAAACAATGTTAAATTTGAACTATTTTCCTTCAATTTTGTGTATTAATATTCAATATACATTCTTAGAGACTTGTTAAGCCTTGTATTGGTTGTTAAGTTCAATTATTTGTGGTGGTTATCATATTCTTGTTTCGATTTGCTAAATTAGGTTCTCTTTTGTCATTTTGAAAAAATTTTAAAAAGTTTGAACCAATTTTATTCATTTTGGTGTATTAATCTTCAATATACATTCTTAGAAATTAGATAAGGCTTATATTGGTTGTTAAGTTCAATTATTTGTGGTTGTTATCATGTTCTTGCTTCGGTTTGCTCAATAAGGTTCTCTTCATCATTTTGAACAGAAAAATAATAAATTTGAATCAATTTTATTCACTTTTATTTATTAATATTCAGTATACATTCTTAGATATTTAATAAGCAATTTATTGGTTTTTAAGTTCAATTATTTGTGGTGGTTATCATGTTCTTGCTTCGGTTTGCTCAATAAGGTTCTCTTTTGTCATTTTGAACAAAAAATATAATAATTTTGAACCTATTTTCCTTCACTTTTGTGTATTAATCTTCAACATGCATTCTTAGAAACTTGTTAAGCCTGTATTGGTTGTTGAGTTCAATTATATGTTGTGGTTATCATATTTTTCTTCGGTTTTCTCAATAAGGTTCTCTTTTGTCATTTCAAACTATAATATGTAAAATTTGAACCAATTTTATTCACTTTTATTTATTAATCTATAGTATACATTCTTAGAGATTCAATAAGGCTTATATTGGTTGTGAAGCCCAATTATTTGTTGTTGTTATCATGTTCTTGCCTTGGTTTGTTCTATAAGGCTCTTCTTTCTCATTTTGAATAACCAAAATAGGTTTAATTTGAACAATTGTCCATCATTTTTGTGTATCTGTATGTAACATACATTCTTAGAGGCTTTTTTAAGCTTGCTTTGGTCGTTTATAGTGTTTATCATATTCTTGCTTTAATTCGCTCAATAATTAACTTTTTTTCATTTCGAACCAAAATATGATAAATTTGAACAAATTTCTTTCACTTTTATGTATTAATCTTCAATATACATTCTTAGAGACTTGTTAAGCCTAGTATTGGTTGTTAAGTTCATTTATTTGTGGTGGTTATGTTTGCTCCATAAGGTTCTCTTTTGTTATTTCGAACAAAAAATTAATAAATATCAACCAATTTTATTCAATTTTGTTTATTAATCTTCAGTATATATTCTTAGAGATTTATTAAGGCTTATATAGGTTTTTAAGTTCAAATATTGGAGGTTGTTATCATGTTCTTGATTCGGTTTGCTCAATAAGGCTCTCTTTTGTCATTTCGAACAAAAAATTGTTAAATTTGAGTCATTTTCCTTCATGTTTGTGTATCAATCTTCAATGTACATTCTTAGAGATTCGATAAGGCTTATATTGGTTAGTAAGTTTAATTACTAGTGATTGTTATCATGTTCTTGCTTCGTTTTGCTTAATAAGGTTCTCTTTAGTCATTTCGTACCAAAAATTGTTAACCTTGAACCTACTTTCCCTCATTTTTGTGTATAAATCTTCAATATACATTCTTAGATACTTTTTAAGCCTTATATTGGTCGTTAAGTTTAATTATTTGTGGTGGTTATCATATTCTTGCTTCGGTTTGCTCAAGAAGATTCTCTTTTGCCATTTCAAACCTAAATATGTTAAGTTTGAACCGATTTCATTCAATCTTATGTATTAATCCTTCAAATACATTCTTAAAGACTTGTTAATCCTTGTATTGGTTCTTAAGTTCAATTATTTCTAGTGGTTATCATATTCTTGCTTTGGTTTGCTAAATTAGGTTCTCTTTTGTCATTTCGAGCCAAAAATTGTTAAATTTGAACCATTTTCCTTCATTTTTGTGTATTAATATTCAGTATACATTCTTCGAGATTCAATAAGGCTTATATTGGTTGGTAAGTTTAATTTTTTGTGATTGTTATCATTTTCTTTCTTCGGTTTGCTTAATATTGTTCTCTCTTGTCATTTCGAACCAAAAATTATTAAACTTGAGCCTACTTTCCCTCATTTTACTGTATAAATCTTCAATATACATTCTTAGAGACTTGTTAATCCTTTCGATAAGGCTTATATTGGTTGTTAAGTTCAATTATTTGTGGTTGTTATCATGTTCTTGCTTTGCTCAATAAGGTTCTGTTTTGTCATTTTGAATAAAAAATTAATAAATTTGAACCAATTTTATTCACTTTTGTTTATTAATCTTCAGTATACATTCTTAGAGATTTATTAAGGCTAATATTGGTTGTTAAGTTCAATTATTTGTGGTGGTTATCATGTTGTTGCTTCTGTTTGCTCAGTAAGGTTCTCTTTTGTCATTTTGAACAAATAATTAATAAATTTGAACCTATTTTTCTTCACTTTTGTGTATTAGTCTTCAATATACATTCTTAGAGACTTGTGAAGCCTGTATTAGTTGTTAAGTTCAATTATTTTGGTGGTTATCATATTTTTGCTTCGTTTTGCTCAGTAAGGTTCTCTTTTGTCATTTCAAACCAAAATATATTAATTTTGAACCAATTTCCTTCCTTTTTTGTGTATTATTCCGCAATATACATTCTTAGAGACTCGTTAAGGCTTATATTGGTTGTTAAGCTCAAGTATTTGAGGTTGTTATCATGTTCTTGCTTCGGTTTGCTCAATAAGGCTTGTCATTTTGGACCAAAAATAGTTAAATTTGAGTCATTTTCCTTCATTTTTGTGTATTAATCTTCAATATACATTCTTAGAAATTAGATAAGGCTTATATTAGTTGTTAAGTTCAATTATTTGTGGTTGTTATCATGTTCTTGCTTCGATTTGCTCAATAAGGTTCTCTTTTGTCATTTTGAAAGAAAAAATAATAAATTTGAACCAATTTTATTCACTTTTGTTTATTAACCTTTAGCATACATTCTTAGAGATTTGTTAAGGCTTATATTAGTTGTTAAGTTCAATTATTTGTGGTGGTTATCATGTTCTTGCTTCGGTTTGCTCAATAAGGTTCTCTTTTGTCATTTTGAACAAAAAAATAATAAATTTCAACCAATTTTATTCACTTTTGTGTATTAATATTCAATATACATTCTTAGAGATTTATTAAGCCTTGTATAAGTTGTTAAGTTCAATTATTTGTGGTGGTTATCATGTTTTTGCTTCGGTTTACTCAATAAGGTTCTCTTTTGTCATTTTGAACACAAAAATAATAAATTTGAACCTATTTTCCTTCACTTTTGTGTATTAATCTTCAATATACATTCTTAGAGACTTGTTAAGCCTGTATTGGTTGTTGAGTTCAATTATATGTTATGGTTATCATATTTTTGCTTCGGTTTGCTCAATAAGGTTCTCTTTTGTCATTTCAAACCAAAATATGTAAAATTTGAACCAATTTTATTAAGTTTTATGTATTAATCTTTAGTATAAATTCTTAGAGATTCAGCAAGGCTTATATTGGTTTTTAAGTCCAATTATTTGGGATTGTTACATGTTCTTGCCTTGGTTTGTTCTAGAAGGCTCTTCTTTCTTATTTTGAATAACCAAAGTATGTTTAATTTGAACAATTGTCCTTCACTTTTGTGTATCTATATGTAAAGTACTTTATTAGAGGCTTTTTAAAGCTTGCTTTGGTCGTTTATAGTGTTTATCATATTCTTGCTTCAATTCGCTCAATAATGATCTTTTTTTCATTTCGAACCAAAATATGATAAATTTGAAAAAATTTCTTTCACTTTTATGTATTAATCTTCAATATGCATTCTTAGAGACTTGTTAAGCCTAGTATTGGTTGTTAAGTTCATTTATTTGTGGTGGTTATCATGTTCTTGCTTCGGTTTGCTCCATAAGGTTCTCTTTGAGATTTATTAAGGCATATATAGGTTTTTAAGTTCAAATATTGGAGGTTGTTATCATGTTCTTGCTTCGGTTTGCTAACCTAGGTTCTCTTTTGTCATTTCGCACAAAAAATTGTCAAATTTGAACCATTTTCCTTCATTTTTGTGTATTAATCTTCAATATACATTGTTAGAGATTCTATAAGGATTATATTGGTTTGTAAGTTTAATTATTTGTGTTTGTTCTCATTTTCTTGCTTCGATTTGCTTAATAAGGTTCTCTTTTGTCATTTTTAACCAAAAATTGTTAAAGTTGAACCTACTTTCACTCATTTTTGTGTATAAATATTCAATATACATTCTTAGAGATTTGTTAATCCTTGTATTGGTTGTTAAGTTCAATTATTTGTGGTGCTTATCATATTCTAGCTTCGGTTTGCTCAAGAAGGTTTTCTTTTGCCATTTCAAACATAAATATGTTATGTTTGAATCAATTTCATTCACTTTTGTGTATTAATCCTTAATATACATTCTTAGAGACTTGTTAAGCCGTGTATTAGTTATAAGTTCAATAATTTCTAGTGGTTATCATATTTTTGCTTCGTTTTGCTCAGTAAGGTTCTCTTTTATCATTTTAAACCAAAATATGTTAATTTTAAACCAATTTTCTTCTTTTTTGTACATTTATATGCAATATACATTCTTAGAGAATCATTAAGGCTTATATTGGTTGTTAAGCTCAAGTATTTGAGGTTGTTATAATGTTCTTGCTTCGGTTTGCTCAATAAGGCTCTCTTTTGTCATTTTGGACCAAAAATTGTTAAATTTGAGTCACTTTCCTTCATTTTTGTGTATTAATCTTCAATACACATTCTTAGAGATTAGATAAGGCTTATATTGGTTGTTAAGTTCAATTATTTTTGGTTGTTATCATGTTCTTGCTTCGTTTTTGCTCAATATGGTTCTCTTTTGTCATTATGAACAAAAAATTATAAAAATTGGAACCAATTTTATTCATTTTTGTGTATTAATATTCAATCTACATTCTTAGAGATTCTATAAGGCTTATATTAGTTGTTAAGTTCAATTATTTATGGTTGTTATCATGTTCTTGCTTCGATTTGCTCAATAAGGTTCTCTTTTGTCATTTTGAACGAAAAATTAATAAATTTGAACCAATTTTATTCACTTTTGTTTATTAATCTTCAGTACACATTCTTAGAGATTTTTTAAGGCTTATATTAGTTGTTAAGTTCAATTATTTGTAGTGGTTATCATGTTCTTGCTTCAATTTGCTCTCAATAAGTTTCTCTTTTGTCATTTTGAACAAACAATTAATAAATTTCGACCAATTTTATTCACTTTTGTTTATTAATATTCAGTATACATTCTTAGAGATTTATTAAGCCTTGTATTAGTTGTTAAGTTCAGTTATTTGTGGTGGTTATTATGTTCTTGCTTCGGTTTGCTCAATAAGGTTCTATTTTGTTATTTTGAACAAAAAAATAATAAATTTGAACCTATTTTCCTTCACTTTTGTGTATTAATCTTCAATATATATTCATAGAAACTTGTTAAGCCTGTATTGGTTGTTGAGTTCAATTATATATTGGTTGTTAAGTTCAATTATTTGTGGTTGTTATCATATTCTTGCTTCGGTTTGCTCAATAAGGTTTTCTTTTTGTCATTTTGAACAAAAAAATAAAAAATTTGAACCAATTTTATTCATTTTTGTGTATTAATCTTCAGTATAAATTCTTAGAGATTCGATAAGGCTTATATTAGTTGTTAAGTTCAATTATTTGTGGTTGTTATCATGTTCTTGCTTCAATTTGCTCACTAAGGTTCTCTTTTGTCATTTTGAACGAAAAGTTAATAAATTTGAACAATTTTATTCACTTTTGTTTATTAACCTTCAGTATACATTCTTATAGATTTGTTAAGTCTTATATTAGTTGTTAAGTTCAATTATTTGTGGTGGTTATCATTTTTTTGCTTCGGTTTGCTCAATAAGGTTCTCTTTTGTCATTTTGAACAAAAAATTAATAAATTTCAACCAATTTTATTCACAATTGTTTATTCATATTCAGTATACATTCTTAGAGTTTTATTAAGCCTTGTATTAGTTGTTAAGTTTAATTATTTGTAATGGTTATCATGTTCTTGCTTCGGTTTGCTCAATGAGGTCTCTTTTGTCATTTTGAACAAAAAAATAATAAATTTGAATCTATTTTTCTTCACTTTTGTCTATTAATCTTCAATATTTATTCTTAGAGACTTGTTAAGCCTGTATTGGTTGTTGAGTTCAATTATATATTGGTCGTTAATTTCAATTATTTGGTATTCTCTTTTGTCATTTTGAACAAAAAATTAAAAATTTGAACTAATTTTATTCATTTTTATGTATTAATATTCAATATACATTCTTAGAGATTCGGTAAGGCTTATATTGGTTGGTAATTTTAATTAATTGTGATTATTATCATGTTCTTGCTTCAGTTTGCTTAATAAGGTTCTCTTTTGTTATTTCGAACCAAAAATTGTTAAACTTGAAACTACTTTCCCTCATTTTTGTGTATAAATCTTCAATATACATTCTTAGAGACTTGTTAATCCTTGTATTGGTTGTTAAGTTCAATTATTTGTGGTGGTTATTATGTTGTTACTGTTGGTTCTGCAACAATGGAAAATACTAAACAGAAGAAATTTGTTAAGGTTAGGAAATCTCTGATGATGCACACACAATGGACAGAGGCACCTGCTCAGCAAATTGTCCTTAACACAATAGTCCTCGGGCACTCCTCAAGAATGAGAGATGCTATACCCCAACAGAGGAGATGTGTCCAAGATAGAACTGCCCGTTATGATTAGTATAAGCACAATACTAATCACCCTCAAGAAATTAACAGCAAGATAGAAGTGGAAGGAAAATAAACAAGCAACGCGCAAAACAAAGCAAGAAGAGGGGAAAAGAAGACAGGATAGTAGCTGCTTCTGGAGTGAATTTTAATGGAGAAATTCGTTTTCTTTTATAGGTAGAAGAAGAAGAGAATGTGGCAATAATCACGGACATTAAGTTTGAAAATTAATTTCACGCATTAATCATGAAGATAATGGTTAAAACGGATATAAAACGGTTAAAAATAATTCTCTCCTAAAGACTTGTCGGGTCATACGCCCCCATAATTAAAACAAGATTTGAATTAGTCAAAAAACCGTTTTAAAAAAACGTAAGTCTTGGTTGGTCCGCAGCCTCAGCTACTCCCGTAACACACACTCAAACCCGCAACAACATCCACGGTCACACCCGCATTCGCACCCACATCCACAGCCGCAGCCTCAAGTCCGCAAGCGCACAAGCACGCAAGTTCGCAAGCACACAAGTTACGCAAGCTCCGCAAGTGTGCGTGCTTCGGTGCGAAGCACCGCACATGTGTGAAAAGCATGTGTGCACCAACTAGCTCATTGCCTTAGTCCTTGATGTGATTTGGAATTACCCAATATAAATAACCGCAATCGCACGGCGTCTAACTAGTAGACAACGGCAAGTACGGGTCGAACCCACAGAGAGCGGGGAAATACTGCAATTAATATCTCTAATAA
>JAJJMC010017880.1:2691-16297 GCA_023531435.1 Papaver californicum | reverse complement strand
ACATTCTTAGAGACTTGTTAATCCTTGTATTGGTTGTTAAGTTCAATCATTTGTGGTGTTTATCATGTTGCTGCTTCGATTTGCTCAATAAGGTTCTCTTTTATCATTTTGAACAATAAAATAATAAATTTGAACCTATTTTCCTTAACTTTTGTGTATTAATCTTCAAAATACATTTTTAGAGACTTGTTAAGCCTATATTTGTTGTTAAGTTCAATTATTTTGGTGGTTATCATATTTTTGCTTCGTTTTGCTCGGTAAGGTTCTCTTTTGTCATTTCAAACCAAAATATGTTAATTTTGAACCAGTTTCCTTCTTTTTTGTGTATTACTCTGCAATATACATTCTTAGAGACTCGTTAAGGCTTTTATTGGTTGTTAAGCTCATGTATTTGAGGTTGTTATCATGTTCTTGCTTCGGATTGCTTAATAAGGATCTTTTTTGTCATTTCGGACCAAAAATTGTTAAATTTGAGTCATTTCCCTTCATTTTTGTGTGTTATTCTTCAATTTACATTTTTAGAGATTCGATAAGGCTTATATTGGTTATTAATTTCAATTATTTGTGGTTGTTATCATGTTCTTGCTTCAGTTTGCTCAATAAGGTTCTCTTTTGTCATTTTGAACAAAAAATTAAAAAATTTGAACCAATTTTATTCATTTTTATGTTTTAATCTTCAATATACATTCTTGGAGATTTGATAAGGCTTATATTGGTTGGTAAGTTTAATTATTTGTGATTGTTATCATGTTCTTGCTTCAGTTTGTTTAACAAGGTTCTTTTTTGTCATTTCGAACTAAAAATTGTAAAACTTGAAACTATTTTCCCTCATTTTTGTGTATAAATCTTCAATATACATTCTTAGAGACTTTATAATCCTTGTATTGGTTGTTAAGTTCAATTATTTGTGGTGGTTATCATGTTGTTGCTTCTGTTTGTTTAATAAGGCTCTCTTTTGTCATTTTGAACATAAAATTAATAAATTTGAACCAATTTTATTCACTTTTGTTTAATAATCTTTAGTATACATTCTTAGAGATTTATTAAGGCTTATATTGGTTGTTAAGTTCAAATATTAGAGGTTGTTATCATGTTCTTGCTTCGGTTTGCTCAATAAGGTTCTCTTTTGTCCTTTTGAAAAAAAAAAGAATAAATTTGAACCTATTTTCTTTCACTTTTGTGTATTAAGATTCAAAATACATTCTTAGAGACTTCTTAAGCCTGTATTCGTTGCTAAGTTCAATTAATTTGGTGGTTATCATATTTTTGCTTCGTTTTGCTCAGTAAGGTTCTCTTTTGTAATTTTGAACCAATTTCCTTCATTTTTGTGTATTAATCTTCAATTTACATTTTTAGAGATTTCGATAAGGCTTATATTGGTTATTAATTTCAATTATTTGTGGTTGTTATCATGTTCTTGCTTCGGTTTGCTCAATAAGGTTCTCTTTTGTCATTTTGAACAAAAAATTAATAAATTTTCTACCATTTTTGTTTATTTTTGTTTATTAATATTCATTATACATTCTTAGAGATTCGATAAGGCCTATATTGGTTGTTAAGTTCAATTATTCGTGGTTGTTATCATGTTCTTTCTTCGATTTGCTCAATAAGTTTCTCTTTTGTTATATTGAACAAAAAATTAATAAATTTGAACCAATTTTATTCACTTTTGTTTATTAATATTCAATATACATTGTTAAAGATTTATTAAGCCTTGTATTGGTTGTTAAGTTCAATTATTTGTGATGGTTATCATGTTCTTTCTTCGGTTTGCTCAATAAGGTTCTCTTTTGTCATTTTGAACTAAAAGATAATAAATTTGAACCTATTTTCCTTCACTTTGTGTATTAATCTTCAATATACATTCTTAGAGACTTGTTAAGCCTGTATTGGTTGTTGAGTTCAATTATATATTAGTTGTTAAGTTCAAATATTGGAGGTGGTTATCATCTTCTTGCTTCGGTTTGCTCAATAAGTTTCTCTTTTGTCATTTTGAACAAAAAATGAATAAACTTGAACCTATTTTCCTTCACTTTTGTGTATTAATCTTCAAAATACATTCTTAGAGACTTGTTAAGCCTGTATTCGTTGTTAAGTTCAATTAATTTGGTGGTTATCATATTTTTGCTTCGTTTTGCTCAGTAAGGTTCTCTTTTGTCATTTCAAACCAAAATATGTTAATTTTGAAACAATTTCCTTCTTTTTTGTGTATTAATCTGCAATATACATTCTTAGAGACTCGTTAAGGCTTATATTGATTGTTAAGCTTAGGTATCTGAGGTTGTTATCATGTTCTTGCTTCGTTTTACTCAATAAGGTTCTCTTATGTCATTTTGGACCAAAAATTGTTAAATTTGAGTCATTTTCCTTCATTTTTGTGTATTAATCTTCAATATAGATTCTTAGAGATTAGATAAGGCTTATATTGGTAGTTAATTTCAATTATTTGTGGTTGTTATCATGTTCTTGCTTCGATTTGCTCAATAAGTTTCTCTTTTGTCATTATGAACAAAAAATTAAAAAATTTGAACCAATTTTATTCATTTTTATGTATTAATCTTCAATACACATTCTTAGTGATTCGATAAGGCTTATATTAGTTGTTAAGTTTAATTATTTATTGTTGTTATCATGTTCTTGCTTCGATTTGCTCAATAAGGTTCTTTTTTTGTCATTTTGAACGAAAAATTAATAAATTTGAACCAATTTTATTCACTTTTTTTTATTAACCTTCAGTATAAATTCTTAGAGATTTGTTAAGGCTTATATTAGTTGTTAAGTTCAATTATTTGTGGTGGTTATCATGTTCTTGCTTCGGTTTGCTCAATAAGGTTCTCTTTTGTCATTTTGAACAAAAAAATAATAAATTTCAACCAATTTTATTCACCTTTGTTTATTAATATTCAATATACATTCTTAAAGATTTATTAAGCCTTGTATTGGTTGTTAAGTTCAATTATTTGTGGTTGTTATCATGTTCTTGCTTCGATTTGCTCAATAAGGTTCTCTTTTGTCATTTTGAACAAAAAATTAATAAAATTGAACCAATTTTATTCACTTTTGTTTATTAATCTTCAGTATATATTCTTAGAGATTCGATAATTATTTTTTTTATAAGAAAATTTATATTAAGATGAAAAATATTTACAACCAAGTTTACAAGAAAAGAGGCCAAAGAGACCACAAAAACTTATAAACTATTTAAATCTAAAATAAGATACATTTGGATGTTCTACAGAAAAAAGGAAATCTGGTCTTCCTTCAAAACTCATCCCTTCACCATTAGAAAATAAGCATCCCCTGTTAGCCATGGTATCCGCTGCTAAGTTAGCTTCTCTAAATGTATGTTCATAACGAATAGTAGTATAGCAACTTCTTACTGAAACCCAACGTTATATAACAAACCAAGGCAATTTAAAACCCTTAAGCGCTTGAATAGCACTCTCAGAATCAAACCGAATCAGCACACAATCCATACGCCACTTCAAGGCCCATTCCAATCCAACAATTATATCGTACAACTCAGCTAAAAAATTAGTAGCAATTCCAAGACCAGTACAAAGAGCTCCCAAAACAGTACTTTGATAGTCCCTTGCAACAATCCCAGCACCGGCTATACCTGGATTCCCATGAGAAGCTCCATCACAGCAAAAAAAGCAACTCTCCCGGATCTAGTGGCTTCCAAAAACATTCAATAGGGTTACAAACCTTCACCTTTCTATGAACCACCCTAAAGTAATCCATAACCTTCAAATCAACTGAACTATTGTGCATATATCCATGCAATCTTATTGAGTACTCATGAACTAACTGAAAAGTTCTGTTTCTCAACAACGTCCATGATGGTTTTTTCTTGGCAAACACAATTGAGTTTCTCATTCTCCATAATTCAGACCTAATCACCATAATTGCAACTAACCATAAATCCTTGATCATTCTACTCCATCCCTTAGCAATTTTGTAAGAATTTATTAGAAAACAACTAGGTGAAAGATCAAAAATACCTCTAATCCATTGCCATACGCGCCTAGCCAGACTACAATGCCAAAGGATATGGTCAAGACTCTCTTCATCATTGTTGCACAAGTAACACTTGTTAACAACTTCATTCTTAAATTTTCTTTTTACTTTGTCCATTGTGGCGCAAGTACCCTTAACCAACCTCCAATTTTGAGCCTCCAAAGATGGATGAATAGATGGCCTCCATAATAATTTTGCTTCAGCAAAATCAGGTTGACGTGACCTTATCAAATTCTTTGCTGATGCAACATTGAACTCCCCCTTCATAGTAGGAATCCAAATCTTCAAATCAGATCCTCCCAAAGGTTTTGGAAGTTTTAAAATATCAATACCTGCACTAATAAAAAGAGATTGGTAAGTAGGAGATACCACCCACTCATTATTCACCAATAAATCACCCACCTTCAAATCAATGTATTTTTTGACTGTATTAGGAATTCCCAAAGAATTGGCTATACTAGCATTCCCATGCCAAACATCAAAATATAAAGAAGTATTGTTTCCATCACCGATTAAAGTCTTTGTATGCTTCTCCACATCCTTATAAACCCATTTAATACCTGGAAGAATAGAAGACTTCACACTGTAATCAACAATACCCCCATTTGATTTGATAAATTTAGCTTTCAGAAATCTGGCATACACTTTATTAGAATTCTGAATATTCCACCAAAGCTTCATTAACATTGCCTTATTAGAAACAACCATTCTTGAAATACCAAGTCCACCTTCCCTAACTGGAAAACATATTTTATGATAAGCCACAACAAAAGATCTACTAATAAGAGAGTCTCCCGACCATATAAAATTCCTAATAGCAACTTCATATTGATGTATAAACTTTCTAGGCCATTTATAGACAACCATATTATGAATCGAATAGCTGCAATGACAGATTTGAGTAACACAATCCTATCTTGAAAAGATAACAACTTACCTTTCTATCCAGCTAATTGATCCTTAATCCTTTCCACCATATTTCCAATATGATGATATCTAACTGTCCCAAGCATAATTAGAACACCAAGGTAACGATCCGGAAAAGAAGCAATGTTCATCCCAAGTAATCAACAATAGTTCTCCTTCTATTCAAAGATCCCCCACCATAATAGATTTTACTTTTCTGTTTAGAAACAACCTGCCCCGAAGCTCTTTGATAAACATCCAGCAAATTCATTAAGTTCTGTAAACTCTTCATATTACCCTTGTAAAAGATCATAATATCATCTGCAAAAAACAAGTGAGTAGGTGAAACATCCTTTTTAGTTACCATATGCATCATGAGTCATTCCTGAAAGAGCTTAGTAATATTACGACTCAAAATATCTTCAATCATCACAAAAATTAAATGAGATAAAGGATCTCCTTGGCGAAGACCTCTATCAATAGAAAAGAATCCCTCCGGACTACCATTCACAAGCACAGAAATCCTTGCCGATTGTAAGATTGTGAGCAACCAATCACACCATTTTTCAGAGAAACCATATCTTCGAAATACCTCTAGAATAAGAGTCCAACTTACAGTATCAAAAGCATGCGTAATATCTAACTTGAGACCCACATTCCCATCCTTTCTCTTGATGTGTAATTCATTAACCATTTCAGAAGCAAGACTAATATTCTCATGAATATTTCTCCCTTTCATAAACGCAACCTGTTCCTCAGACACCAATTTATCTAAAACTCCACCCAGCCTTGTAGCTAAGATTTTAGTAAAAATCTTAAAGAAGAAATTACTTAAACCAATTGTTCTGAAATTTTTGAGAGCATTAGCACCACGTACCTTAGGGATAAGTATTAGAAGACTATAATTAACCCCGTTAGGAATAATTGTATTCCGCCAGCAATAAGTCACAGCCCTTATTAAATCATCCTGAATTATATCCCAGCAATGCCTGTGGAAGAAACCAGCAAAACCATCCGGGCCTGGAGCTGAATCAACCCCTAAATCAAAAACCACTTCTTTGATTTCCTCATTTGAAGGAATACAATCCATGGTTTGTCTTTCCTCTAAAGAAATAACTTCATGATCCATATCAAAAAGCTGTTCCTCTAAAGTAGAGACGTCCCCATTGAATTTATTCTTAAAGTATTGCATAATATGATCACTAAGCCTTTGAGTATCTGTAATAATAGCACATGTTTCATCCACAAGTTTAGAAATCATGTTATTGCTTCTCCTAATACGAATAGTATTGTGAAAGTATCTTGTGTTACTAGAGCCTTCCACCAACCACTTGTTTCTAGTGTTTTGTTTCAACATAGTTGTAATCTGAATTCTGGTATCATGAACCTCCACCTGAGCTTCCTTTATAAAATTAAGTTTTGCTCCATCAGCTGGATCTTCATCCGAGTTCATTAACGCCACTTCTAGCTTTATCTCCGCTTGCTTTAAACACTTATTAACATTACCAAAATTTACCCAATTCCACTCTTTCGTAGCCGCCTTCAAACGATTTAATTTGTAAGGAAAAACAAACCCAAGATTACCATAAACATGACTATTCCAGCTTGTTTCACCATACTCATGAAATCAGGATGAGAAAACCACATCTTTTGGACACGAAAAGGAGTCCGCTTTGGCCTAGCAACAACAAAAGGAGAACCAATTGAAGGAGAATGGTCATAAACTTCCCTAGGAAGAGCTTTACACCGCCAATTCTCAAAATTACTAAACCATGCAATATTAATGATTGCTCTATCTAATTCACTAACAATCCTTCTTCCCCCCGAATGGCCATTAGCCCACGTAAAATTAACTCCCAAAGCAACAACCTCAAAAAGATCATTATTATCCATCCAATCACTAAATTCATTAATGACTGAACTCATAGGTTCACAACCACCTTTCTTCTCCTCCAAATGAAGCACACAATTAAAATCACCAACCACCAGCTATGGAATAGCCACATTCATATTTAATTGTTTTCACAGGCCTCTTCTAGTAATTTGCAAAGAACTTGCATGAACAAATGAGACAACCACACCTGCTATAGAAATAGTAATAGCTTTCCTACTACAATTAAGTACCACCGGAGCATCAAAATCTTTTGAACATAAAATCCAAATATTACCAATACGCAAGTCAGTTGAATTATGTATAACTTCACTTCTAAAATCACTCAAATTCATCTGTTGAATGATAGTATTACTAAAATCAACTTTAGGTTCCGCCAGGCACACCAAAACAGGTTGATGTAATCTAATAAGATCCTTGAGTTTATTTTTAGCTTCATCTCAAGTAATACCACAAACATTCCAAAAAAGCACTCTCATTAAGAAATATTCATATTAGAAGTATTTGATACCTTCATACCACCTCCACCGGAAATACCATCCCCATGAACACGCCCAGGTAGCATAGGAGGCCTGCCTTTGCTCACTTTTTCACCAAGAGTATTACTACGAGTTTCCAAAACCAAGTCCATTCCAGTTTCCAAAACCGAGTCTAATTCAACTTCCTTATTGTGCTCAGTTTCTTTATTTCTACCAAACGTTTGGAGTCTTGCACGTAAAGCTTGCTGATTTGCCAATTTCTCCTCCTCCAATTTCTTTAATAATTCAGCTTGTTCAATTGCATCAATCTCACCCCATGATTTAGAGCCCAAGTCAGTTTTATCATAAGCATCTAACCGGTCAACTTCTTCCATATCACTTCCAACATCTTCTTCAATTAAACCCTCACTTCTAAAAACCTATTCAGCCTCATGGACCTCAGAACTATTATTTAGAAGATTATTATTATCAATTAACTCCTGTACTCTTGGTGTAATTGAAACAACCTCATTCCTAACCTCATCAGTCAAACTTTTAAGAATATCAAATTGATTGTTAGAAACAAGATCAACAATCCTAGTTGTGTTAGGAACTGAATTTTTTCCTTTAACATGCCTCCATTCGTTACGCCTTTTCCATTGAGTTTTGGCCTGATTTTGATTCACCACTAACTTTTCCTTTTCAGTAACATCATGTTGTTCTTGCCCAGCTTTCATAAAAGTTTGTTTTGTTTTTTTATATTCTTTATAAATGTGACCAACAATCTTGCAATGGCTACAAAATTTTGGTCTATTTGGTACATCAACTTCCTGCATAAAACACCTTCCACCCGCTATAACTTCAATTTTATCTAATATTTCCTTAGAAAAATCAATATCCAACACATAAGCAAAATAACCTTATTCATGGTTCAAAGTTCTCTTATCCACCACAATTGGAGTTCCTAACGCTTGACCAAGAGATAATAGTATTTTTTCCATCCAAAGCTCCATAAACAATCCTGGAAATTTTACCCAAACCGTTACATGTGAAGTACGTTGATTTTCTGGATCAAAATTTGGAGTCCATGCTTGAATACGTAAAACTTGTTGTTCCACAATCCATGCATTCTTATTCAAAATTTTCTCTTTATCTTCTAAAGACTCCAGCTTGATAATAAAGAATCCCTTCGACATAGGCACAAATCTACATCTCTTTTCATCAATCTGCAATTGATCAAGGAGAGATTTCTTCACTTTATCAAAAACTAACCCATTAAAGTTTAATCTCCCTATGAGACTGAATAACTAAGTATCACACCCTTCATTAAATAAATCCATAGGAATAACCAAGGCTGTTTTTCCATCTTTAGAAATAGGTTTAGGTAAAGTCTTAAGATCAATAGTTGTAGAATCAAACTTCTTTGTGGATTTCAGCAAATAAGCATACGTACTAGTATTTGTACTCGGATTAGGGTTCAACAAACCCATCCTCTTAATCAACCAAAGTTAATCAAAATCAAAGAAGAAAACGTAAACCCTACAGATTATGAAACCCTAGCTAAAAAACCGGACATTATTCACTTCACACATTAAATCTGTAGAATTAGAGATTCGATAAGGCTTATATTGGTTGATAAGTCCAATTATTTGTGGTTGTTATCATGTTCTTGCTTCGATTTGCTCAATAAGGTTTTTTTTTATCATTTTGAACAAAAAATTAATAAATTTGAACCAATTTTATTCAGTTTTGTTTATTAATCTTTAGTATACATTCTTAGAGATTTATTAAGGCTTATATTGGTTGTTAAGTTCAGTTATTTGTGGTGGTTATCATGTTCTTGCTTCGGTTTGCTCAATAAGGTTCTCTTTTGTCATTTTGAACAAAAATAAAATAAATTTGAACCTATTTTATTCACTTTTGTTTATTAATATTCCATATGCATTCTTAGAGATTAATTAAGGCTTATATTGGTTGTTAAGTTCAATTATTTGTGGTTATCATGTTCTTGCTTCGAATTGCTCAATAAGGCTCTTTTTTGTCATTTTAGATAAAAATTGTTAAATTTGAGTCATTTTCCTTCATTTTTGTGTATTAATCTTCAATATACATTTTTAGAGATTCATTAGTTGTTAAGCTCAATTATTCGTGGTTGTTATCATGTTCTTTCTTCGATTTGCTCAATAAGGTTCTCTTTTGTAATTTTGAGCAAAAAATTAATAAATTTGAACTAATTTTATTCACTTTTGTTTATTAATCTTCAGTATACATTCTTAGAGATTTATTAAGGCTTATATAGGTTGTTAATTCGTGGTGGTTATCATGTTCTTGCTTCAGTTTTCTCAATAATCTCTTTTGTCATTTCGAACAAAAAAATAATAAATTTAAACCTATTTTCCTTCACTTTTATGTATTGATCTTCAAAATACATTCTTAGAGATTTTATAAGGCATATATTGGTTGGTAAGTTTAATTATTAGTGATTGTTCTCATGTTCTTGCTTCAGTTTGCTTAATAAGGTTCTCTTTAGTCATTTTGAACCAAAAATTGTTAACCTTGAACCAAATTTCCCTCATTTTTGTGTATAAATATTTCAATATACATTCTTTGAGATTTATTAAGGCTTATATTGGTTGTTAAGTTCAATTATTTGTGGTGGTTATCATGTTCTTGCTTCGGATTGCTCAATAAGGCTCTTTTTTGTCATTTTGGATAAAACATTGTTAAATTTGAGTCATTTTCCTTCATTTTTGTGTATTAATCTTCAATATACATTTTTAGAGATTCGATAAGGCTTATATTGGTTGTTAAGTTCAATTATTTGTGGCTGTTATCATGTTCTTGCTTCGGTTTGCCCAATTAGGTTCTCTTTTGTCATTTTGAACAAAAAATTAATAAATTTCTACCAATTTTATTCACTTTTGTTTATTAATATACAGTATACATTCTTAGATATTCTATAAGGCTTATATTGGTTGTTAAGTTTAATTATTCGTGGTTGTTATCATGTTTTTTCTTCGATTTGTTCAATAAGGTTCTCTTTTGTCATTTCTGACCAAAAATTGTTAAATTTGAGTCATTTCCCTTCATTTTTGTGTATTAATCTTCAAATATACATTCTTAGAGATTTATTAAGGCTTATATTGGTGGTTAATTTCAATTATTTGTGGTGGTTATCATGCTCTTGCTTCGGTTTGCTCAATAAGGCTCTCTTTTGTCATTTCGAACAAAAAAATAATAAATTTGAACCTATTTTCCTTCACTTTTGTGTATTCATCTTAAAAATACATTATTAGAGATTTGATAAGGCATATATTGGTTGGTAAGTTTAATTATTAGTGATTGTTATCATGTTCTTGCTTCGGTTTGCTTAATAAGGTTCTCTTTAGTAATTTCGAACCAAAAAGTGTTAACCTTGAACCAACTTTCTCCCATTTTTGTGTATAAATATTCAATATACATTCTTTGAGATTTATTAAGGCTTATATTGGTTGTTAAGTTCAATTATTTGTGGTGGTTATCATTTTCTTGCTTCGGATTGCTCAATAAGGCTCTTTTTTGTCATTTTGGATAAAAAATTGTTAAATTTGAGTCATTTTCCTTCATTTTTGTGTATTAATCTTCAATATACATTTTTAGAGATTCTATAAGGCTTATATTGGTTGTTAAGTTCAATTATTTGTGGCTGTTATCATGTTCTTGCTTCGGTTTTCCCAATAACGTTCTCTTTTGTCATTTTGAACAAAAAATTAATAAATTTACCAATTTTATTCACTTTTGTTTATTAATATACAATATACATTCTTAGAGATTCGATAAGGCTTATATTGGTTGTTAAGTTCAATTATTCGTGGTTGTTATCATGTTCTTTCTTTGATTTGCTCAATAAGGTTCTCTTTTGTAATTTTGAACAAAAAATTAATAAATTTTAACCAATTTTATTCACTTTTGTTTATTAATCTTCAGTATACATTCTTAGAGATTTATTAAGGCTTATATAGGTTGTTAATTTTAATTATTCGTGGTGGTTATCATGTTCTTGCTTCGGTTTGCTCAATAGGGCTCTCTTTTGTCATTTCGAACAAAATAATAATAAATTTGAGCCTATTTTCCTTCACTTTTGTGTATTGATCTTCAAAATACATTCTTAGAGATTTGATAAGGCTTATATTGGTTGGTAAGTTTGATTATTAGTGATTGTTATCATGTTCTTGCTTCGGTTTGCTTAATAAGGTTCACTTTAGTCATTTCGAACCAAAAATGTTTAAGCTTGAACCAACTTTCCCTCATTTTTGTGTATAAATATTCAATATACATTCTTAGAGATTCGATAAGGCTTATATTGGTTGGTAAGTTTAATTAATTGTGATTATTATCATGTTCTTGCTTCGGTTTGCTTAATAAGGTTCTCTTTTGTCATTTCGAACCAAAAATTGTTAAACTTCAACCTACTTTCCCTCATTTTTGTGTATAAATCTATAATATACATTCTTAGAGACTTGTTAATCCTTGTATTGGTTGTTAAATTCAATTATTTGTGGTGGTTCTCATGTTTTTGCTTCTGTTTGCTCAATAAGGTTCTTTTTTGTCATTTGAACAAATAATTAATAAATATGAACCTATTTTGCTTCACTTTTGTGTATTAATCTTCAATATACATTCTTGGAGACTCATTAAGGCTTATATTGGTTAAGCTCAAGTATTTGAGGTTATTATCATGTTCTTGCTTCGGTTTGCTCAATAAGGCTCTCTTTTGTCATTTTGAACAAAAAATTAAAAAATTTGAACCAATTGTATTCATTTTTGTGTATTAATCTTCAATATACATTATTAGAGATTTGATAAGGCTTATATTGGTTGTTAAGTTCAATTATTCGTGGTTGTTATCATGTTCTTGCTTCGATTTGCTCAATAAGGTTCTCTTTTGTCATTTTGAACAAAATATAAATAAATTTGAACCAATTTTATTCACTTTTGTTTATTAATCTTCAGTATAAATTCTTAGATATTTATTAAGGCTTATATTGGTTGTTAAGTTCAATTATTTGTGGTGGTTATCATGTTCTTGCTTCGATTTGCTCAATAAGGTTCTCTTTTGTCATTTTGAACAATAAAATAATAAATTTGAACCTATTTTACTTATTTTTGTGTATTAATCTCCAAAATACATTCTTAGAGACTTGTTAAGCCTGAATTCGTTGTTAAGTTCAATTATTTTGGTGGTTATCGTATTTTTGCTTCGTTTTGCTAAGTAAGGTTCTCTTTTGTCATTTCAAACCAAAATATGTTAATTTTGAACCAATTTCCTTCTTTTTTGTGTATTACTCCGCAATATACTTTTTTACAAACTCGTTAAGGCTTATATTGGTTGTTAAGCTCAAGTATTTGAGGTTGTTATCATGTTCTTGCTTCGGGTTACTCAATAAGGCTCTCTGTTGTCATTTCGGACAAAAAATTGTTAAATTTGAGTCATTTTCCTTCATTTTTTTGTATTAATCTTCAATATACATTTTTAGAGATTCGATAAGGCTTATATTGGTTGTTAAGTTCAACTATTTGTGGTTGTTATCATGTTCTTGCTTCGGTTTTCCCTATAAGGTTCTCTTTTATCATTTTGAACAAAAAATTAATAAATTTCTACCAATTTTATTCACTTTTGTTTATTAATATTCATTATACATTCTTAGAGATTCGATAAGGCCTATATTGGTTGTTAAGTTCAATTATTCGTGGTTGTTATCATGTTCTTTCTTCGATTTGCTCAATAAGGTTCTCTTTGTTATTTTGAAAAAAAATAATAAATTTGTACCAATTTTATTCACTTTTGTGTATTAATATTTAATATACATTCTTAGAGATTTGTTAAGGCTTATATTGGTTGGTAATTTCAATTATTTGTGGTGGTTATCATGTTCTTGCTTCAGTTTGGTCAATAAGGTTCTCTTTTGTCATTTTGAACAAAAAAATAAAAAATTTGAACATATTTTCCTTCACTTTTGTGTATTAATCTTTCATATACATTCTTAGAGACTTGTTAGGCCTGTATTCGTTGTTAAGTTCAATTAATTTGGTGGTTATCATATTTTTGCTTCGTTTTGCTCAGTAAGGTTCTCTTTTGTCATTTTGAACAAAAATTTTAAAAAAGTGAACCAATTTTATTCATTTTTATGTATTAATCTTCAATATACATTCTTGGAGATTTATTAAGGCTTATATTGGTTGTTAATTTCAATTATTTGTGGTGGTTATCATGTTCTTGCTTCGGATTGTTCAATAATGATCTATTTTGTCATTTCGGACCAAAAATTGTTAAATTTGAGTCATTTTCCTT
>JAJJMC010017872.1:0-12834 GCA_023531435.1 Papaver californicum | reverse complement strand
ATTAATAGTTATCCTGGTATTGACATTCATATAGATATTCTGGGAAACACCGTTCACCTTAGTCAACATATGCACCCTTCATTATTTACGTAACCATTTTCTAATCTATCCATGTGTTTGAATTTGATTGATTTCGAGCAATGTGAATGTTAACAATTTTTATCCAGTTTTGGATGTTCAATGATTATTTGAGTAGAGTCGTGCATTCTTATATGAATTTTTAGTACGCTGAGTACAAACTAGTGTACAACAATTGGATCCATACAGGGTAGTGATTCTTATAGACGAAGAATTTAGTAGACCAACTAAATAGCATGTTTAGTGTATACCCTCAATCGTTCACATGTAACTAGAAGTTGGAGTATAGGTTTTATGGGTATACTTCTTGCAAATCCTCACGAGATAATACTCGCCCGCTAAGGCCACTTAGGGGTTAAAAGTTTGTTACACATGTGATAGACACATTTTAGTGTCTATATTGCACCTTAGTTTCTATTAAGTTAGTATTCGATTTTGCAAATATTACGTGTTTTTATGCTTTTGTAGGTACATTTGAAGAATAAAGATTTGTGGAAAAATTGGCTCAAAAAGTGATAAAGGCACCCCAGGGACAAGTGTTATTTGGCACCCTATAAGTGGATAAGGGGCACCCTCGAGTCAACTCGGTCAAAATAGGTTCAAAACCGAGTCAACTCAGTCAACCCGAGTTGACCGAGTCAACTGCCAGTCAGTATCAAGACGGAACTGCTGCACACTTTGATTCACGTGATTTTTGGAATATTTTGCTCCCAAATTGATGCACAATATACTAGAGGTCCATACAAGATTAAACACGTGAAGAATTAGAGGTTTACGCCGGAAAAATAGCCCCAAATCCGAGTTTCGCCGAAAAAAGGGTATTATACTTTGATTCGGATTTGGATGAATTTGGGAGTGTTTTAAGGAGTTCTATTAGGTTTAGAAGACTCAAAAGGATCCCTGGAGACTATATATACCAAGAGAAGCCAAGAAGAACGAGGGAGATAGCTTAGAATTGAAGTTTCGGAGTCGCCGGAATTTTGGCCGGAATTACCCACGATCCGGCCAACTGCTGCTGCACCGGTCACCGTCGGTGACCGTGTTCTTCATCCCATCGCTGCCGAAGAAGAAGACACAGCAACACTTTCAACTGTTGCTGTTCCGTTGCCTTAGCTTTCACATTTCTTCCCCCTTTTCTTTGCCTTAGCCTTTTGCAACGGCTGAACCTTGTTCTGTAACACTTATAAACGCGCTGTTCAGCTGTTGCACTATTATTCAACCTTGTAATCAATATTTTGAGCAATGAAAAGATCTTTTGAACAAGTTTTCTTCACCATGAGCTAAGTATATTTACTGGGATGATGGAGGAGGTTTTTCTTTCAATTTTATGTGGTAAGTCTATTTTTAATTAATTAATTATAATTCTTTACTTATTAAAATTGCATAGTTTCGAAATAGAAAAACGGTTTTCATTCAGTAGTGGTGTTTTTGTTTGATGGGTCATGCTGGGTTGACAACCTCTGATGTCCCATGCTTATGATTTACCTCTACTTGTTTGCATAAAACCTATTTTGGCAATATTTGAGCTTAATTTATTTAAAAGAATTACCCGATTAATCACATAAATTGTTAGAAATAACTGATTCCTGATTCCTGGTTTTCCCCATATTTTCTAAAAATCATCTCTAGTTTATTTTCCTGATTTTTATTTAATTAGATTAAGTCCAATATTTTCTAAAATCATTACCTTCACAAGTTCGAGAATCGAACACTTTATATACCACTATATAAAATTACATCAACATGCTAAATGTAATCGCGATTCCTGCGAAAGTGAGTTAGGATTTTTATTTCATTTTTAGATTAGTTTTTATTTTTAGTTTTGTTCGAGGACTAGCAAAATAAAGGTTTAGAGGTATTTGATACAGACATAATTTATACATATTTACCGTTTAATTTATATTTACTATTACTTGAATTCGTATTAGTAATGAATTTTTATGTTTTTATATGTGATATACCAAAAATCCTAGTTATTGGCTAAATACGGCTAAATGAATAAAAGTTACATCAAAGTAGGAAACTATGGTTATGTCCAGCTCGTTATACTATTAAAGAATTATTGGCTCAAAAGGCAACAAGAGCGTCACGGAAATTCAGAGAAATCATACTCTGGACACAAAGAAAGGAGTTGGAGTATTTAGTTGTTGTTCTGTTTGGTAAGTCTAGAGGGGCGTGAAATATTTTAGTGAGGTGATGATATGGCTTTGGTTGGAGTTGATGTGCGTCAGATTTTCTTGGAGTATTCTCAAGGGAACATAAATGAACAATTAAAGAGAAAAATAGTCAGAGGAACAGAGAAGTCTAGGTTAGAATTATTTTATGTGGGGAATGAAGTCTGGTGGACGTGGTGAGATGGGAGACGTGGCAAGAAAGTAGGGTCTTCTGGTACTGTTTGGAGAAGTGAGCACGTGAAAGGGGAGAGTGTGCAGACGTATTTATTTGGGAAGTGGAGACTGTATAAATAGAAAAGAGGCGAAATACGGAGGAGTTTTGTTTGGAGAAGTGATTATGTGAACTCCGTAATAATATTTTTGTATGATTCAATGATTAGTAATTTTTTTCATATAAATTGTTTGGTTCATAATTGATTTAAATAATTTCATTAATTATTTATGCTTTTTGATTGATATGTTGTGCTTGGGTTAGATTCTTTGACGATGTATGCTTTTAGATTGATAGATAACGCTTTAAAATTGCTATATTAGAAGCGAAGGAAATTGCACCGGTGAAACAATTATTTGGGATTTTAATGCACTATTTTCCAAGACATGAGATTTATTTCAATATTTGTCTCGAGTATCATAGAAAATACGTTTGGAGATTATATGAGTCTTGCATGATTAAATTGGTGGAAATCAAATTCCCTAGTTACTGATTCCATTATTGTATAGTTTTAGTTTAGTTCATTTTATTATTTTATTCTGAATTCTAAAAATCCAAATATTATCATCCTTGGTTAGTTTATTAGGAATATTAATTATTGGTATTTTTCACGCTCTTTGTGGGTTTGACCCGCATTTACGGTTATTTATATAGGTATTCCAAAAGCCTATCATCGGTTACAAGGGATTAACTGCGGAGGATAGACTCAATCCTTGATTTATCCTTAATTATTCCTGAGAATAAGGGGGGGATGCTTATCTTACTCCTCATCCTTATCTCACCGACTAGACATTAGGGGGTTTTTGCTGGTCTATAAATAGACCACTCTTGGTCATTCTAGACACAACAACAATAAAAACAACATAAAAATATCTCTGCAACTCTTTCGCTTTCTCTCTTAGAGATTCTTCGTCTACAACTCTCCACTACGCCATTTTGACAATTTTGGGATGTTTATTCCGTCCCCCAGAATTTAAGCAACATAAATATTCGTTGCAAAAACGGTGTTGCACATTGTAGTAACGTTTTGCGCAACATATATAAATGTCTAAAATTAATTAAAGCAACGTATTTTCTAAAGTAAGCAACGTTTATGTAACCGTTTATAGTTTAGAAAAACGTATTTTCGGGTCCCACTAAATATTTCCTTCGGTTTTTATTTGCAACATTTATATACGACTTTTTTAGAAAGCCTCGACAACATATTCGTTACCAACGTTTATATTCAAAGCAAATTTAAATTAGGTTTTAAATATATATATATATATATATATTCCTAGAGATTTTGGTATTTACTATATATATATAAATTTCTGAACCTAATAAACTCACCATGCGGGGAAGCATAATTGCACCAATTAAAACAATCATGCAAAGTGACATACAGTCAAACACCATCAAGATTCATCCATCCATGCGCATACAAGAAAGCCGAAAGATATGTTTTTATTCATCCATCCATGTGCACACAAGATCATTGTAGAAAAAATAGGTTTTGAATCCAGAGATAACCCATAGATGATTGATTTAATTGTTGTTACATCCACATCCCCATGGATATACATGCATATGACTGGCGCGCAATTATTCATTCTTTTTGTGTACACAAGGTACGAAGGGTTTCATAACCCCATGATTCATGAAAACAGAAACAAGAATCATGATTATTTAACACACACCATTTTTATGAACTCACAGATAGCTAGTCTTGATGTAGGGTTTAGTATTAGGACAACATCTAATATTGCAGCAGCACCTGTGAGTGCCAAATAATGATTCATGTCATTAAAGAAAACGAGATTTGTAGAATAAATGACGACCATGAACCAATATATGTTCAGCTTGCGATCAAAATTAAATGAGAAGATAACCAGAGTTTGACTATCACAAATTTTAGTACATTCGTGGGACACCCTTTCAGTCATTTCTTTTAAAATTAGCACCCGCGGTTTTTGAAAATTATCAATTTTAGACAGTAACTATATGCAAACTGAGACCAGTTATAAACATAAAATATTTAAGTTTATTATCACAAATTATCTGACATACAAAATATTAAACAATGATAAGTGCATAATTTACATATTTTAAGTATCGTTTTGTTACACTTATTTGCTAGATTTTGTATGAATTACCTTGTATTATTATTACTTTTGAAGATTATGTCTTTTACTAGGTTACATCTCTAAAAGAAATGAAAATGGAGTATTATGAAGGAAGAAAGGCCAAATAACAAGTAGAACTCAGTCAGATCGAGAAAACAAAACCAACGGCGAAACAATGAAGTTGTTCCGACTTCGTATGAGAAAGTTATGGGTAAAAAGAGAAGTTAAACTTGCCGGTTTCACGTAACTGACAGTTTAACAAGTTTTAAAGGAAAAGTGATAAAAACACCGCCGCTTATACTAAGGGCTATCCATATTTGAATAATGTTATCAGCACCAGCCAACATGCTAAAGGGCACCACCTTCTTTCTCCTTCTCGACTTCTCCACTAGCAAAATTAGGTTAAGCTTCCAGCTGTTTTGGGTGACAAATTAGCAGCTATGGAGCTCGTGGGATTCAAGGGTTTTACTGAAGTGTGTAAAGCCAATATAAGTTAGAGTGAAACGAGTTTGGATAGTAAAAACATAAAATCATCGGTCACTGCTATTGGTTGATCATCATCTCGATGTGACTATGAAGCTGAGTTTGGTGAAGAAGTGAAGGAACAAAGTTGTTGATGGTGAGCTCGTCCCGTGATGGTGATGGAACTCGAGGAGATGGTGAGTTGAGAATTTATTGAGATATGAAATGGGTTTTGGCCAAGAGAAATAGAAGAAGTCTGGAAGAAACAGTCAGGTGAAGGGAATGAAGTGAATTGTTAGTTAACACATGGTTCGGTAATGGTTATTGACAGAGAGAAGAAGAAGATGAGCTCGAGAAATATAGAAGGAAGAATGTGGTCTAGTGATGGAGTCGCTGATGAGTTCTTGAGTTAGAAGGTGGTTCGTTGTAGCAGAGAAAGAAAAGGAAAATGTGATGTTGGCAGTGATAGCTCGAGAAAATAATGGTGGTTGAAGTTTTTGATGGAGTTCGAGTTATAAAGAAGAGAGGCTAACAATGAGGTTGAGTTTGAGTCTTCCAGACTAGTCGATTATAGATAGAATGTAGTCGGCCGGACTACATATGCGAAAGTATATACAGAACTTCAAGTTGTCAGTCGTTCAAACAGGAACAACTAAAAATAGGAAGAGCCGGTTAGGAACAACCGATTATATTAACGTAAGTATACAGGAAAATTAAAGTTGTAGTTGGCCAGACTTGGCCAACAAGGAAGAGTTATGGTCGGTCATACCGACCGACTAAACATGGGTCTTTTTACGGGCCTTATTTCTCTATATGGGCTTGGTATTTTTGGTGGGTTTTTGGAACCTAATTCGAATGACATTTGAGCAGGGGCTTTTCTGTATTCGAACTACTACATAGAGGTACTTCTAAGGAGATTAATTATCATCTGAATCATATTTTTTCGAAAAGGAGAAAATGAGCTTTAGGTTTTGGAGGTTCTTCTACGAAAACTAGGGTTTGTTATACTTTTCTACTTAATAATTTTCGATGGATTTTAAAAAATTCATGAGTAGGTAAACTTTTCATATTGATTAAGAATGTAGTTAAATATCATAAACATGTTACTAAGTTAATATATTAGTTTTTTTTATCTTAATTAAATCATTATCGTTCTTATTCTACTAATTATTATTGCCACGTATGATTGTGTGAATGTTTGTTTATGAGCGGTACTAAATAACAATGAATGCACATCTATTGCTAGACTAGGGTTTTGAGATACATAATTATTGATAAACCTTGTCATAAGTAGCATTATGCGATTGCTGATTATATTCAAAACCTTCGTGTGATTGCATGTAGAAGCTTGACATATGTTAAATAGATTACTCGTAGTATATCTATTGCATTGATTAGTCTAATTCATAGAACTTAATGTTCTTGGAGAATCAAACCTAATAGCACGTTGTATTAGGTTGTTCTTTGAGTATTAATTACATATCCATCGTTATGGTATGTGATGACTGATGGGATGCTCTAGGGCTCTTGATAATGAATGATTAAGTGACAACTCAATTTATTAGTTAGGGTGCTTGACTTATGACTGGAGATGAACCCTTAACCAGTACTCTCAACCTATTGATTCGCTTTATTCATTCTTTACTAGCATAACTAATATAATTACTTTAGTCTTAAAACACAAGACCCCCCCATGTTACATAAATTCTCAAACACGAATAACAACCCATACCTCTCTAAGGAACGAACTTGTTCTTGTTACTATACTCTAATCCATATTTTGTGAAGTGAAAGGACTTGAGATAATTTTGTTTGGATGAAAACCGACCAAACAACTCTTTTGCAATCTTGATAAAAACACAAATCATGTCTTGTAATTCCATTTCGGCATATAATTTCTGACAATACAGGTTTAAATTTGTACCTCTAGGTTAAGGGATAATCCTACGTGTCAGAATCCTAACCCAACTACTCATATAAAATTTCTAAAACCATTCAACATTTTCCAACTGCACTCCCTTGATATTAACTGCTGATGGTTTCAACATTGAAATAGAAAGCTTTGGTATGAAAATAATATTTTTATGGTACCGAAGTAAACAAGATGAATTTCAATTTTACAGGATGAAATGACGTATGTGTCCCAAGCCAAATAAAAGAAAAATAAAGAGTTTAAAAGAAATGAAAAACTTACAGTTGACGTGGGTTACCTCAACATTGCAACAACTAATAATGTTGAACTAGGATGTCATTGGAGTACTTCTTGAAGTTCAAACATTCTTCCACCAGAAACTCAGTGACAACATGCATCCACACGAATTGAAGTTTATATTTTGTAGTGTAGGATACAACTAAGGACTCTAGTCTCACATTTCTCAACTTCCCTCCGTAGAACAACCATATCTTTCCATCTATGACTGAAGCAAACCTTGAATGGCTATTATCTTGGTTTAGGAAAGGTTTGTTCGTAATCAACCTTCCGTACTCATACAAACCCTAATAATTTTTACCTTTTTAACCCTATCCTGTTTTTCATCATCTATATTTTGACGACCACAATAGGAGGTTGGTCACTCAGTCATAGTCTGTATCGCAATCATAATTATCATAATGGAAGAAGCCGATTTTTCAAACACCAATCTCCATAACAAAAAACGTTTCCAGAAACCTAGATTTGAACTTTATGATAAATGAAGGAATTTTCGCTGCTGACTTGCAGAACACTTCTGGAATATTAAAGACGAAATCCAGGAGGCGCCACCTCAGATGCAAACGGTTTTACGTCTATCACGGACACACCCAAGTCAGTGAAGCCCTATCAATGTCTTTCTCTTGTCATACGAATGTTCAATCTTTGCTAACTTGTTAGTGTGATGTCCAAACTCACCTTAATCTCGTCCCCCATGGTAAAAAACATTTTAGTGGTCCCCATTCCTTGAAAAATCAACTATTAAATCTTGAAACATTGACTAAGAACCAAGACGAAAACCAGGAGACTCAACAAAATCTTACAAAAGCTCTGATCGACATCCTGATGAATGTAAACATTATAAGATAATTTTCCTCGTTAACAAAAATTTTGGTGTCTTATGTTGTTGTTTTTTCTGCATTATATTGTTTTATTTGTATAATTGAAATATCACAAGTAGTACGTTAATCAACCTTGATATTTTTTAGCTCGATTGTAAAGATCCTACAAGACTTTTTCTTGTTGAATTCATATCTTGGTATATAGACTATAAGACGTGTTCTTGTTGGATTTCAGATCTTGAATAGTTCGTGTACACACTAGGTTGACCTTGATATACAATCAGGAACAAGGATATTATTATTAGAGATCTTGTATTTATTGTACAAGAATTTGTCCATACAGACGAAAAAGTTGGTGGTGTGCTAGGTACCCTTTTCTTTTCACATACAACTTCCCTTGAATGTTTGATTGACGTCCTAAAGGAAACTTAGTCGTTTGGTAGGAGGCCGGGTAGCGATAGTCTTGACGATGGACTGTGGAGTAACTCTTGATAGTAACAGACTTCTATTAAAATATTCACATGGGTAGGCCAGATTGGTTGTACACTACACCAAATTTAGCGTTTAGCAACATGAATAGGATGTTGTAAAATCGGGTTGTAACACTCTTTAGCCGTTACAAAAGGAGGTGTTATAAATTTTAGCAACGTGCATGTCGCCGTTTCTAATTTAATGATAAAATGGTCTTTTTAACATCCAGGTCACCGTTACTAATTTTAAATTAGTAACATACTCTGAGTCGTTTCTAAATTTTTACACATGTTGCAAAAATATTGACTAGGTCAATGTTGACCGACTTCCATTTTCTGGTAAAAAATTAGTAGCAGATTTTAATTGTTGCTAAATTTTTAATGATGTTGCAAAAATTTTGACTAGGTCAATGTTGACCAACTTCCATTTTCCTGTTAAAAAATTAGTAACAGTTTGTCGTCGTTGCTAAATTTTTGCAACCTAAAAAAAAAGGTCGGTCTTCATTGACCTAGTCAAAATTTATTTCCCTCCCACTTTATATTACCCTGCAAGTACCCTATTCCCCTTGAATTTTTGTCATTCAATCCAATTCATTTTACAAACATTCAAACTTTTAAACATCAAAGTTATTCTACACAAAGAAAGGGAAGCAAACATTGTTCGAATCACTATGTTTATTGTTTTGTTCAATGATACTTAGGTTACTGTCAGAATTAGGACTTATAGAAACATCTCTGATAACTAAACTCAAACTATTTTCTTGGTTTAGCATTCAGATGTAGGATATACTAATCGTCTACCATGGTATACTGCTCGGTCACATTGTATCCTCTAGAGGGCTCGAAGTAGAAAAAGCAAAGATAGACTTAATAAGAAACTTATTATACCCCACTTCAGTGAAGGAGATTCTCGTTTCTTGGTCATGCAGGTTTTTACAGGCGGTTTATCAAAGATTTGTCCAAAATCTGAATGACAATGTGTAAATTATTACAAAAGGAGGATACCGTTAATTTCGACCAGGAGTGTAAGGATGCCTTTGAAAGACTAAAAGAGTTGTTGACTATTGCACCAATTATTAAGTCACCTGCATTCGAGTTGATGTGTGATGCAAGTGATTATGCAGTAGGAGATGTTTTGGGTCAGAAAGTGGACAAGCGGTCACACGGTATTTACTATGCATCTAGGACCCTAAACGATGCACAAATCAACTATTCTACCACGGAGAAAGAGTTGTTGGCTATAGTTTTTGCACTAGAAAAATTCAGGTCTTATTTGGTGGGTACTAAGGTTGTTGTTTATTCTGATCACGCAGCACTTAGGTACCTACTCAAAAAGAAAGAAGCTAAGCCAAGGTTTATACGATGGATACTGTTATTGCAAGAATTTGACATAGATATTAGAGATAAGAAAGGTGTTGAGAATAATGTTGCAGAACATCTTAGTAGACTTGTTATTTCCGAGGAAGAACTTCATTTGCATGATCGTTTCCCGAACGAACAACTTTTCTCAATAGAAGATTCAACACCTTGGTACGCTGATATAGTGAACTACTTGGTTACGAGGCAAGTACCTAGTACAATGTCTAGTTTTTAAAAGCTAAGGCTTAAGAAGATAGCCAGGCAGTATGTGTGGGACGAGCCCTACTTGTGGAAATACGATGCTGATCAGATTATCCTCAGGTGCATACCTAACTCTGAATTTCAATCAATTCTATCTTTTTGTCATTCTTATGCTTGTGATGGAAATTTGATTCTAAACATATCGTTCTAAAATAACTTGAGAGTGGATTTTATTGGCCCACCCTATTTGAGGGTGCGTATGCTTTTTGCAAATCTTGTGATAGATGTCAACGAATGGGTAATCTAGGTGCTCGAAATCAAATTCCACTCACACTGATTCTTGTTTTAGAAATATTCAATGTGTGGGAAATTGATTTTATGGGCCCTTTTGTTAATTCGTATAGAAAATTTTATATACTTCTTGTTGTGGATTATGTTTCGAAATGTGTGGAAGCTAAAGCCACCCTTACTAATGATTCTCAAGTTGTTTGTGAGTTTATGAAGGAAAATATTTTCAGTAGACATGG
Source organism: Papaver californicum (assembly GCA_023531435.1). Taxonomy (NCBI): domain Eukaryota; kingdom Viridiplantae; phylum Streptophyta; class Magnoliopsida; order Ranunculales; family Papaveraceae; genus Papaver; species Papaver californicum. The sequence goes on along the minus strand of JAJJMC010017872.1, from coordinate 2,217 downwards.
AATACCACGTGTTGTTATCAGTGATGGAAGCTCACACTTTCAGAAATCCTTCCATGCTCTTCTCAAGAAGTACAACGTCACACACAAGATTGATACGCCTTACCGCCCACAAACTAGTGGGCAACCAGAAATTTCAAATCGTGAGATTAAGTCTATTCTAGAGAAAACCGTCAATACTACACGGAAAGATTAGAGCTTGAGGATCAACGACGCATTATGGGCGTATATAATGACATACAAGACACCGATTGGTATGTCTCCATATAGGTTGGTTTATGGTAAAGCTTGTCATCTCCCGGTTGAACTTGAAAATAAGGCTTTATGGGCGGTAAAGATGTACAACATGGAGTATGATAAAGCGGGGAAACAAAGGAAACTACAAATTAACGAGTTACAGGAGATACGTAATGATGCTTACGAGAGTTCTCGTATATACAAGGACAAGACTAAGCTTTTCCATGGCAAGATGATTTCTCGAAAGAATTTTGTTGTGGGAAAAAAAGTTATTCTATTTAATTCTCGTCTTAAACTTTCCCGGTAAGTTAAAGTCCCGTTGGAGTGGACCATTCGTTGTTACTAATGTTTTTCCTTATGGTGCATTTGAGGTTACTAGTTTTACGACGGGGACAATTTTCAAAGTCAACGGCCATTTATCGAAGCCATATTACGAAAACTTCCCTACGGAGAATGTGGATGTAATTGGACATCAGGATTTGCTCCCTATGGAGGAGTAATATGGGCGAGTAGAGAGTCGTGCTGACGACTTTAAACCAAGCGTTGAATGGAAGGCAACCTATTGGTTTTGTATTTCGACCTTTATATTTTAATTTTCTTAGTTTGCGTATCATATTAGGAATTTCACATCTTGATTTTATATTGGAGGAGTCAATTTACATTGAGGACAATGTAAAGTTTAAGTATGGGGGAGTATTTAGCATATAGAGTTTTTAGTCTCTACTTAGAGTTCTCACTTTTGTAGGTAAATTTTTAAAAAATTTGTACATATTTGCATGAAAACCTCCAACTTTTAGAGATTTTAGAGTCACTTAGTATAGTTCTAGCTAAGTCTACATACAGAGTTCTAACCAAAATAACTAAACTTAGAAGTATTAGAAAACTACATTTGGGTTGCTTAGTTGTTGAGAGGCTAGAGCTGACAAAAATGGATTTAAACCGCCGGTAGAGAATACAATACTAGAGAAGATGATCATTCAATACCCATGAGTGAGGCACCAAACATTTAATTTTCCGTTTAGAGTGTTTCATCTGCACAAATTTCGGGTAGAATGATGAGCTACCCAATCTCGCACCCCTTCAGCACTACTTTTTGATCTCTTGAGTACTATTTCTATCAATCATGAGGGTGTCATCAAAATTGCCAACTCTATCTTATAGTCTTGTTTGCAGTTGGCACCATTCTCTCGACAAAGCAGCAATAGAAACATATAATATCAACAAGCGGAGCATCAAAAATTTAAAGGAATGTTGAAGACGTTCAAGGTGTACAGGCAACGGTACAAGAAAGAGCAAATTTCAGATTCAAGTGAAGCAACAATACAATAAGCTGAATTGTATATACATGTTGAAGACTTATGTACAAGAGCGAAAGAAATCAAAAGATGAGAGTTAGTGAAGTTTATGATATCGAGACAATACAAGTTGTGAAGAATCGAGTGGTAAAGTCCTTCTCCCACGACCACATTAGTTTCATTAAATATTTTGATTTCTTCAAATATATATATATATATAATTAAAAAAATCAGAAAAAAAAAGTAAAAGAAAAAAAATATTTTTTGTTTTAGAGTTTATTTCTTTTTGTATACATTCAAGAAAGTCGTGGGGAAGAAGAAATCTATAAATAAGTTTCAAGCAACAAGAAATTGAGGAAAAGAGTTACGAATGATGTTTGGAGGAAGAGACGGCTTGGGAGAAAGGTAGGAGCAGACTTCAGCTGCGACGATTCTTTTGGTTTGTAATTTTTGTTTTATTTTCTTATTTTATTTCATTTAAATTATTAGATACTTATTAGCTATGAGTAGCTAATTTCTTAATTGATTGAGGATGAATTCTAAGTTCTAAACATGATTTGATTTAATATATAAATTTATTTTAAGTTCTTCACATGATTATTGTTTGTTTCTACTATAAGGAATGTTTATGATTAATTAATTGATTGTTCTACGTGGCCAACTAAATTACTTTCTTGATTAATATATT
>JAJJMC010017870.1:457455-485655 GCA_023531435.1 Papaver californicum | reverse complement strand
ATGAAAACTCCCAGGAGTTAAGGTCTTAAGTTCATTATAATGGAGTGGAATTTAGTAAAAACAGTGTGGAGTACTTGATAGGTGATTTAATGTAAACAGATGTAGATACCATAGTTTGTAAATCAAGTAGTGAACTGAGTAATCTGTTCGCCAAACCCTTAGAATGTAGAAGATCAATGAATAGTGAGTCTTCTCGACACACATGAAGCCTGTATTGATTCTATCTGAAAGTCATAGTAGCTAGACCTTATATATATAAATATAATATAAGATAAAGTATAAGTAAAAAAACTCCCTCGAATTAAGCTTTAAAGTTTTTTAAAATGGAACGAGATTTATGAAAAGCAACATGTAAATTTAGAAGGATAAGGTTGGAATTTCATGAAGAGAAAAACGGCATGTACCACCTTACATTCGTGTCCACTTCTTCACTATGTACTGGTGGAAGAAATCTTTAGTGCTCTTATTAAGGCAAAGATGAAAAAGAGTATTTTTTTAATTTAATTCCCAATTTATCCTTGAATGAAGAAGATGATGTAAAATGTAAGAAACTTTAAGAAAATGATAGTTTTTTGGAATTTTATCCTATTAAAAATGGAAGTAACATTTTTCCTAGAGTAAAAATTTAAAGAGAAAATAACTCTTTTCCTGAATCGGATGGAATACTATATACAAACTAACGCTTTTACATTTGAAAGTCAAAAACAGATTTTTTGAATGGTGTCCAAACAAGCACTTGTAAAATATAGGTCCCTCGGTCATCATCATGGCCTCATACTTGATGTTTGTTAAAACACGTAGCACGTGACTTAGTATAATAATGAAAATAACTTTAAATATCTTTTTTACTAAGTAACCAGTCATTATTTTCATCTCCAAATTTCAAACCATAGAAAGAAAAAATAATCTTTATCGAATTTTCCAATCGATTTAGTTATCTTCATTCAAGCCCTAAATAAATCCCAATCAAACCCTAAATCTCCATTTCTTGAATCTCTGATCTATTGGAGTTATTTTCCAGTGTATGGCATATGTTAATCACAACGATAAACACAACCAACAACAACCAATCTGTGTGATACACCCTAGTTTTCACTTAGTCAGAGCTTTAATTCCCTTAAACCCTAATTTCTTGTTACGTATGGAAGAAGAAAGAACTCAATCACTCATTCAGGTATACTAAAAATGAAAATAGTTTCAATTTATAAAATTAATTTTATTTCTGATGTCTTGGTATAAATTTGATTTTGGGTTTTGTGGGGTTTTTTGTAGTTTATGATGGGAGAAGGTCTTGTACCGTCTGAAGAAGATGAATTGAAAAGGAAAGATGTGATCTTGAAGCTCAAACAGGTCTGTTTCTGGAAACATTTATTTATTGTTTTGATTTTTGTGTAAGGATTTGGGGATAATTTGATGAATAAATTAGTTGCTGTATTTGTTAATGAGATTAGGGTTTAAAAAAATCAGTTGTTTGATCATCCCCATGTGTGTCTAGAAGGAAGTGTAAGGTAAGTGTAATAAAACATGATATAGGCAGAAAGAGATGTCGATCCTGCAAAGGAATTTTGTCTATGGTGCTTGGCCTTAGACCGTCTGTTAGATAGCATCATTGTGAAGAGCAGAGATGAAAATTAATAAATTTGAAAGGGCTTAGGTAGTTAGTGTTAGGATCATGTAGCAAAAATATTTGACAAAACCTTCTGGCCAATCTCTTACACCACTGGATGAAATAAATCTAAATGCCTATATTTATGCTAGCAAATAATTACCTCCTTTGTCTACTCGGCTCCTAATTTTTATTTTTTTAATTAAGAGAAAAAACTAAGTCGCCTATATCTTTGATACAAATAATTCACGATCCAGTAGGATCTTTTTTATTCAAAGATTCGGCCTTTTCCTCACTTCCTTTTTCTGATGATATTTTTTTTTCCCTAAAATATTAGACCAAATACACAGATCACAACAAAAATGAAGAGAATGGCCTTTAGAAAGACCCCTTAATACAGAAATGTTAACATAGATTAACTGCGGGGGATCAAATTTCATTTCCTGCAATGTATCAATCCGTTAATATGGATTCCGTACTTAAAATATCATTACAATGTATTCATTAATTAATGTCGGTTAATTTGGATTCCATAGTTAATATCTGTTAATCTGTTCTAAATTCTATTCTAGGACAAAATACTTTTCTGATTTTGTCAGTAACTTTTTGACACGTATGGATTTTATTTTACAATGACATGTTCTTCAAGGACTTTATATCTTTTGAAGGTCGTGCTTGGTGTGGTTGGTGTTTTTTGATATGGAGTTAAGGTTGAAATTGTTAATGAACTTAGCTCAATAGACATGGTTGTGATTGTTAATGAACTTTGCAAACGTCCTGACCAGGGTGGATAGATCAATCTGTAATCCCTTATCTCTAATTATTATTGATACTTTGAAAAATAACACCTATAGTACTAGTACCATTAGTAGTAAGATAAACTTCTTCTTTGTTGTGATACAGATGTATGGACGATATATTCTGATTTCAAGTCATTGAATGAATTACCAATGTTAATTTATTTTATTTTTTTCCTTGAACTGGGACCAGTGCAAACTGTATGAAGAATCAAAAGAAAAATAAGAAGATCTTAACGGATCTTGGATTATTTGTGGAGAAAATATAGGCTAGATTTTAGTTTTTTCTTTTAATAAAAAGTTACATTTTTGCTCAGCTAAGAGCCGAGTAGATAAAGGAGGTAGTTATTTGCCATGTCATCATAAATATGAGCCTTTAGATTTATTTCATCCAGTGGTGTAAGAGATTTGTCAAAAGGTTTTGTCAACTTTTTGTTACATGCTCACGACCCAGATAGTAATGGAATGGTTAGTAACTAGTAAGAGTTTCCTTTTAAACTTATTTTGTTGATGGTCTTTGTGTATAATATCTGACATTTCGTATGGTGACCGTCTTGTAGATAGTAATGGAATGGATACGAAGGGTTGCTTGGCAACGTGGTTATCCAAAAGAACAAATTCTTAACAGTTCCTCTACAATATTGACCTATGGTTCTTATGGACTTGGTGTAAGTACTTTCAAATTTGAGATTTAATTTGGATTGGCATTCTTGAATATGTTTGTTTCGGTTCAAAATGGTGCTTTTGATTAGTTTTGGAATATAGCTTAATGCTGCTTCTGTGTTCATTTAATTGATGTTGCCACTTGCTCACTTAACAATACTTTTACATGTTCAAACTAATTGTTCTAAAACTTCTTTCAGGTTCATGGTTCTGATTCAGATATTGATGCTTTATGTATTGGTCCCTGCTTTGCCAGCATGGATGTAAGTTCCTTTTGCTTGTTATTTCAGTCCTTTAAGCTGGATATGCAATGGGTGTGACTTATTTCAAGTTAACACCTGAACTTGATCAAGATTTCAAGAGTAGTCCACTTTATTGATTCTTAACCTTTGATTTGTTTTCTCTTAATGGTTTATAGGAGGATTTTTTTATTGTTCTGCGCCAGATGCTTGAAAGTAGGCTAGAGATATCAGAACTTCTCTGCGTGAAGGATGCAAAAATTCCTTTAATGCGATTTAAATTTGAGGGAATCTCAATCGATCTTCCTTATGCACAGCTTAAAGTCATGTCAGTGCCTGATGTAAGAGTTTGGATTGCGTTTACAATTTGAAAATGCTGTGTATGGTATAATAGGTGCTCTATCGATCTATTTGAATTCCCCTAGTCGATTCCTGACATGTATGTCGTGTGTAATCCTGCAGAATGTGGATATTCTCAATCCATCCGTCTTAGCAAATATTGATGAAACTAGTTGGAAATGCTTGTCTGGAGTACGTGCGAACATGCAAATTCTTCAACTTGTTCCAAACTTAGAGGTAGGTCACAGTTTTCTGCATTCTACAGATATTGTTTTGATAGGTTCTGGTGTTTCTCAAACCATGTCTTCCAAATGCCTATGTATTTGGAGTATGTTACTCTGGGCTTGGTCTGGCTTCCCAATCATGAGGGGTTGTGATATCAAGCTTTGCTAAAGATCCTTAAGCTGCTGTTCTGGTCATAGTTGTGCAGTTTTTACTTCGTACAATTCTAATGCTCCATCTGTTTGATCAATTACAGGAGTTCCAGTTAGTGTTGCGGTGCCTAAAATTATGGGCGAGAAGGCGAGGAGTATATTGCAACGTATGGGATACTTTCATTTCTTTTAAAGTTTAACTTTCTTTTTTTTAAATAGCCGTTCTTACCTGATTTTTGTTGGTATTCCAAATGCCTTCTTGAATACATCTCAATGGATTTTTACATTTATGTTTGCAGTTAGTTGGATTTTTTGGAGGAATTCACCTGGCTGTTCTCACAGCTTTCATATGTTTTCGATTTCCTAATGCCAGTGGTACTGCACTTATCTCAAAGTTCTTTGAAACTTTTGCATTTTGGCCGTGGCCTGCCCCAGTGATGCTACAAGATATCATACCACCAATGAATACAGAACATTCTTTAATGCCCATTCAGTTTCCTGGGACACATGAATTTTGCCGTTCCAATGTCACAAAAAGTACATTCCAGAAAATCAGGATAGAATTTCTACGTGGGCATACAATGACAAGGGTATATATCTTTCCCTGGTTTTGATTTTTGCGTATCTACTTGGTCATTATATTTTTCTATCCATGTGTAGTATAACGGGTTTCGTTGTTCCATTCTTAGATTTAAATTGTTGAGTTTGCATTACAGACACCTATTTGACTATTCTTGGTTGATTACAGGAAATTCTGAGACCTGATTTTGAGTGGAGCAGTCTATTTGAACCATTCCCCTACACAAAGAAACACAAACGGTTTGTGCGTATTTTTGTTGCCGCTTCAAATCAGAATCAGTTAGGACACTGGGTCGGTTGGATTAAATCACGCTTTCGCAGCCTTCTTCTAAAGGTAGAACTCTGTCGTCTTTGGGAGAGTGAGAGCTTCATGAGGTTCTGTTGGTTTTTTTGTTTTCTTATACTTAGTTTTGTCATACTACCATATGTTCTAGTTAGAAGTCTGAATCCCATGTTTTTTGCAGCTGGAGGAGGTGCAAGGGCATTGTGATCCTAATCCAACTGAATATATCGATGTCCATGAAGCATCACCAAATGTTGTATTCTACTGGGGTTTGCAACCTGGTCGAAGTAGCTTCACCGATATTCGATCAGTTGAGAAGTTCTTCAGGAACTACATCAATAATGGTTATCGAGGCTCTAAGGGAAGGTTAGAAATTTCCATCGTGGAGTCTTCTCAACTTCCAAAGGATGCACAATCCGACTATGTAACAGGGAAGGAATCAAACGGTTATTGGACCTATCCTGGTTACATTCAGCCAAGAGCTCCCATTTTCTCTCACTATTTACCACACTATTTTGTTGGTTATGCAGCGGCAAATTCAGTCGCGGACTATCCAAGTGCCGGATTTTGACTGTGTTATACAATTCTTCTTCTCAGTCTCCGAGTTACACAAAAGTAGTTGTAACTTGTAAATTTTCAGATTACACTTTAGGGTAGTCTTAAAAATTGTTTCTTGTTCAACCATTTGATTTTCATATCCGTTTGTAAACAGTTTTAATAAAACTTTTTCAACCATCTTTCTTCCATGTAAACTTGATCAAATGTATCTGTAAATTGAATAAATATTGGTTTGGAACTGAGTCTCTATCTTTTATTTAATGAGTTCAGAGACTTGTAAAATAATCTTGTTCGTGTTGATGTAACTGTAACTGTGAGCAGAAACTTCTTAATTTTGCTTCTATCAAGTTATCAGGTTGAACAATTCATGGTTTATACACTTCTGAAATCCGTTGGGCTTTTCAACATCTTCGGTCTCTTCATCATCTCCGCAGGCTTCCTTTTTAATGACATTCTAAATCCTATTTCGAGATCTGCATAAAACTTTTGAGGTATAACTACTGAATATAAAATAGGGTCATTGGGTCGTAAAGTCTTACCACCTTTTATCAATTATTTTTTATAGTGATAATTATGTCTAATTTTATTAGTATTAATGTTAATGATTATATATTAATAATAATGATTAATTGGTGTAATGTTTGATTAAATTATTAGTGTTAAATTAGTAGAGAATTCATATTTGTGTGAGAAAGTTGGGGTTTTTGAGAGAAGGAAGAAGAAGAATTGAAAAAAAAAAACTTAGGGTTTTTGACATTTTTGACAAATGGGTGATTCAAATAATGAAGGAGAATCTTCATCTCGTAAACCCAATATAATATACATCAACTACAACGATCATCTGTATTTGGCTTATTTTTTGGATTGTGAGAATGATTTTGCTCAAACTCAACTTAAAGCTCAAGATGATGATTTTTATGAGCCAAATCTAGAAGATGAATACATTGATGAGGAACCTTATACTAACAATACACAGCTAAACTTGTAGCGATATTTAATCATGATTTTTTAGGCTGAATTCATCAAGAGATTGATTTTTTTCAATTTTCAGTCTTGGGTTCGGTTATAAAATTATCAGGCGAACTTAACACACGAAGAAGAATTCAGCTGGTAATTATAAATTCGAACCTAAGTTTGAATTTAAATTGTTAAGTTCGACCAATTCATACTTTTGCTTTTAGTAGCCGAACTTGTAAAATATTGGGTTTGTCTAGTTCGTACTTCTACTATTATTAGTCGAACATGACATAGTTTGGTTCACAATTGGCGACCTCCAGTGTAATGTTCGGCTACAAATTTGTTTTTCATTATCAGCCGAACCTTGTAGTGTAAATTGATTAAACACATAAGTCATAGGTTCGGATGTAAAACTTTCTTATCGAATCAGTCGAACCTTAAAAAGGAAGTGGTTCGACTTCTATTTTATATATCGTAGCAGTCGAACCTCTATGAAGTACATTTTTGAGGCCTACAGAGAAAATTTCGGCTACTAATTGGTTTATATTAGTAGCCGAACCTGACATATACTGGAAATTATTTATAAAGTTGTCAGGTTCGGTTGCTATTTGGTTATATTAGTAGCCGAATCTGACTCTTCCATTCATTAAAAAAAACAAATCTTAAAAAACAAGTGGAGTTTTATTAAATACCATGATAATCTAACATCCAAAACATAAAAACGATAACATTAGTCTTTCATCTAGAAAATACAAAACAAAGTATACTAAATACCATAATAAACTAACATCCAAAACATCAAAATATGTTTAACGATACATATATATTCATTCATAGAGATCTCCTCCTTGACAACCACCTCCACGACTTCTTTTTCCACCTCCACAACTACTTTCACAACCTATTTTGGTAGCTCTATGTCCTCTTTTTCCACTTCCTCCTTCATGGTCATTGTCGGTATCGGCATCGAATGCATTACCACCTCCACTTGGACCTCCGGGTTCTTTTCGGGTTCTCTTTGAAGTTACAGTTTTACCTCTATCTTTGAATTGTTTCCTAACACAAAGTAGAAAATGTAATTAGTACATCAAACATATAAGGTTCGGGTAATAAAAATGAATTAGGCTAAACAATAACAAAAGTTCAACTACAAATAACATAGCTCGGCTAAAAATATTACAAAATCGAAACAACCGAACTTCATTTTTGAGTTTACAGACTAATGTTCGACTACTAATGGGATACATCAATTATTAGCCGAACCAAACAAGTCGAATTTTTGTAACTCAAGTCAAAAGTTTAAATGAAAATATTGCAACAACTTAACAGACGAACTTCATTTTTGAGTCTACAGAGTAATGTTCGGCTACTATTTGGACATATGAATTATTAGCCGAACCAACAAGACCATATTTTATAAACTGAAGTCAAAAGTCCGGCTGAAAATATTTCATAATCGAAACAGCAGAACTTAATGTAATCTAAACTATAGACATGGTTCGACTAATTTTTTTTAGAAAACTATGAACTAGGGTAGTTTCGGCTATTAAATCCTAGGTTTTCGTAATATTTTTAGCCGAACCTACATCTGAACACCCTAAAATCCTCAATTAAATCTTAATCAATCGATCAAACAAAACAAAAACAATGAAAAACAAGATGGGTTTGTAGCAAATACCTTATAATATATATTTTCGAGCATTCGGTGCTTGTTTTCGCTCTCCAATGTCACTCAATTGGGTACTTGCTTGATTGAATTGGGTTCCAATTTTTGGATGCGGAAGTAAATTTCTAGCGCAACGCTTCGTTCTACTTGGTGGCTGCATTTTATAGTTTTGATTCGACATCAAAGTTTTAGGAATGAACGATTAATCGTCGATGAAAAAAAAAATCAACGAGGAGGAATAAGAAGAGGTTCGGCGGTAGAAAAAAGTACGGAGAAGATTTTTAAATTTCTTTTGATTAGGTTTATGTTTTAATTTTGGTGAAGGGTAACATGGTAATTTAGATAGACCAGGACACCAATCAAGGCTAAGACATCCCTTATAAACATACAAAAGATAGTCTAATCATTTTGTATGCCTCAAAACATGATTCATTTTTTAATTAATATGAAATCATAGTTAATTCCTAGACTAGCTTTATATTTAATTACCCTTCCGTAGGGTTTAAAAATAAAAATAGTGTCTAAAAGTCCAAAGTCCAAAGTCCAAAAATAAGAAAAAACAAAAAATACCTAAAATAATATCAAAAATAATAAGAATTTCCTAATACAATTTTCTAAAAAGAAAAATAAAAACCCAATTTTTTTTAAAAAAAAATAACTAAAAAATAAAATAAAAAATCTTGTCTTCTTTTTATGTTCTTTTCGATTTATCTTTGACTCCAAGTCTTTAATCAATCAATATAATCTTTGTCTCCAATTTCTTTTTGACCCAAAACCCGTAATACAAAAAAAAAAAACCAAAAACGTAAAATTAAACAAATAAAAAAAATAAAAATCTAACTAAACTAACTTACCTAAAAAAACAAATTAAAAACAAATCTAAAAACAAATCCGCGTTGGCGCCGTCAAAAATTGATGTGTTTTGTAGATTGTGTTAAGAATGGGTTTCAAACTCTCGAACTTGTGAAGATTGATTTTAGATTTAATAAATTAATTTTAAACTAGAAAATATACACAAAAGATGAAAGTAATATTCACAAATACCGAGGTTATGGATTTCACCATTAACCAATTAAAGTGATTCAATTTAATCAATATTCATGCAATTCTTTGCTTTTAAAGTGATTTTAATATGTTGCAAAAATAGATTTTCAAAGTAAAAATTGTAAATCAAAAGTATAAAACATCAAAAACCCCAGGCTAAGCATGATCTATCAAAATAAATCACAACTGCTTAATAAAAAATCCTTAAATAAATTTTTAATCAAAGCAAATAATCATAAAAGAAATTACAAAAATCAATTAAAATAGAAATATACCACGTTTCTTGGAACAATGGCTTCCTCCGTCGCCTCAGCAAAGGGGTTTAGCTCCTCATATTAATCACTTGCTCAAAATAATGATTCATGGCTCAAAGTGTTTACAAATGATGAAACAGAGTGAAAATAATAAAAACAATAAGTTTACAACGTTTATAAGCGTTAGAGACTCACTTTTACAGAGGGAAAAGTGTTACACTGAAGATAAACGTTACAAAGTGAAGATAAACGTTGCTAAGTGAAGATAAACGTTGCAAAGTTTAAAGACTACATCAAAGGTTTCTTCAACCTTTTCTTCACAGTTTCTTCATCTTCTTCATCACGATCATGATTTTTCTAGATTTTGATTTCTTTGTTTCTGGCAGAGCCAGCCCCCCCGCCCTCCACACACACACACACACACACACAATCTTTTTCTACGACTCTATATTTATAATGCACCATCAAATCAACAAAATCTCTTGAAATAATTCCTTGAATCTTCTCGAATCAAATCCTTTCCTTAATTATGATATTCTCGAGATTAAGATCTTGATTTTTCTTTCCCAAGTCGATGATTTTGTGTGTTGTTGTTTCCAATTTGAAACACGAGATAAACACGTTGTTGACAATTTAAGGAAATAAAATCTCCTTTATTATAGAAAATCAGATCCACCGAGTATATCATTCCCACAGCCAATTATGTGTATAATACTCTCGAGAATTTCTTTCTTGTACGTTTCTAATTAAGGTAAAAGTATTTCCGTACTAAAAGCTCACAAATCTTCCACAAAATCTTTCCCAAATTCTCGATTGGACTTGCATAGGCGTTAGTAAAAATTTTCCCACCAAGATTTCTTTTCGAAAATGAGAAGTGGGTGCTTTTATCAAGATGATGGGTGCCTTTAGTAGTTAGAGTGCTCTTATCCAAATGAGGGGTGCCTTTAGTAATTTTGGGTACCTTTATCACTTTTCAAGATGATTTTTCCATAATTGTTTATTCTCTAAAAATACCTACAAACACAATATAAGTACATAATTGAGTTCTAGCAATATACAAATTTGGAACAAATCAAAATAAAATTGTGTCTATCAAATATCCCAAACTTATTATTTGCTAGTCCTCGAGCAAATCTAATAAAAATCCTAACTCAATGTCACAGGCATCGCGATTGCACTTAGCGTGTGCAACAAGCCTTTAAACCCCTAGGTGTCCCTAGTGGACGAGTTTTGTCTCGTGAGGGTACAAGAGATATAACCACAAAACCCTTACTCCAAACTCTAGCTACTTATTAACGATTGAGGGTAAACACTAAACAAGCTATTTAGTTGGCATACTAAATTCTTCGGCTATGGGAATCATTACCCTATATGAGTCCAATTGTTGTACACGAGTTTGCAATCAACATACTAAAATTCATATATAAGAAAACAAAGCTCTACTTAGATAGTCACTCAACTAAGTTACTCAGACTCTATCAAAGTTCAATCACATGAAAATATTTAGAAGATGGATATGGAGGTGATGAAGTTTGCACATGTTGACTAAAGTGAACGGTGTTTCCCATATCTGTCTGAAGATCACTTCCAGGATGAATCCTAATGGATTGAGATACGCTCTCACTTAATCTTTATACTAATATCGACTCAGCTGGTATATACAAGGGCCCCAACGGTCAATTTATTGAAAATAGAACAATTATCTTTATATTATTAAATATACTGACAACATGATTGGATTTGAATCCAAGCGCATGCTCCTTTTCAGCATCTTACATGATAGTTCTCATGGATCCTGTGTTTCACGCTTGCTTAGGCGACGGAGACAGGGAAAACAACATATATTGCTATCAAAGTGTCAATACTCGATATATTTTTTGTGAAGAATGGTCTAAGTAAAACACAATAATGGGGCTTGATCTTAAACACTATACTTCATCAAGATGACGATAAAAATTTGATATTGGTGCCCCACCAAATCATTAAGAGAAACACAAAAAATTGCAAAAATAAAAACAGAAGGTGATATGGTCGAGGTAGACTTCGAGATATGGTGACAACTATCATGTTGTATCTAACACCTGAGCTAGGCATCCTTTTATGAATATACCTTTTAGCTAGGCACACTAATTCCTACCGAAAAAGAGCTAAGTTTCCATCTACCTAGAATGGTTAGTGTCATCCTGAATTGTTCACAAGTTTCTAGACTTTGGAGTTTCATATTTCTCTATAAGTTTCTCCCTTACCCCCAAAATTAAATCTAACATTGTCCTCAATGTTCTAAAGATGAATTATTAATAGCATGAACAAGGAGAAAATGTTACCAATCGAAAGAAATGAGTTAAGGAAAGATATAACTGTATCGCATGAGCATGGGTTACTTCCCAAGAAGTGCTAAGTTTAAAGTCTTCAGACAAACTAAGAAAGAATTATTCACCTCACTAAATCATATAGCAATAGTAGGAACAACTATGGGTCATCTGAATAAAATAACGTTATCCAAAATAGAAGGAAACTGTAGCAGACCAAGAAAGTGAACAAACAGAGTACAACCTTATCCCTATCTAGTGTCTTGTTTAAGACAACTACATCTAGTTGAGGTTCAAGTTCGGGCTCTATGAAAGGTTCTAGATAAATCTCTTTAGGATGAATTTCCTCATATGCAGGATCCGAAGGACCAGGTTGTAGACTTTGGAATAACTCAAATAATAAATTTAAGGCACATAATAATAACCTGAAAAATTATGGATCCTCAAAGTTAATCATATTTGACCCACACAGTTGAATACTATAAAAATGGTGGTCTTTCTTAAGCAAATGTGTCGATTCTAATCTCCTAAAGTAATTAGGCTTAGTCTCAAAACTTAATAACTGACACATTTAAAATTCAAACGTTCCCACATATTGAAGAAAATATTTTGGTGGGAAAACAAAGTCAATCTTGGTATTATTTCCTATGTAAACCACATCGACCAGAGGATGGGTCTCTAACAACTGAACTTCTTTTTGGACATCAACAAGCTTAGGGAATCTAGTTTGAAGATGATCTTGAAAAATGGTAGAGGTGCAAAAGTCAAGCCCCAAATGAGGGACTTTAAGAAGGGATACTTGATAATCACAAGAATTATTGGTACCCCCAAACTTAGGGTGGATATTACTCTCAGATTGACTAAAAACTATTCGTTGGATTCTAGGGTTCTTAAGGTCTGAACTGCACTCAACTTCCTCTATAGAAGGAAATAAAGTAGACTTATAAACTGGTCGAAGTTCAAACTTAGATTTCCATATATTATAAGCGTCCATCAAAGGTGCATAATCTAACAATGTATTCACCTCATTAATAACACTATCATCGTCAACATCAAACCCAAAGTGGGCTAGGCATTTCTCTAATGGATCTTCTAACAAAGTGTTTGGCAAAGATTTCTGATCTGAAGTACTAGTTATGTTCACTTCTTATAAATCATAGATCTCACAAGAAGGTTGTCTACTCATACTAAATTGATTCAGTCCAATAGTCATGTTACCAAAATAAAAATTAATTATTCCATTCGACATTATATGTAGCTAAAAAGGGACGACCTAAGATCACTTGTATTTGAGCCTTTGGAACCTAAAAAGGTTGGGTGTCTAAGACAACAAAATCCACTGGGGAAACTATTCTATCAACCTGAATCAAATCATCCTCTATCACATTAAAATTCTCTAAGAGTCTATCATCTTCGTCAAAGACTATTATAAATCACTAGTCTCAGAACAAACTCGTTCCTCTAAACTATTATCGGCTTCAAAACAAGAAAATTCTACATCGTCTAAAATAGTGTTATCTCTAGTCAAATCCTCTTCCTTTTGAATGGGTGAATAATCATTAAAATTATTTGGGTTTGAACTAAAAATAACGCTATCATCATGAAGCAAAATTTGAGTGACAATTTCCTGATCACTCTGCCTGTATACTTCAAGTTCTTCACCAATACTATCCCCATCATCATAATAATATGAAGATGTTTGAACCTCGTCTAAATAAGTAGTGTTACCAATTATATCCTCGTCCTCTTGACTAGGTGAACAATTATCAAGGGTAGCATTATATAGTAAATTAAGATCATTTTGAGCAATATTATTCTTTGCAAGACTTTCATTCACACTTAATGCAAACCTATTTGTATTCCCAGTCACTTGCTTGAGGAATTCGTCTAGAGAAAAAGTTGGACTAGTAATTGTTACCCCCCAACTTAATCCAAACCTTTTTATATTCTCAGTCAACTCCTTGAGGGATTTCTCTAGAAAAACAAACGGATCATAACGAGTACTTGATCGCAACTTCTCGTGTGATTCTTCTAGAGGAGGAGTTGGACTACTATTTGTTTCTCTCATACTTAATATGAACCTTCTTGTATCCTCAGTCAACTCCTTGATGGAATTCTCTAGGGAAACAAATGGATCATAAGGAGTACTAGATCGTAATTACTCGTGTGATTATTCTAGAGGCATAATAGGTTCATTATAAGTACTAGATTGTATCTGCTTTAAAGCATCCCTCATAGACAAAGAACTCGAATTTTGCTCATTTTTATGTTCATAAGAGGGGTGTATATATGAATAGTAATTGGGATCACCCTGGTATGAGCAATAACCTCCAAAAGGTTGGTGGCGGTCCCGACTACTATCCACACCATGTTGATATTACGAATAATGTCTATTTTGAAATTCAACCGAATATTCATTGTATTAATTGGTCCTCATAATACCAGTTCGAAATTTTCTGACAAAATTTCATAATATATTTACAAAAAATATAAGAAAGTAAATCCTAACAGTAAGGGGGTTCTAAACATACACAAACAAGGCCGACTCAACCAAATCAAACCTACTGAATCTAGCAAACAAAAAAATTATGGCTCCACTTAGATTGTTTCTAGACCAACTTCTATTCTTCCAAAAGCCAACTAGTTACATTTTTAGCAAATCTCTTAGAACGATCCGAATTAGATTAAGTCGAATAGAAACAGGATAAGCTCTAAGGAGATTTGATAACCATGCATCTTTGGAATCGTTTCATTGGGTTACAAGGCGGCTCGAATCTACTTAAAATAATCTTTCTGAACTTTGAGTTAGGCTAACAGAGTAACCAATACAATCCTTTTGAATGACTTTCCAATAAGCTTGTTACCTTATGGTCTTTTTCTATTCAAATTTTAGGCTCAGGTTCACGTAGGTAACGTGTTCCTAAGTCGGGCAGAAAGGATACGGTGATAAAATCCGAGCCCTTATCTTATATGGCCAGTTTATGCCCTTTACTAGAAAAGTAAATTTCGTATTCAAGTCCTCAACATATATGCATTACGAAGGAATACAGAAAACCCACTGACATGGGATTCGTAGGTGGTTAGAGTCTTACCTCCCGTTCCAGATGAGCGATGAACCGTTGAAGTCGACTCAGGCCACTGACTCCTATGTCAGTGTATGAACCCGAGGGGCGGAGACAATATCGTAATTTCCGTTCTTCTCTGTGCAGTTTATATTTAATTATCCTTCCGTAGGGTTTAAAAATAAAAAGAATGTCCAAAAGTCCAAAGTCCAAAGTCCAAAGTCCAAAAATAAGAAAAAACAGAAAAATACCTAAAATAATTACAAAAATAATAAGAATTTCCTAATACAATTTTTTAAAAAGAAAAATAAAAAACCTAAAAAAATTGAAAAATAAAACAAAACCTTGTCTTCTTTTTCCGTTCTTTTCTATTTATCTTTGACTCCAAGTCTTTAATCAATCAATATAATCTTTGGCTCCAATTTCTTTTTGACCCAAAACCTGTAATACAAAGAAAAATACCCAAAAACGTAAAATAGAACAAATAAAAATAATAAAAATATAACTGAACTAACTAACCTAAAAAAAAAACTAAAAACAAATCTAAAAACAAGTCTGCGTCGGTGCCGCCAAAATTGATGTGTTTTGTAGATTGTGGTAAGAATGAGTTTCAAACTCTCGAACTTGTAAAGATTGATTTTAGATTTAATAAATTAATTTTTAAACTAGAAAATATACACAAAAGATGAAAGTAATATTCACAAATACTGAGGTTATGGATTTCACCATTAACCAATTAAAGTGATTCAATCTAATCAATATTCATGCAATTCTTTGCTTTTAAAGTGATTTTAATATGTTGCAAAAATAGATTTTCAAAGTAAAAAATTGTAAATCAAAAGTATAAAACATCAAAAACCCCAGGCTAAGCATGCTTTATAAAAATAAATCACAACTGCTTAATAAAAATCATTAAATCAATTTTTAATCAAAGCAAATAATCATAAAAGAAATTGCAAAAATCAATTAAAATAAAAATATACCACTTTTCTTGGAACAATGGCTTCCTCCGTCGCCTCAGAAAAGGGGTTTAGCTCCTCATATTAATTACTTGCTCAAAATAATGATTCATGGGTCAAAGTGTTTACAAATGATGAAACAGTGAAAATAATAAAAACAACAAGTTTACAACGTTTATTAACGTTACAGACTCACTGTTACAGAGGGAAAAATGTTACACTGAAGATAAACGTTACAAAGTGAAGATAAACGTTACAAAGTGAAGATAAACGTTGCAAAGTTTAAAGACTACAACAACGGTTTCTTCAACCTTTTTCTTCACAGTTTCTTCATCTTCTTCATCACGATCATGATTTTTCTGGATTTTGATTTCTTTGTTTCTGGCAGAGCCATCCCCCCATAATCCTTCTCCACGACTCTATATTTATAATGCAACATCAAATCAACCAAATCTTTTGAAATAACTCCTTGAATCTTCTCGAATCAAATCCTTTCCTTAATGATGATATTCTCGGGATTAAGATCTTGATTTTTCTTTCTCAAGTCGATGTTTTGTGTGTTGTTGTTTCCAGTTTGAAACACGAGAATAAACACGATGTTGACAAATTAAGGACATAAAATCTCCATTGTTATAGAAAATCAAATCCACCGAGTATATCATTCCCACAGCCAATTGTGTATATAATACTCTCGAGAATTTATTTCTTGTACATTTCCAATGAAGGTAAGAGCATTTCCGTACTAAAAGCTAACAAATCTTCCACAAAATCTTTCCCAAATTCTCGACTGGACTTGCACGGGCGTTAGTAAGAATTATTCCGCCAAGATTTCTTTTCGAAAATGAGAAGTGGGTGCTTTTATCAAGATGATGGGTGCCTTTAGTAGTTATAGTGCCCTTATCCAAATGAGGGGTTCCTTTAGTAATTTTGGATGCCTTTATCACTTTTCAAGCCGATTTTTCCACGATTGTTTATTCTCCAAAAATACCTACAAACACAATATAAGTACACAATTGAGTTCTAGCAATATATAAATTCGGAACAAATCAGACATAAAATTGTGTCTATCAGTATTGTATTTGGCCTCTTCTTTTAATTAGTAAGTATAAATTTTATTTTCAATAACTTAAGATTTTATTAGATTTGATTAGAGTTAAATATAATTATTTAATATATTAAAATCAATTTAATTAAGTAAAAGCTGACTAGGATGACATTCACTTAAAAGATGTCAATCCAAAATTAAGCCACACCATCTATACATTGATTAAAGAATTTAGGGTTAGAGAAATATTATAAAGAAAATGAATGTATATCCTACGTGGACTTAGACATTCATTTTCACGCACATTCTATTGAAGAAGCCCCGAGGGAATACCAGTTGAAGAAATGTTCTATTTGAAGAGATTTGTATAGAGTACTTTCAGCAACTCTTTCCGTATAGTTACTTACTCATGGGTTGTACAGTTTATGCTTTGCCTTTGGGTACCCCAAAAGACGTTAAAGTGAGCACTCATCGTGTACCTTACCATTTGCAGCTGTTTTATTGATACTAACTAAAACTGAGAAGTTCTGTTTCATCCAATTGATCAGAGTCAATGTACCTTCGTTTTTGATTAGTTATTTGCATTGACTGACGAATGTCGGGAATGGTTAAATGGATAATGTGCAGTTTATGGTGCTACAGTCTTCTTTTAGTTTATTACCTGCATGTCTCAGTCGCGTGGTGCAAAGCGCTCCCGCTACAATGCCAGGGTCAAACTAATACAAGAGATGCTAGACTTACAGAGCGAAAATTCATATCCGACTACAGTTGGGCAATCCCTCCATCATCGGGATGGATAATGGGCAGAGAAGAGATCCAACGATTATTGGACAACCTTTGTATAATTGGGATAGGTAAATCACAAAATATGGACACAGCTAGGGCTGCATAGGAATCGACCCGAAAAACCGCATCCGCCCGAACCTGATAAAACCACGGGTTTTTAAACCGAACCCGCCCGAACGGGTTGGTATACGGTTTTGAAAATCAAAAACCCGATCACCACGGGTCGGTTTACGGGTTTAATATAGCATCAGCCCGAACCCGCCCGTATAAATCGAGTATTTATAGCCATTGATTTATATTACTAATTTTCATCATAGCCATCCATCTAAAGAAGAAACCTAACTAAACAATAAACCTAATCTTTCTATTCATTTCTCATTCTCTGTTCTTCACTCGAATCACTCCTGATGCCGCTTCACTTTATACGAGTTAGTAACATATGTGGTCTCTGTACCCTTGTATCTCTTCCATCTCAAATTCCAATCTCGAGTTAATCATTGGCAGCATCAATTGTTCTTCTTCATCTCAGATTCAAAACATATCTTCACGGCAACCCTATCATCACCGTTACCAATTGGCCATAACTCACATCTATTCACCTGTTTTTCAGGCTTGCAAACATCACCAAAAACATATCAAACCTGATCCAAATCAGTTAACACATACTACCCAATGTTCCGTGTCTCACCTGATGTCAAAAACATCTCCTAGCCACTGCCAAATAACCCTCATGCACAGCCACCAAAAAATGGAAAGCTACAACAAAAGACTAGGATAGAACAGTTGGTCCCATCTGAACTGATGTAAAGAACTACTCGTTCTGACCTTTCCACAAGCACCCTGTGTGCAATGACTTTAGCAATGGAGGCAGCTATGTTGTTCATTTCTAAACCTCTTATACCTCCTTCCCTGCATACAATTCAAACAACCCATTCAACAAACATTCATTCATTCATTCAAGATTCATTCAATCATCACGGCAATGACCATTTCCTCTTGTTCCCTGTTTTCTTGTTCATACTCTTTCTTCCATTTTTCTTGTTCTTGCTGGTAGTAAAACTGAACTCATTTATCTGCAATCTTCTAATTCTTAATTCCATCTCTGCCAAGAAGTGAACTCGCCTGAATCCTCGAATCCCATCTTCATCTTTTCTCAACTCTTCTCCATTATCTTCTCTCGAGTTTTCGACACCAACCCAAGATTCAAATTAAACTCAGTCTCTAATTCCTTTTCTTCTTTATCATTGATTCACCAAATTTCTTCACAGCATCAACTTCATCTCTCACCTGTTCTTTTAAGTTTCAAACCCAACAGAGAATCACCAGACTCCTTTGTTCCTTCACATAACTAACGTTGTTTATCAACATCATCTTCTCTGCCAAGAAAAATACAAACCCCACTTCATCTCCATATTCTTACTGGAAATCAATGGAAAGCCATTTTTTACTTTGAAATCAGAAAACCCATTCTCTTTATGTCATCGAGTGAACCCATCTTCATCTTCTATCTTCAACAACAAACCCTAATTCCTTCTCTTCTTCATTCTCGCTCACAAACTCGCTAATTCTTGAATCCACTATCTTCAATGTCTCCTCAATTCACTCGAATGAATAGATGAATGTTTAGGAAATGTGCAAGGAAGGACATAAAATGCCCTGAAATACGGTTTAACCCGGAAAAAAAATCCGAACCCGCCGATCCGACTCGGGTCAGTTTCAACCTGACCCGCCTATGGACGGGTTGGTATACGGTTTTAAAAATGAAAACCCGCCTATAAACGGGTTGGTAGTTGGTTTTACCCTTAAAACCGACCCGTCCGCCCGTTGTGCAGCCCTAGACTTAGCTGTTTCTTTTGGTCGGGAATCATAAAAAAACTCTCGTTAAGGCTAGCATTTTCGAAATAATATAGAAGGCTTAGAGGAAAACATAGTTCATGGTCACAAGTAAAGAAGAATATCTTCTGCACCATGTGTTACATATAATTAAGTAAAAATAAATTATTTTCGACAACAAAAAATTAACAATGAGATCAGAAATTATAGGCAAGAAAAAATAGAAAATTCAACAAAAAATTCTTTTCAGCTCAAATTTTCAATTGATTAAATTATAGAATAAATGTGGATACAATAAGTAGACCCTTTCCATCCATGTAGAGCATTAAACATGTGAAAATCTATAAAAAGGAAAAAAAAAGGAAAAAGAAATAATAGCCAAAAAAATAATAATATTACATTTATATGTTTAGAGTTGAAACTCTGTATATTATCCATCAACATGGGAGAAAACATCATAGTCAGTGAGTGTAAAGTTGAAAACCCTAGATTGGGAACCAAATCCTACTGTTCAAAATGATGATGCAATGTTGATTGTTTATATATATACTGAAAATTATCATCACCACCGTCCAAAATCCAATCTTGACCTAAGTCATCGATTTTTGACTATTCCTTCATTCCCTGCCAATATCAAGTACTTATCTTTTCTTGTAAGTTTAGTACATTCAAACCCTAATGCTTTCCCGAGTTCCTCCTGAACATGGTTAGCTATTTTAAATCTTGATACTTCATGATCAGCATTTTCATTCTGGCACGTCGACAATGATAACGGCGATGCTGCACCGGCAACTGTGTCGAGTAACCGGACAGTGTAAGATGGAGATGGGTTCATCAAGAAGAAAAGTGGGTCTAAGCATTTAAGACCACCAGCAGTAGTACCATAGAACATACTAACATGAGCATCCATAGCAACAGGTACGATTTTATCACTCATTTCAGCAAATAAAGGACTGAACCTAAGTAGATATGGCTCTCTGCATGTAGTACCTTCAGGACAAACGATGAGATCGCCTTGACTTAATAATTTCTCCATCATATTTGCATCTTTCACCCTGTCTCTCGTCAATCTCACGGTCTTGATGGGTGCCAAAATTTCAGATACTCTACTTAAGCTGTACGTAACAGCAGTTATGGGTGTACATAATGCTGCTGATAAGTAAAGTGGGTCTAATAAAGTTCTATGGTTGCACACATAAAGAACACCTTTTTTCTTCTTCTCTTGACCATTCTGAAGGGTATTTTGCTCATTGTGATCATTCTGTTGGTTTTGATTATTGGTGGTGGTTGAAGATGGCATTGAATTTGATGAGGCGGGTCTTGATAAATTAAGTCTCAAACCAAGAAGTGCTAAAAGAGGACCAGCAACCCTGTAGGGTAATGCAACACCAATGATGCCTCTGATTATAGCAAGGAAGAAACCAAATGGGACCCAGATGAATACAGCTAAGGAATTAAGTGGGGTAGGTTTGAGAACCAATCTACCATCATGGAAAATAAGAGGCTTTGGGTATTTGTCCCTCGCTAGATATTGCCAGCTTCTCTTGTCTGCTTCACTCACATAGTAGATTTCCTGATTCAAAACCGACAGTTTACAGGTAAGAACATTTAAAATGGGAGAAAAAACTAACACCTAATATCTAGCAGCTCGGTACCAATCACTTAAAAAGAGTAAATACTAGCTTTAAAACTAAATATCAATCTAGAGAGTCACTTGAGAATGAACCCCAAAATAACAACATCCAGTGGCATGCACTGCATGACATACTAACAATGACATATTACATGTTCAAAAATAAGTTTTTAGAATTTGTTGTTTGAATTGAAAAGAAAGAAAATGTAGAGACTAGAGAGCCAGGTGGATTATGAATGTATGTATATACCTTGCAATGAGAGAACAATTGATGATCCAGAGGTTTGTTGAAACTTCCAATGCCAATTACATCAGAAGGATTGTTGTTGCCCACTAATCTATCTTCAGGAGTACCAAAGATTTCATCAAAAACAAGACCACTAGATTTCTTCTTATCTTGCATTAAACCAAGATAATACCCATGGAAAGTTTTCAACTCTCTGCCAACAACAACATCAATCTCCAAATATTCTTTAAGAAAACTTTCAACCATTACCCTTGGGAAATCACTAACACCCACTTTTTTACCCCCTCTCATTAAAACACCAAACCCTTCGAGTCCAACATCTTCTAAGAAAAACTTGGGTAAAACAGCTCTACCAACTCTAAAGCTTTTTTCTTTAATACCAAAGAAACAAACCATGACCATAATTGATAGACTCATTTCTTCATCAACTAAACATATGATAGGGTACATCAGTAACAAAAGCAGTGCCCTAAATATACCACTACCTTCAAATGCTACTAACATGAAGTAAGGAAACATTATAGATGATGATGAAGATTTCAATAGTGATCCTTCCATATCAAAGATCAAAGTTTGTTTCTTGGATATCACTTGATCAACTGATCTTTGACTAAGTGAAGAATATTTTTGTAACTTTGCTTGTGTACTAGTAGTGTTAATACTCACCTTTCTATGGAGATGTGATGATTTAGTAGGGTTTCTTAACCTTCTTAGAAGTATTCTTGAAAAGAATAATAAAAGGGATTTGAAAGGCAAAGCTTTACCAGCCATTTTGTTTCTTTCTCTTCTTGTGTTGTTACTACTTGAAGTAGTTGCCTGCTGTTTTTGTAGTTGTAGTGAGTAGCTCTTCTTCTTAATACCTTTTAAAGTACAATTCTGAATGTGTTTGTTTGTTTGTTTGGATGGATTTGAAAAGTTAGAGAAAGGATCAAGGGGGTTTTATAGAAGTTGGGACGAACAAAATAACTATAAAGATTAATAAATTTACAAAAATACCACTATGCAGTATGTGTTGCACACTTTATTTGGAAGTTGCCGTTACTTGTCCTTCTCAATAAATGTTTTGTGGCATTTGCTACTTGTACTATTCTTTTATTCTACTCCTTTTACTTGAAGAATGAGAAAAAGAAGAAGAACATAGCCTAGATTTGGCATAAGAAAATCTTTACTAGCCAAGGATTGTAGTGGTCCTAGTGGATGGACCTTCTTCTTCTCCCCCCCCCCACTTCCCTCATTTGGAGGGCAATCTAATTTCAGCCCACCTGTTTTCTATTTTTGTTTCCTGTGGAGCCGTATTTCAATCTTTATCAAAATGGTGTGGCACCCCCAATTATCCTGGCATACTTTTTATCATATTTTTATTTTTTTTAAATAATACTAAATCATATGATTAATGAAGCAAATATATCAGGACTGACTGCAAACCACTTTCAGACGAGGTCAAGCTACGAATCTCCGGGGACAACAGGAGGGACTAAAATGAAAATAAAATTAGACAGTCCCAGTTCTTGATTGATTGAGTGATACGTGGTAAATCAGTGTGGGTCCACTTGACCAATAAGGTGAGGTGTCTTTTATCCACACATTTATGTTGGGGAGAGTTTGATTGGGGTGGAAACTTGTTAACAACAAACGCGTGTAAGGTTGACTTTCAAGATAAATGGGCTTCTGAATGTGTGTTACAGTGACTCGACACTCTGCAATCAATAAGGTATACGTTTTGTAACTCGGTTACTTGGAAAGTCGATACATTGGTTCAGTTTGTCTTAGATTCACATGGAGATTCAGTGTTATACTTCTAGACGACATGAGCTACCATTTACCCGTTCAATTTGTCATTAAATGGCCTCAAGATAAAATGGCGCATGAAATGATTTTTTTAACATATATATGTGTGAAATATGTGGTTCTCGCAAAAAAAACTTTTTAACAATATCAATGAATATGATTTTATTTTAGGGGGATTTTGTACTTCCCTCACAAAAAGATACCTAATTTGTATTATCTCTTTTTAAATCGTTAATCGGTAAAATCTTTTTCAACTTGGATATGTCGTAATAGACCTGTCAAATGAACACGTGTTGTACGTGTGTATGTCAGACTAAAATAATAAATCTTCGAAACCCAAAGATATCCTTTAAGCTTAAAAGAAACTAGACAGGTGTTAGGATTGATTCAATTAAAAATACACGTGTTGTGAGATTAAAGTGATGAGTAAAAAAGATAAATCAAAACAGAGAGAGAAAAATCTCTTCGTCTTCTTCCTTTCTGTCTACACGGTTAACTGCCGACATACTAAGACTGATGTTGCGAGAGATTTATGAGTTATATTCAAATTCGAGTTAGAAACCCAATAAAAACTGAAGAACTTAGTTGATAGTTTTGATTTGTGGATTTATAGTCAAGATTGATAAGATTTTTAATTAAGTATTTATAGTGGATAAGAAATTTAGGTTTATCTCAAAGTAGGATTGATGGGTTTTGATTAAAAATTGAATTCGATTTTGATGAGGAACTGAGACGGGATTGAGCTATAATAAGGGCAAGATTAAGTGACGGAGCATTGGTGTTAGTTGATGCAACTGAGGGTGTACATATACAGACCCATGTTGTACTGCTAGGCTATTAAATCTTGACGTTGGTACTGATGTAGTTATTGTTAATGTAGAATCTTTAGGGTAGATTTCCAATCAATTTAGATAATCTTCAAATTATTTAAACCATGTCCAATTCTTGTTCTTTTTACTAACCCTTCATCTAGAATAACAAATTACTAACTATGAATTCAATTTTAAGGATCTGCAAAAAAACTTCCAGTGAATTGTGAAACTAGGGTTAGGTGAAATGAAATTTAGGATTGTTCTTTTGGAGATAATGAATGATGTTTGTTTCCTGTGTGAGAAAGAAGATTAAGCGAGTGGATTGGATGAAGAATTAAAGAGGAGTTTGTATTGATTTATTTTTCAGTGGATTATTTTGATTTCAAACCAAAAAGAGATGGTATTGGGGAGATGATAAAGGTATCGATGGTGGAAAGTTTTTGTTTTGTTTGTGCAGGGGGTATTTTTAGGTTTTTAGAAATAATTATTTATTTATGACACACGTGTTTTACCCGTGCTCTTTTAACTATTATGTTACAATATATCTAAGTTAAAAGGAGGCTTTACCAACTAACGATTTAAAAAAACGATAATATAAATTAGGTATCTTTTTAAAAGAAAAATATAAAATTACCCTTTATTTTATTTTTATATTATTAATTTTTTGATAAACTCAGATTATTGATATCATCACCGACACTACTGTATATTATAATACAATCTGCATTAACTAGCTAACTCAGTCATTTTGTAAAGATTGGGTAGCGTGGAGTGGTTCATGGTGTGCGGTAGCGGTGATGGCGCATGGACACTATTCATTCAATCAATCAGTTTGCGGCTTTGCGTGTTGGCTGTCTAGCTTTTGACTTTAGAAAAAAAATAAAAAAAATGTTCGGTTTTATTAGATGCCTCTCAATGTCTCGATCTTCTCTCTCCCTCGCCCAAATTTAAAGCTTTTCATGAATTCTAAACCGTTTGAAATTCTGACTTTACAGACTCGATCATGAGAGTGGCATTTGAGTATTTAATGAATGGATAGAAGGGTATTTAAGGGTCAATTTAAATGCCAGTCAGAGAAAAGTTGGATGATATGAAGAGGCCAGAATCAATACTAGTTGTGCTAGAGGCTGGCTGGGGATGATGATTCACCAATTAAGTTGCCAATGGAGGGTCACTTTGGCCGCGTTGCATTAACTCCCATCTCAACTGTATTTGCTGCGCTTTACCCCTTTACGTAGTTAGGTGCGTTTAGTTTTTCTTAGTTTTTGATCAAGAAAGGGTCTTGTTGCATTGTTTCTTTGGTGAGGATTTCACCAAATGAAGCTTCAACTTGTTGTACCCAGCATATTATTAACCGGGATTTCGTACCAAGTGGCTGGTTTGGCTACAAAAAATCTTGTTTCCCAAAACCTCATCAAACAAATAGAAACAGAAATGTGTTACGTAATATTCGATCGGAGACGGCAGTGTCTTTTCAAATATGCCCCAAGCTATCTTTGCCTTTGAAACCAGGGGCGGAGCTATACAACTTTAATTTAGTATGTAAGCTTACATAGGGGCTCCTTTCTCATAAAGGGGTTCCCTTTGGATGCGGGGTGATCAAAAAATTCGTTAAGGGGTGTCCTAGGGGCTATGTTAAATGTCCATATTACTCTTCTATTTATAAAAAAGTCTAATTTGCCCTTTAATCATTTAAAATCTAAACAAAAACAAAACCTTTCCAATTTCAATTTCATATCAAAACCCAACCGTAAACATCTTCTCCATTTCCATAAAATTTCTCCATCGAAATTCCTCGTCGATTAATCATCGATTCGAAAAAAAATTTGTCGATTAAACTCTAAATTTCGTGATGAAGAATCATACTAAAGGTGTAGAAGGTAGTAGTGATGCCAATCAAAATCAAACTTTTCAACCTAGTCAAGAGATTGAAGAACAAATCGGTGGTGAAGGCAATCAAACTCCTCAACCACAACAAATGGTGTATATAAGGTATTGAACAAAACCCATGTTATTTTTAGAACCCAAAAGTAATTGATTTTTTTGTTTTTGTACAAAAAATTGGTACAGAAAAATTTACGGTTGGGTTTGATTGGAAAACCCAACCGTAAATGAATGTTCTTAAACCCAACCGTAACTGGTTTGTTCTACATTTTACGGTTGGGTTATTAAAAAAACCCAACCGTAAATGAAAGGGTAGGAGAAGAAGATGGGTTCGATTTTGAACCCAACTGTAAAAAAATTTGGACTAATATTTATTGCGCATTATCTTATATTAATATTTATTATATTCATAGGCATGGGTCTATGATCACTTTTCGAGCCTGGCTTCTAAAACGAAGTCGAGCGGTGATGGTACTGGACCTACAAGAAAGAAATTCATCTTCACTGGTACTCAGTCAAAGCATAAAGAAGTGCAGATAGCAAAGATGAGAAGTGAATTGATGCTTACATCGTTGAAGATGTTGTTTTTGATCCTTATTTGAAGATTAACATAGATGATGATGGAGATGTTGAAGATTTACGTCAATTGTCGAACGTGTCAGGCTACAACGGGCATTTGTACCATCCGTTTGGGTTCGTGATGTGCAACCCCGTCGAACTCTCCGCCAAACTGGATATATCCAATCCAAGGTAACACACGAAACCTTTAAATTTTGTGTGGATGGCTCGATGATCGAAGGCCCAAACATCGTGCTCAACTACAATCCAACGCCTTCGGTCGCGGTTTGGAACAACCATCATCAACCGGAATACCAACTCCAAAGGAAGGAGATAAATCCATCTCCGGGCACAAAAGAGGCTGAAGAAGATTACTTGGATTGGTATCGCCATTTTGGTCATCCAAATGTCATTAACATTGATCCAGAATGTATGAGAATACTTCAAAGGGGTCAAGAAAACAACACATGAGAGGTTGTCATGGATGTTTGGAAGAAAGTATATTTCAATTTGGTACGTAAATTACTTTTGTTATTAGTGTTTTTAAGATTTATTACTAAAGACTGAACCAACTTTTATTTTCATATGTGAATAGAAAAATAAGGTCAAAAAAAAAGCACTTGCATTGGCAGAGTCTATCACTCCATTCTAAGTAGAGTTGATGTGACGACGTCTGACCAATTAAAGAAACTGCAAAACAAAATTGGAAAACTTCATGAAGCATACGAAGATGAGACGGTTCGAAGCTTAAAGAGGAGTAGAGCCGGTACAAGAGATGCGACTACTAGCTGAAGAGAGCCGCAACCTAGTCATGAAGAGAAACATGATGAAACCGAGGATGTGCAACGTGGTGCTCGTATTCGTGGTGGTCGTGCTGCTCCTCGTACTCTTGGCGGTCGTGCTGCTCCTCGTACTCGTTGTCCTTCGAGAAAAAAAAGAGCTCGTCAAACTCATCGACCTACCCCTTCTCCTTTTTCCTAACTCTATGTTTATTATAACAATTGCGTCAAACTAAGGTTTTTTTTCTTTTGTGGGTGTATTATAACTTTAGTTAGAATGTATGAAAAAGCTTTTTTATCTTTAAATTTGTCTAGCTAAATTTCATGTTTTATTTACAAAAATTTCAAGTTGGAAACCAAGCAAAGGAAAAATCAAGTCAAAAAACAAAACAAATTCATATTTACGGTTGGGTTTTGGCTGAAAAACCCAACCGTAAAACTGTCAATATGAAAAAATACCAGATTTACGGTTGGGTTATTGAGTCAAAACCCAACCGTAAAACTAAAATTTTTTTTCATGCCATACTTACGGTTGGGTTGTCAGCCAAAACCCAACCGTAAATATTCCTGGATCATTCAAAATTGGATTCTAGTACTTGTGTTGTTTTCGGTTTTTGTTTGTTTGAATGACCTAATTTACCTTCAATCTAGTTAAAATGATTGAATAAGTTTAAAATTTTGATTTTTAAACCCTAATTTTACCTTAAACTCAATGCTCCAAAGGATGTTTTACAGTTGGGTTTTCAGCCAAAACCCAACCGTAAGTATTCCTAGATCATCCAAAATTAGATTCTAGTACTTGTTGTGTTTTCGGTTTTTGTTTGTTTGAATGACCCAATTTACCTTCAATCTAGTTAAAATGATTGAATAAGTTTAACAATTTGATTTTTATACCCCAATTTGACCATAAACTCAATGCTCCAAAGGATGTTTTATGGTTGGGTTGGGAAGCCTAAACCCAACCGTAAATATTGGCTGAAATTGTCTGGAAGTAAAACTAAAATTTGTATTTACGGTTGGGTGGATTGTCAACTCCCAACCGTAAATCATCCTGGATAAGAAAATTTTTGTTAAGATTATTTACGGTTGGATCCGATGCTAAAACCCAACCGTAAAACTGTTACGATTTGGTGTTCATCCATTTTT
>JAJJMC010017870.1:404150-457055 GCA_023531435.1 Papaver californicum | reverse complement strand
TTTTTCTTCTGTTTACGGTTGGGTTGGGAAGAACACCCAACCGTAAATGGCTTTTACGGTTGGGTTCGACATGAAACCCAACCGTAAAATTCTCTGAATCAAAAAAGAATAATCTTTTCATACGTAATTTCATCAAGTTTGAGCCATTAAAAGACCAAGAGTTTAAGTTAGAGATATACCTAACTACTCTGGTTGATTGAATCAAAATCTAGGGTTTTTTAAAAAACCCTAAAAATTCTCTTACATTTCTTCTAATTTTTCTTCCCACCAAACCAAAAAGATTTTTTTTTTTGATTTGGTTTGATTAAGTTTAAGATTATTTTAGATTAATCATGATTAACATAATCTATTAGCTATTAGTTTTACTAATACTAATTAATCACAGGTAGTTTGGACATTATAAAAATATCATGGATAAGGGGTTTTTATATTTTACTTCAAATGTCTCTATTTCGTCTTCACATGGGAGCCCCTCTATGGAGAATGGAGCCCCTATGTAAGGTTACTTAATTTAGGAATGTTAAACGAAAAAATTCTTTAATAATCACAACATTAAGTAAGTTTAAACTGACTAAATTGATTTAGCAGTATTAAACGGGGAAATGATTCATTGTACAATTTCTAATTTTCTCTATAGTTAATATCAAAGGAAAATCACTTAATCTCCGATCTAACTTGACCTACCCGACTATCTGTTTATTAAGCATTAGCAGTAAATACTTTTTATTTTAATAATTAATATAATGTAGTTTATTAATAATTCCTTAAAGTAATGATTTGATCATTTTTGTTTAATCAATTAATTTTTTAAAGTTGTGATTAGATAATGCATGATTTTAAGTTTATGCGATCACTCAAATGTGTACATTCTGTATTAAAAAACAAAATCAAATGTATATCTTAAAATTGCAAGCGGTTGTTCTTGTTTCTATTTTATCTATCGACTTTTCCTTTTAACAATATAAATAAAAACATAATAGCAATTACTTTTTTATTTTATTAACAAATTATTAGTATTTTCTTTTATTTTTAGAAATATTCATACTTTTTTACCTATCAATATAGTGACCAATTAATTTTTCTTACCATTCTAACTTGTTTACAAAACTAGTTTAGGTGTAAAAAAAAATCACAATACCACACCCAACTAAAAATCCTGACTCTATCTGAAGCTGATAGTTGTCTTTGGTGTGCCTCCTTTCGGGAATCAACTTGCAATAAGTATAACTCATTTATGGAAACTAATAATTCAATTGAAAATTTATATTCTAGTACAAATTCTAACTTAGATTCAATTTGAACTAGCATTAGAGTTATTCATCTGTTATCAATTTATGATATTAAGCACTATCTGCATGGTATCATAGTAGTAGCATGGATTCAATTAAATTGCCATAGCGTACGGCAAATAAAATATTAATAATATATTTTTATTGACGTTGGTTATTAAATTTCACATAAATTACTGCTAACGAACAAAAAGTTATCTTTCCATATGTAAATACCGTAAAATTAGGTAACTCCTGTACCAGCCATGTTTGCTTTTTGTGATTGACGTGTATGATGCTCAACCATTGGTACATAAAACTAAAATCTTTTTCTTTTTCAAAGATTGTTTAATTGTTAAGAAATTAGGCTATAGAGAAAATGTCCAACTCATCATCATCATTAAGGTGTGGGTATATGATCAATATCAATACCAAATAAGTAACACCTATTAAAATCTAAATTTGTTGTGATTACTATAAAACTGAAGTGATCACAACCAAATGAATTCAGTGTAAAAGTGACTTATAAGTAAGATTGAATCAACAATCGTACGGTAAATTGAAATGAGTATTAGTTTAATTTTGAAATCACTACATATGACTAATGGATGAAACAATACATGATATCCATCCTTAATCGAATTATCTTAGTTTGAATTTTTCTAGTATGTATTCTTAGCCCGTCCTTCTCTTCTGATATCTAATTTTTCCGGTCCTTTCTTTATTTTTGAAGTCCAGTATTTATAGTGTTTTATAAGGGTCTTATCAAAACTTATTCGTCTAGCTATTTGATTTTATCTTAATTCTTTTAAGTTATTTGTCTCGTACACTTTTTTAACCAAATCTTGTCCGTCCATCTATTTGGTCTTATCTTAATCCTCTTAAATTATTTATTTCGTACACTTTTTTACGTGTTTCACAGGATATGATACGAGTCTTATTTTTTTTATCTGATCTTATGTTGGGTGGATCGTACCTTCCTTGTGGTCCTTCCTCTTGGATTGACTAATTAGATTCCTCCACGTAATTATTCCTGTAATTATGGTGCGATTATATTGAGTTGTGGATCGTATAATCTTTTTTGGGTTGTTGCATGTTTGGCACGTGGTATATATGAGGAATAAATGTGTCATGCTTTGAATTTATCTATATCATGCTTATCCTGCACTCTGCATGGTTGACATGTGTTCTTCACACAACAAAAAATATTATGCAGCTTACGGAAAAGTACATCATACTTTGTCTTTTTTCTGTCTCGCTGTCTGTATGATCGATACATGTCTCTCATGCAGTAAATGTGTCATATCTGTGATATCTGTTTTGTTTCTGTCAAGTCATCTGTCTTATTGATTTAACCATCAGTTAAACTTATCTGAACCGTTGATTTTTCTTCGGATATAAAAAAAGATTTTAGATCTTGATCGGATGTTTCTCGAGTTATCGTAATTTGATAAATCTGTCTTTGATATTGAACACGTAGCAGAGATTTAGTATTTACACTTGTATTTCCAAAAAACTTAAAAGGCTTTTTAACACAATTTATTTGTTAATAAGAAACCGTATCCAACTAATTCTAGTTGGTTAGTATAATGCATGGTGCACCTAAATTGATAGGTGTACTTGCCAACCATAAAACAGAAGATTTCTCATTTCTCCATTGACACCTAATGTCATAATTAATGACCCTAATTTCAAACCTAACCTAATTAGCTCAACATGAACTTTGACAAATCAAATCCAAATCGAAAGTTTCAAATTGCAGCAACTGTGACCACTACTGATTAACTGCATGTATCAAGTGTATGAACATTGAACAATGAGGCATTGTTTTGCCTACCAAGCTTGCAAAAACCCGAAAACGATATACCCCAGTATTCTAAGTCTAAGGTCTATACATTTTCACACTGGAATTCCTATTCTGATAGTCTTGTAACCTCTGGAATTCCTATTATGATAGTCTTGTAACCTAATTAATTGCTCGATCATGGTGGTCATCCACTCATCAAGCTTATTGACAGTTATTGTTAGACTTAAATGCGTTAACGACCATTTTGTATGTTTTGAAACTTTGCTTGTCAACTAGCTGTATTATTCTTTATGGATTTATTCTCTTTTTATATATATATGAACGATTTTTAAAATTTGTACACGAAGAAACATAAACATGCATTGGAACCCTAGACTTCATATTGTATGGGTCGCTAGTGTTACAAAACCCCACCAAGTTTAAGTGTACTTATGAATCCAAAATGCCAAAAAATGGCATGTTATGAATTATGAACATCGCATTGGAACAAAGAGAGAAAAAAAAATAAAGTTTTACTCCTTATCAAAAAAATTATGTATAAAGTCTCAATATAAGCTATAGCATGGGAAGTTTAAGGAGCCATTACTTAGAAGTATGGCCATGAGGCCATATCATTATTTTAGTTTTCCTTTTACTTCCTTTTGGCTGTGTTCACGGATACAGCTGTGTAAGTATGTATTTTTATTTTTATTTAAAAAAAAAGATATATTAAAAAAGAAAATTAATTATATATGCATACAAAGAATACTCTCATAACTAAAAGAAAGCTCAGTACATATTATGTAATAATAATAGTCTCCCATTGGAATATAATTGGATTGATAGAAAGATTATTGAAAATTTACGATATAGAGCACCACAGGTAAATATCTTGTTTAACGGTTACCAAGAGTTCTTCTAATGATTTCACTTTTCCTCCATGGATTCTTGCGTTCCTTTCTTTCCAAACCTCCCAAAAAATTGCATAAAGAATAGCCTGCCAAATAACAACCCTTCTTTTGCTAACTTTGAATAACCTCCAACTTTGCAGTAACTCTTTAAAGAGTCCAAGCATAGACCAATGTACTTGAAGAGAAGATAAAAAGTAATTCAATATATTTGTAGTCTACTTGCAATGAATAAATAGATATCCCAAATCCTCTTCTTTTTTATTGCACAACACGCAAAAAGTACTCTGCAGTTGTATTCCCCTAGAACTTAGCATGCATCTGGTTGGTAATGAATTATGTAATGAAGCCCATGTGATAAACAAAACTTTAGAATGTATCAGTTTGCAGTGGCGAAGAAAATTGAAAGCGCTATCATCCGTTGCACCACACATCTTTTCATAACAGGTTTTAGCTGTGAAAAAACCTCCCAAACTATCATCAGATCCACTCAAAATCCTGGTTCCCTTTGTGTCATGCCTTAATTCTATAAAATCAATCCTTTCAACAGGATTTTAACTCTCTCGAAAAAGACAACCGTATAATCTCTCCTAAAATATCAGCTATTGAAGCATGATTCTGAGTACTAAGCCTATAAAGTCTCGGATATTTATCTTTCAGGGATCTTTTCTCTAACCATTTATCATTCCAAAATCTCACGCCTCTTCCATCCCCTATCTGAAACTCTAACAAATCGTAAATATTTGTATCCTTTGCAATCTCTTGCCACATACTCCTTCCTGTTGGCATAGCAGTATGCATAAGAACCAAAAATCTTTCTTCCATTTTTGACTTTTCACAAATAATTTTCCTCCACAATGCATGTTTCTCTCTTGTATACCTCCAATGTCATTTAGCTATAAGAGACTTGTTAACCAACCTTAAATTTCAAATACCCAAACAACCACTTTTCTTTGGTTTGCAAATCTTATGCCAAGCAACCCAACTTAACTTCTTTCTATTCTCATCTTCCCCCCATAACATTTTTCTCATTATACTATTCAATTGCTTTTCCACTTCCAAGGTAACACATATATAGACAAGAAGTAAGTTGTTAAGCTCTCCAAAGAACTTTTAATCAAAATGATTCTACCATCTTTGTTTAGGAATTTTTGTTTCCAAAGTGCTAATTTGTTTCCATCCTGTCTATCCTTACATTGCTTTATTTCTTCTTGTTGCTCCAATCGGCATGCCCAAGTAAGTAATGGCAAGTTGATCAATCTTGCATCCCAATTCCATTGCCAAATCACAAACCATATCATCATCTCCAAAATCGGAAACATCGATAGTTCACTATGGAGTTGCACATACTTAACCCATGCACATATGATCGTTTATGTCGATTTGTACAAATCGGAAATTCCAAAATGAATGGAGAAAATGCTGGAACAATTGCTGATCTCACACCTGCAAAACAAAGATTAAACATAAAAAAAGATGACGGCTGAGTCACGACCAGGTCGCTCTCTTTAAGATGTTTCGTGGCTCTTCCTTGAGTTTTGTGCAAGCAATTCTATCTTCGTCACAATGTCCCCAGGATAAAACAACCGAGAAAACTCTCTGTCAATCTCTCATGCACACAATGAGAGACTGAACACTTTCATTTTTTCTAACCTTGCTCAGAACCCTAGTCTCTTGATTCACAATTTAACAAAAATAAAAACTTGTATATTTTTTTGTTTCTCAAATTCTGTTTTTACTGCCCAAAAATTAAAATCGAATTATTGGAGAATTTATTGCTACCATAAAACAGTCAGTCAACAATAAAAAAACGGACAAATAAATTAACCGTAATTAGTACAATTAAAAACGTAATTAAGGGCAGTAAAATCGTGTGTGAAAAATCTTTTTAAATGAGCAAAAAATAATTTTTGAATTCAAGAGACCTCCCAAGACCCCGCTCCCGGACTAATGTTATACACATACGAGTACGTGCATATATACACCCAATCAGTAGAGGAAGAGGTTTGAACTTGTAACCTACCTTACAAGGCCAAAATTCTTTACTACTAGTCTAGAAGTTAAATATTAATATAAATATAAAAAGATATTTTTTTTGAAAAAAAACATATATCGCAACAAAAAATTGCAATTGGAATATATTGATTAGCTTCCGGATAGGTATTTAGTTGCAACTAAGTAACCCATGCACACAAAACCGTCCATATCATCTTTTTACAAATGGAGAACTCGGATGCAGTCGATATTGTATTGATGAGCAACGTGCATGCAACAACTTGAGACACTCACGGATGGGTTTTGTTCTTAAATTTCAGCACCGAGTAACTAGACACACAGCAATGTCAACCTCGTGCGAAAGCAAAGAAGTTTATGTTATCATTATCTACTAGCAAGACATGATAGGCAAATTATGAATATGATTTCATTAATTATTTTAAGTTTTTTCAAATTTCCTACTGGAATTATTTAGACATTCATGCTTGCTTGATTAGGTTGATTAAGTTGCTTGATTAGGTTGTGGCTTTATCCAATTACTAAATGTGTTCACAAGGACAAAAGTGTACCTTGAACCGTTGTACATGACTAACCTTTTATATTTATTGCGAGAGTTATATTTTATCTTTATGCACCCATTAGGCCAAGTTACGATACTCTGGTACTAATTTAAAACCCTGATAAGTGACTTGAAGTTGACAATTATCTGTACGTCTGCATTGATAATGGAATACATAGAGAACTTAAGATAGAGAAGAACGAGAGAGAAAGAGAGTTATTATTAATTGTACCGACAAATTAGGATTAATGCACAACTTGGTAAAATAATGAAATGGGGAACGCACAGTACGCGAAATTTGGTGGCGTATTACAGCACGGTACGCGATACACTCTGATGTGAGTTGGAATCCATTTTGATCATCTGATAATTATTCCTCATATTCGGAATCCTTCTTTAGAAGGAAATAAAATCATATGTTTTGCCATTGATAAAACCTACTTTTTTCTTGCCACAAACAGCCATGGTCACACAGCGTGACCAAAGAACATAATTTGTACTGTTCAATAAAACAGTAGCCAATCTCGAGGTTGTTTTCAGTTCCTAACAATATCTACTCTGATTTACTGTATCAAAGTTTATGGACTTAACTGACATTGAAAAACGGTTTAAAAGAATAGGATTGTTTAGGACTAATAATTCTATTATTATGGATTATAAGAAACTGTTTAAGGGTTTTAGTAGTTGGGTCTGCACTCATGTCCCAAAAGATATAAATGAAGTCGTGCATTCCTTAGCTAAGGAAGCTGTGTGTGGTAATCAAATTTTTTGGAGGGCTGATTTCCTGTATGGTTGAAACTCTCTTTTAGAAAAAATTCTATGTTGTTTCATGTTGATTTTAACTAAAGTTGATTTTAATTAAAAACAATTCCTATTATAAAAAATAAAATAAAATAATTTAGGACTAATTAATTGCGGAAATGCTTCGAAAAAAAAGGAATTAATTGCGGAATCTTTAAGAAGAGACTATTCTCGACAGGCTAAGCCGTACCCACACAGTTTACACTTCCAATGGGATGAAGATTGCTGTCAAGCAAGATATACATGCATATTAAATATTGGAACCAAAAAAATTGGGAATATAAAGATTTTGTATTGCTTCTTCGTCGCCCACGCCATTTTGAAAATTGATTATTATTTGGTGGGGGCGAAAGAACTAGCTAGCAGTGTATAAGATCAAGATCATGAGGAATCAAATGTTATATGATCAACAACAGATAATCTCACTTTAAGGTCCATGGTGGGCAGAAATCGATGTGGTCTGTGCCAAGTTTGATGTGGGGACGACTATAGAGGGTGGTGGTGGTGGCAGTTGGAGTGGCAGTGGTAGGTCAACTACAACACCAATAAATAGCAGTTACCTCTTTCTACTACAAGATGGCCCGGCCATTCTTCGTATAGGGTTTAGTTTATGGTTGACCACAAGCTCCAGCTATAGAGCCAGACCAAATGAATGCGCAACGCCACAACCCCACTCGTCTTTATCAATCAAGCGATGGTATAGCTAAGCATATACCCACCCTGGCCTCTTCCTCTTCTTTGTTTATTTTCTTATTTTCTTTTCTTTCCTTTTAACTTTGCCTTCACTACACCATTTTAGTGTTTCGTAACGGTATATTTCGTTACAGAACTGGCTTGCAACTGCAACCGACTGTTTCGAAACACGGTGTTGCATATTTACGCACAGTGACTTAACCAATGCGAATTTGGGTTGCAACGGCTTAATCGTAACAGTCTTGACTGTTGCGAATGTTACACGTAGCAACAGATTAAGCGTTCGAAATAGAAACTGTTGCATCTGTAGCAAAGTTTTTGCCACATCAAAAAAATAGTGGCCGGTCTATTTTTGACTTGGTTAAACCTGGTCAAAACTAGTGTTCCCTGCAAAAGTTTCACGCAAAAACAGGGTAATTAATATAAAGAAATTCAAAACACAAAACAGATAAGCATAAGCATAATTTCCTAAGAGACATAAATGTGTATTGAAGAAAGGAATTTTCCAATAGCACAAAACAGAGGAAGAACTTAGAAAGAAATTTTCCAATTGAGATTATATCCGTTAGTACCTTCAAGTGCTATTGACATGCCAATTAAATAAGCTGACTCTAATTGATGCAATGAATAAAAAAGGAACATCACCTGATCCAATTTGTTAATTGTTTTTAACCAGTGTAGAGGAATAAACATTCTATCAGTTCTGATTTCTTCTTTCTCCTCAACATAAGCAACCCGCAAGGACTGATACCTAGAAATTTGATAAAAAAAGCTATTCATCATAACATTATCCATAATTCTGAACAGCTGATAAAATAATTACCTTATCATCAAATCTGTTATGTCTTCTGCACAAGAATCTCCAGAAGATCTTTGAGCTCCAAATGCTTGACAGGAGATGATGTATGTGAATTTCATATCGGTTGGTGCGTCAACTTGTGCTAACAGTGAGTGTGGACTATTTTTCCTCTCATCTCCCTTTTCAACTGCTCTGTACTCTTCAAGAATATCTATTTAGAAGGAAAAAAACGTACCAATTAGAAATATTATGACAATCCCAACTTAAAACACATACAATTGGCAAGTTTAGGTTAACCATCTGTTTACTGATGTGATATCACCAGTGTTTGTTCACTTGTGCTAAATACAAGACAATAAGACCAAGAAGGCTACACACCCATTCTTGAATTGATGCCAGTACGGTCTTCATCCTCTAGGTTGCACCATTTGTGTGCTGATGTAATACCACCATAAGCATGTATGTTACCCCCAGCTAAATAAGAGAATTAAACAAGAAAGAAGGGAACATATGGTCCAGCAAGAAGTTTCAAAACAAGGGCAGGGATAAAGGTATTTGCCTGGCAAGATGTGTAGTTATGCTTCAGAGTCATTACAGACAGAGATTGCTAAGATTTCCTCTAATGATCGATTTAGTTTCGGCATGCCCTACACCCCAAGAGCAAGGAAATAATCAATCAACTACCCTGAAATGTTCAACAGCTTTTTTTAGGGGTTGATAACCTGTAACAACATGAGAAATCAAACTGATATACCCAGTAATGACAAGCAGAATAGCTACTTCAGATGGATTTACCAAGAAAAATTAGAAGATACAAAACATGAGAAATCAAGCTAATGTACGCAGTACATGCTTTTATGCTTAACTGAAGACACAAACATGAGATCAATTATACTCCGCTATTAGAATTCAGCACGACAAAGCTTCTCAGGTTTCGTCATTTTGACTACTAACACATCAAAATTTGAACATGTACCTTGTTAAGTGGAAATCAATCAGATACATAACACTTGTAAGACCAAACTTAAGTACTTCCTATTCTCAATCAAATAAAAGGGTATCCCTGTAGCACATATACATCCAACAAATCATAAGCAAGACCTGATTTCAGAGCTTCTAATAAGAAATGAGAGCAATTGAAAAATACCTATTTGATGTCAGTGACCCAAAGATCTGTTCCTAAGACTACCTTTACCCATTTATCTAACATATCAACAACCTTACACGTTACAGAATCCAACCTCCATCTGAAACATAGATCGAGTAAAAACCTAAATTAATAAAACCCTAACTCATTAAGAAATAACAATCCATATAAGAAAATAAAGTACGAAATCATATCGGAAAACATAGATCTCTTAAAAAGTAACGTTTTTTGGAATGAAACTATACCTTAAAAGTTAAACTGCTCTTGTATTTGTGAGATAAACAACCTTTACTTGATAGAATAGGAAGAAGAATAAGAAATGAGGCTTTTGTTTTTTCTGTGATCAATGGATACTGAAAGAGGGAGAAGGAAGAGAAGAAGGAGAACAAGTTGTTGGCGGTGCTGATTGATAGAGGTGGTGAATGGTGGCTGTGCTGGTGCGGTGAGTGTAAGTGGAGAAGAAGATGTTTCTTCGACCGGCAGTAGTGAGAGGTAGAAATCAGAAAATAGATTTAGGTATATGTATGCTTACATGGATGGCTAGGATCTAACCATAGATACACATATGCATCTAGTACAAGTATTTCACACATGCACAACTTGGGGCAGAAACAACTATACAGATTAAACCATTTGGGCGGAAACAACTCCAAAGTGTTGCCGCCTACACACACGAGTAGCACATGTTATACTAAGCTGTTGCGAATCGCAATAAAGAAAATAGTTGCGAATTTTGCAGCAGAACTGTTGCTAAAGTTTTGCCACAGAGAATTTTATTTGTAAATTCGCAAGAAAGCTTAAGCCGTTGCGAATTTTGTTGCTATTTCCTGAAAATGGTGTAGTGCTTGGATACCGACTACCCCCATCATTTCTTTTCTTTCGTTTCCTTTCCTTTGCCTTGGATACCGACTGCCCCCTACCCGGGCTTGGAAACACACGGGCTTAACTTGAATGCGCTAAATTACACTGCCTATTTTAGTCCATAAATTATGGCTCCAAATGTATGACCCATGTAGTACCGCTCATAAATTACCGCCCGCTAATTACTACAGGTAAAATGGCGATGACCTTATACCATGTGTAGTGGCCGTTGACCCAATGCCAACGGTCCATTGTTGAGCATGGGTTGTTGTTGCCGGTCCATTGCCGCGGGTAAGCACTACTCACCCATTTCGGTAACTGATGGTTACCGGCCCGATACCCCTCACCCTTTTTCGCAAATTTTGGGTGAATGATTGCGACACCACGGGGATATATTGGTCCATTCGGATATTCTGAGTGTTGAGTTAATTTCCAAACCATAAAGGTAGATTCTAAACCAATCGACGTATAAGTCAGCGACAAGTGAAGATATCTCGGGAATAAATCTTATCCCAAAAACGAGAGGACATAAGCCATAAAAAAATTTCCAGTGAAATCCTGAAAAGGAATTTGTAGCCTTATTATTTTTAGGGCTTTTTACTAGTATGTCCCTTTTTCAAAGTAGTTAATAATTTTGTCCTGTTTTTTTGAAAACTTTCTAATCTACTCTGTTACATTTCTTTTCCATCTTGTTACAGTTAAATTGGCGGTTAAGTGGCAGATGCTAACAAAATGTAAATCAAAAAGACCTATAAACGCTTTATTAGTTAAAAAGACAGTCGACATATGGCGAGCATTTAGGTTTTATAGATCGACGACCAAGACGAGATCTAACACATCACCTATCTAATGGTTCTCGTAGCTTTGTATGTGAATAGTAAATGAAACAATCTTTCTCAATTTCTTTTTCTTCAGCATTCTTCTTAGTCTCAAGACATTTTTCAATTGACAAGCATCAACATGAATATCCTTAAAATCACATAGTAGAATGTAATCTCTAGATCCAACATTAGAAGCCATTCCTTTCAAAATTTTACAACTTCAACACCCTCTAACTATTCTGCAACCAGCAAGTAAACGTCCCCAAAAGTAACAACGATGTTGGTATGATCATTTATACAAGCACATAGAAAAGATCAAATTAGAAGAAACCTACAAAGAAATGGAAAAATCAGAAGAAAAAGAAAACATACAACAGATAAGATCAACTGACCTAAAAAGAGAGCTTACCAGAGATACCACTAGTGCAAACAAGAGAAAATATCATCCAACTAAAATCCAAAGCAATACCTTGAATACCAACAATACGACACTTATTTTTAGCACCAGCACCACCCATATTAGTTAAAACAATAATATAAAGAATAGAAAAGTAACCATAAACTCAGCATATACATTCACTATTCACTCTTCAAGTTATCGAATTAAAATCCAAGCTCAAAAGTTGCACTACTCTTAAAAGACACATCTCTTCTCTCTTGGCTTGTATTTTCTGTCAACTTTGTTACTAGCAGGTAACTACTAAAAACGTAAACTTACGACTGAATTCCTTATGTTCTGTGATTGGATAACATCGGGAGGTAATCATACAGTCATGAACACCCTCGTAGTTCACACTACCTAGCTTGGGTTCCTCAAGAAAGAAGATAATATCCCAAAGCTCTATAGTAGAAAGATAACAGACACCGATGTTTTACTGATCATCATATATATTATCTTATGTGAGTGTACCTAATATCACCAAGCGCTATAGAAAAAAGATGAGAGAGTGATGGAGGGAGATTTATGGAAAATAAATATATTATTTTGTTATTATTATTTGTATTTTATTAATGATATTTTGTATTTTACTAATGATATTTTAAAGTAGAAAATAATTAATTTTCGAATTTATTATTTAGAGTAATTTTAGAATTGTCTAGAAGTTTATTTTAAGAGTTTTAACAAGTTGTCTAAAGTTAGTAGATAACTTGGGAAACAAGTTTTTAGGTTTTTGATAAGTTTAGGGGTTTGTTTAGTAGGAGTTATTTATATAAGGAACTCCAAAAACGAAAATCAGGATAGTTATTGATTAAATAAAATTATTTTATTATTGTTAAACTTTGATTAACTTTATTTTGATTTTTGTTTATAGTCAGGTTCATCCTGAGGTCCAAATAATTATCTTATTCATAGTTGTGATTCTTCGGAGTTGCGAGGTATGAATCATTCGTTCATAGTCGTTATTCGCAAGAATAATTTGAGATCTGAACAATCTATCATCTTTTTCTTCAATTTACATATATTCGCTGAATTAGTATCAATTTTAATACTTCCGATCTGCATTAAAAAAACTTATGCATTATTCATCGTACATATTAACAGTTAATTCTTGGAAAACTTACTTATATAACCAATTCATTGACGAAATGTACCAATACTTATTCATCGTACATCTTATCTTCCAAATTTTGAGCCAAAAAATTAACTTACAAAACCATACTCTCAATATAGAACCATAAATTAACCTACAATGTGTAACATATTCACCACTAACAACATAATATAGTTAATGTAACCAGTATTTCTACAAACTCGGATGAAAAATTGACAAACAGGTAAACTACATCAATCTAACAACTAGTATGGGAAATATATATGGGTCAAATAAAAAGAAATACACACACACTCAAACCTCCTTTACAACCCTACATTCATTTTGTAGATGTCAACAATTGCAATTGTTTAAATTTCCATCAAGAATTGCATTTGTTGGTATTTCCCATAGTAATTGCATAAGAGAAAAATTCCCCCAACGATTGCAACTATTGAATCGATTTCCTTAACTAGTTTAGGTAAAGTTTAGTTTTAAACTATCTTCTACTTCTAACTTAAATGTGTGTTGGTGTTGCTGAGATGATGACACTAGCAGCAACAATAACAAATAAGTGTGTGTGATTTGGAAAACCAAGTTACAATACAATATCTATGGTAGTATTCGAGATGTAAACACATACCTTGCAATGGGGTTAGAGTTT
This sequence comes from Papaver californicum, assembly GCA_023531435.1. Taxonomy (NCBI): domain Eukaryota; kingdom Viridiplantae; phylum Streptophyta; class Magnoliopsida; order Ranunculales; family Papaveraceae; genus Papaver; species Papaver californicum. The sequence continues at coordinate 443,221 of JAJJMC010017870.1, read as the reverse complement.
TGCATCTATCCGAGTAAAGACAAGGCAACCCAGCTCCCCTCTAGCAATTGTTGATATGCATGTGGAGAAGAAGATCATTGGTTTAACAACTGTAACCTAGAAAACCTTAATATATTAGAATTAAGTTTAGAGCAGGATTCTTCTATTTAGGTATTAATCAAAAATAAAAATACCATTACTTTGAAAAATGATCATTTTAGTTTTACTAATAGAAAACATGTCATCTTTACTAACAGAACATGAGTTAACCGGTGATATGCTTGGGCCTATTTTCAACTATTTGTTACCAAATTTCTAGAATCTAGATCCACCACAATAAGTCACTCACATTCATATTAAGTTATAATATTGTAGATGGTGGGTTTTTATCATGGGTAAAACAATAAAAATTATGTTTTTGACACGGGTCTCAGAAATATTAAGCATCAGAATTTTACAAAGACTTCTTTGTGATGATATCCAATACTAAAAGCAACCAATGACTCACAACGAATGATGAAGATTCGAGGAGATCTCTCACTAGGAAAAACTAATACTAAAATAACTTGTAAATGGTCATTGACCACCTACATACTATAAAATTATCTATGAAAAAAATCAAAAGTGTGAAAAATGAAAGTTCTAAGATTACTACTTACTACAGTTTTATCTTTGGAGTACAAAGAAAATGTTGAGCAAAAACCTTATGTAGACAGTCCCTTCCAACAAAGGTGTTATAAACCAATAAAGGAATAAAAACGACGTCCTAGAAAACCTTCAAGAAAATATCAACAAAAGCTTTTCCAATCTTTGCGAACAAAAGCTTCAATCTTCACAATCAAAATTCCCCTTATGTCCTAGTAACTCGTGATTGGAGGATCCTCCAACATTGAAAGTTGGACATATGCCGTGATTAATATCTACATAATAATATCTGCATAAAATAACAAAAAAAATTAAAAATAAGATAAGTAATTCAAACCTAGAGTGTAATGTACTATTAAATGCATGATTCCAAAAAAGAAGATACCCTTGTTCGAGGAACACAAGTGTCTACTATGATGGCATGGTGAGGTTAATTTTCATTTACCATCCAATACGTATTTACAATAACTTTGAGGCATCCAACTAAGTCTCCAACTTATCATCTCCAACTTATCAAGGTCACATTCGGCTTCCACTGAGGTCCTAATGTTCCATAAAACCTCATCGGAAGCATTCTTATATGTGACATTAATTTCTCACAACACCATATATTTACCGGGTGAACAAGATTATATTATAATCCTAGAAATTCGTTTACACTTTTTGACATTTAATTTTGAGGGAATAAGTGTTTTTCCATATTAAAAAATTTAAATTCTTTTTTACACATTAATAGGGGTAGTAAAATGAGATTTATATAGACTTTTATAGATCCTTATTTTTAGTGACTCCCAGAGACTCTCTGAAAATATAGAGATTTTCAGTGATTTTAAAAGAGTGTTGTAGAGAGTCTTTGCGACTTGTAGATACAAATCTAGTGAATTTCTAGAGAGTCTTTGTGATTTATAGAGATAAAAATATATAAAATATCTAATCATAAATTCAAAACATCTACCAACTTTTTCATTATGCATGTAACACAATTAACACAAGTACCATGAATACCTAGTAAAATTTGTGTCATTTGTCAAAATTAAAAGTTCATTGTTGTCCTGTGCCTATGTTTTCATTATCTTTATTCCACTCATCCCACATCTACTAGATGGTAAGTTCCCTCCTTCTGTTTTTTTTTTTTCCTTTTATCACACTTTTGTTCTTTTACGGATAATCCCATTGATGTATTATGGATAGATGTTTACTACTTGATTCTGGTAAAAAAATGGTCAATGATTCCTAAAATTAATTGTCGATGTAATCATTTTATTTGAGCTGATTGTAATTTTTTGATTTTTCCATATAAAATCAAGCAATTCCAGGGAATGGCGGAAGAAGACAGAGGGGGAAGGAAGAAGAAGATAAAGGCTGAGGAATAAGGAAGAAGAAAACAATAAGGCATGAGGGAGTTAAGGAATAGTCTTGGATGGATTTTGGTCATTCGACAAGTCTGAGGAATGAGGACCTTTGGATTATATTTGTTCTACCCAAAATTTTCAAGTCTCTCAAAATATCACCTTTAAGGGAGAGATTTTGTTCATGCCTATTTTCATCAAAAAAAGTCTCTCAAAATCCCAGTTAGTAAAAAATCAATGATTTTGAAGTCTATATCTAATAACAAGAGTGTTTGAGTGACTCTTAACAAATCTTAATCCAATAACAATAACATGGTGTTTTTAGAGAATTTAAAAGACTTAAGAAAAATCTCTATCCAATAACAAGAGAGTTTGGGAGACTCTCTCATAATCTCAATTGACTAACAACATATTTGAAAATTATCTACACGTCTTTATAAGTCACATTTGACTACCCCTGGTGTTTTTTTTAATTTCCAAACTTATAAAATCTCGAAGCAATTTTCAATTTTAGGCTTTACGAAAATCCTAGTTTATTTATATATTTACGAATCTTTTAACTTTCAAAGTTTTGAAGAAAAAAATCATATTAAACTCAATATATACATAAAAGTTTCATAATATAATTTTGTTTTTTCTATTTTGCATATAAGTATTTTTTTATTTTTTATTTACAATTTCCTTTTTACATAAAAATATTTGTTAGTAGTATATTTATTAATATCTAAGTATTACAAAAACTAGTAAAACAAATCAAACCTAAATAACTCGATAGTGTATTCATATTATCTTAACATATTTATTATGTGTATTGATATTAACTTTATTTTAAAAATGTTTTGTATGTTATGTTTGTGTGGAGCCTGGTATTGCACGACCCGGTTCGCACTTGACCCGATCCGACTGGCGGCCCATTGGGAAATTAAATGAGACTTTTTGAGAGGTTTGTTTATGAAACAGAGGGTCTTTGAACCTTGACTCATAAAGAAAATTTGGTGAAACAACGAAGAAGTGTTTAGCTGAACATGGAGTTGATAGATCAACAATGGGAGATGTTCTTGGAATTTAGAGTATGCTCTTCAACTTCAAGAAGCTTCAACGCTTTCAAATGCAAAAGTTGATAATGGAAATTCCATACCTGATCTAGCATAATGCATTTCTCGAATGTAGTCTGTTGATCTTGATAATGAAGAAATCACCAGTGAGTCAGGGTTGAATGCAGCCACAACAAGTGCAGTATTTTCACAACTGATGCGTACAAAAGGGAGATATTCAACTGGTTTCCCTTTAACGCTACGCATTTGTCTCACGATTTTACAAGAAATTGAAAGTTTTTCTCTCATTTTTTACTTTAGAACTACATACCAATAGCATTGTGTGTCAAATTACTTGTAATAAGTTAGCATAGAAGTCAATTCAGAGATATTCCGGTTTTCATTTCTTCGTTTTTGTTTGTGTGTGAGTATTTTGATCAGTAAAAAAAGATTAATGTTTCGATGTAACAAGTCAATATCAATTCTATTGATTTTTTTTACCTTCCCAATTCTTATGCTGCAGTTGTAAAAGTAAAAGTTCAAATTATAAAAGAAATATTTCATTAACTCAGTTTCAAAAACAAAAATCTTGGAGTCCAATTTACATTAATTTTATACAAATCTGTAATAATATCAACGCAGCCTTTGACGTTTCACAGCAGGGATAAAATGGTTAGTGAAATTCCTATTAAGACCAGAAGATAACACTTGAGCCTTGTTTAAGCACTGACCACTTGAAAAGTTCAACATAGATGTAGAGTATATCTGAGCAGATCCATGAGAAACATTGGAATAAGAAAAACTCGAAGAATTATGAACAACTTCGGAACCGTTGACTGGTAAAGACGGTAATTATAGGTTTTGATAGGGCGGAGGATTTCTCCATCGGGGTAAAGGTCCAGCTAAAAGTAGTATTTGAAGCAGTGGCCCAGCTTCCATTACAGACTGCAACAATTTTCCTTTTTGAGGAAGAACTTTCCCCTTAACAAGATTATCAATTGCAAGTGATTCTTGATCATCCCCTGACGAACTCCAAACATTACGTTCTTGAAAAAAAGGCTGATGTGGTACGTGTTGTGGATGTTGAGGCACATTCAAAGGCTGGTGTGGTACTTGAACGAAACTTAACGCTATCAGTTTCTCTGATACTAGAATTTCCTTTTGTAAGATTGACAAGGAGAGTTTTGGGTTGAATACTAGACATAACAGGGAAGTTTTCAGTTAGGCTAGACGGTGTAAACTTGTTCAATAATCTTTGAAGCTGATTTTTGCTTCATCTCTTTCTCTACATGCTTGATTCAAAAGTTAAACTAACTTATTTACATTTGCTTCATTTCTTTTCATCTCTTCTTTTGCTTCTTCTCTTGCCGTTTCCAGTTCGTATGTCGTGTAAAAAAGTAATTCCTTTAACTGCTCACAATTCTGTTAAAAAAAAATACTATCAGTAACAAAAAAATCTGATTTAAATGTGATTATACTAAAGATCAATATCAAACACTAAAAATAAATATAAAATCATGAGATCATCAAATATATCGCATACATCATTTCTGACTTGAGGTTCAACCATACTAATGAGAAGGCCTAAAATTTTGAGTAGTCTCTATATATATCGAGTTTCCCTATCTAGGGTTTGTATAAGTATTATTATCATCGTTGTATTCCTCTGGAACTCTGTTTTTGAGATCATAGTGAAAAACCGCAGCCGCTCCTTGGACGTAGTCTAATTTGGGTGAACCAAGTAAATCTTGAGTGTTTTTTGTTTTCGTTTTTGTTTTCTTTATAGCATCGATCCTAACATTGTATGTGTTAAAAACACAATATCATATAAAATAAAATAAAATCTTGAAATATTTCTTTTATTAGATATTTATATATATATATTTACAAGAGGGCGAATGTGGCATGTTGTTTGGTTGGAAAAACTAACATATCCTTACACTTAGTGATAATTACAATAGTACCTAAAAATACGAGTAAATACATATTTTGAAAAGTTTTAGTTGTAAACACTAATTAGGGGTTTTATATATGTATATACTATAATTTTTTCTTACTTGTCTTACATCGCTTTTCTTTGGATTTTATACTATGATTTCGGTTCTGTTCAAATCAGATTTTAGATTGTTTGATTTAATCATTTTTTTGATATCTAACTCGGAGAAACTTGGGGCACATATATTTTTGTACCTAACTCGTTTGGTATACATCATACTGTATTTGTTGACAATTTTTATGGTGTGTGACATAAATATATAACACAACAAGGATTTACAAATAGCTATGCATTACGTTTATGTCATTGCAATTATTTTAGCATAATTTTTAATTACCGCGCCAACCAAATTATGCTTTGTTCTTTTCATATGTTGAAACTTCGAAAATTTCAATTACAATTTATTCATTTATTTTCTTACTTATCTTATACTTCGTTTCTTTTGATTTTACTCGAGATTTGATTCTGATTCGGCCTGAATTAAATGTCACATCGTATCTTTTCTTTTTCATATTTTGATGTCTAACTTGAAGGTATTCGAGTCACCAAAAATTTTGTACCTGGCTTATCGGGTAAATATCAGACCTAAAACAGAAGCAAAACTCATTTCCAGAATTCACAAACAAAAAATAAAAATATATTTTACCAAAAATATTTTTTTTACTTATTAAAATCATTATGAAATTCAAATCCCTATCGAACTTCGAAGTTTCATTTTATTTCTCGCCTTGAATCACGCTTATTAGTTTCACTTTTTAAATCAAAGTATTATTTTTTATTTCCAAAAACATTAATCGCGTCAACTTTTTTACATATTCTCAAATAAACTATACGATCGTTGTCATAGTGGCAGGCCGATTGAAAATTTCGGTGACATGCAACGTAAATACATTAAAACAACAAAGCTTTACAAAGAACTACGCATTATGTTTGGGCCTTACAATTATTTTTGTTAAAAATCAGCTCCATAATCATCAAACATTATGCTTAAACATGAGAGTACCCATATATATGCTGAAACCAAGTATATTACCCTAGTATTAACATGTTTTACAACTATACATAATCATCGTGTATATTTGCAAAAACAGTTCAATAAACCTAGAAGATAAAGTAACAAACTATATCTTTGACTAGGTGAAACTTATCTATCCAGATTACAAGATTTACCAGCTGACTTGATCCTATTTTCTAGTAAGTTCCTTGATTGCACGGTTGCCTCGGTCCTTTTCTGCAGTATAACCTTGACTACTTGTGTACACGTGTTATTTATTCCAATACCCCATTCAAGTTAGATGCGGAGATATTGGAAGTGTTCAACTTGAACAATCTCTTAAAGAAAAACTTGTTACACACCATGTACTTGAACTTCGAACGCATCACTTGATACAAAACTTGATTTTCAATCACACACTTTAAACAAACCAACGTATAATAGAGTAACTAAGAAAAATAATCTCCGTAACTGCATAAATAGATCTTAACTTAAGTTAAAAATTGGCTTGATTGGCTAATGAGCTCAAAAGAGCTTAGATGGATGAAATGGATTCATTGGGCTGGGTTTGAAAAAAAAAACGGTTTGGTTGAATAGTGAGCTGCTGGATTTGTTTAACCACAGTAATAATACAATCTTCCACAAACCTTCTTCCAAGGGGTTGTAGTCTGGTATTATAAAAACACGTCATCAAGAATGAAGATGAATTAAATTGATGAGATAAAATTGAAAGCATCCTGAAAAAACAATAGTTGATGCCGAATACGATATCAATAACGCAAGAAAAGGCTTGTCAATTCTTAAACAAATGACAATATCGGAAAATGAAAAAGAATCATTAAGCTTGAGTAATGCTAGAAACAGCTATATAAGTTTATACTGGATAACAAGCGATGTAATGGAGACTTGACTTACCCTGACTCTAGCCCTCTCAGAAGCCCAAAAAAACATTTTTTATAAGACTATTTTATCTTTTAAAAAATACTAAACCTTAAAATTAGGTTTAAATCCAGGTAAATTTTTTCCAAGCTCACCCTTTACTGGCTTCTAGTTTCACTACTGACAACAACGATGTTCGACCAGTGAAACTTAACGAATTTTAGCCTTAAACGAAGAAGGCTAATTGATAAAACATCTTAGAGCCCATGAAAAACAATAGACTAGAAAATTGATTTGGATCAAATAAATTGTTAGGAAATAAAAGAAGGACGACACGTGTAAAACGATTAACGAAGGAGACAATGAAACTAAGAAGAATGAGAAGCACACAATCAAAGCCAGATCGAAGGATCGAAAAAGGACAGATGTGAAAGACTGAGTAAATCTCTGCATGATCGACACGTAAGATCGGGAAAGTAATATCACACTGATCGAAACAGATAGCATTAAATGCTTATTGAACGGGAAAGCAGAAGTAATGATGGATGTGGAGCGGAAAGTAAGAATAATAATGAACGTGGAACGGGAAAGTAGAAGTAATGATGGATGTGGAGCGCAAAATTAAGAATAATAATGAACGTCGAACGGGAAAGTAGGAGTAATGATGAACGAGGAGCGGAAAAGTAAGACGATAATTACTTTGAATCATACGTCTGACACATATGATCGGGACAAAGTTGATTCTCAAGAAACGAAGAACACGTGTTAATCATACAAGGTAACGGACCAAAAAGCAAAAGGCATGACCTGTCAATCGTATAAGCATCCCGCTCCAAAGATAATAAGGAGAACGAAAGAGGGTATCGGGACAAGAGGGACCCACTAATAAATCTATAAATAGTAGAGAGCATTCAACAGAAGAGAGGTCGGAAAACTGAAGTGAAGAAAGGCTAAGGAAGATTTATCAAAGCAGAGGAAAAAAGATCATTAGGTATGTATATACTGTGTAAGATTAGAATTGAGAGATTGGACCTTCATGATTCATTTTCTTGATTCTTAAAGATGATGAATTTGTAACTGTAATTTGATCAGATTTATGATCTGTAAATGAATGGATTGTTAAAATGTTTATCAAATCATTTGTTTTAAAAAGGATTCTATGAATCAAATTGTAAGTTAGAATCCTTATATTTACTGTATTGTCATTAAATCATTGGTTGTTAATGTCAATGGGAATTTTGGCATAAACAATTTGACGCTAGAAACAGGGACTGGGTTAAAGGATTTATCCTACCTGTTCATGAAAAATGGATTTTTCTATTATTGATGTATTTCAAAAGTAAAGAAATTTAGTAAAAAGAATTTGGTGGTTTTAAGCAACATTCTGGCTTAATTTAACTTTACCCAGCAAGTTTTTCGCATAATAACCTTTATGTGATATGAAAAATGGAAATGGTATCTCATTGAAAAGGAAAAACTTTTAAGTTTAAATGAGTCTGTTTAAATGTTTGATCACAAACATATTTTTAAAAGATCATAAACCTAGTTTCTGTCATTTTGTTTTTTAATAATCTGTTGAGAGATTATTTGGCTAACTTTTAAAAGATCATTAGAATTCAAGAGAAGAAAGCAAATAATCAACAAATCCAGAAGAAATATGTCTCAAGAAGCAGGCTCTGGGAACCAAGACAGTAACGATAGACAAAGTTACAGACAAAGGGAAGTTGAGAGTGATCCAGAATAACAACAAAGTGATATAGGAAATCATTCACCTATCCATGAATTAACACCAAATGCTATATCACAAAATCAGCTGTCACATCATGAGAACTCAACAAATGATGTAAATTATCTTCAAAATCTGATGAGAGAAATGAATGAAATAAGAAGAGAACAGAGGGCCAGTCATGATAAAATTAAATTATTAACCAGAGAAAATCAAGCCTTAAAAAATATAATTCAACGTGAACAGAGACAGGCTGTAACTGGATCACGAAGTCAAGAAACAATTTCTGGAAGGCGTGCACCCAGAAATGAAAGGGAAAATCAAGATCAGAGAATGGTATTAGTAGGATCATCATCACGAGCCAGGAGGCAGCAGGAAAATCATGAAATTCAACGTGCACAATGGCAAAAATGTATGGAAGCGATGAAGCAAATGAAAGAAGAGATAAAAGGACTAAAAAATAAAGAAGGGGGAGGAATAGAAGAGGTGTTGAAAGAGGCTAAGCGCACACCGATGGCTCAGCGGTTGACGCGTGTTCCATTGCCAAGAGAGTACAGTATCCCTGTATTTGAATGTTATGATGGTACGAAGGACCGGACCTCACATTTAAAGTATTACAATCGAGTGATGTCACGATGGGACGGACATGAAGCAATAATGTGCCGATGTTTCCCTTCGAGTTTAACAGGTTCAGCATTGTTATGGTATGATAGATTGCCTGAGAGTTCCATTGAATGCTATTCACAACTAGTGAGGAAATTTCTTGAAGCTTACATGTACAACAAGCCCGTTGATTCGGGAATAGATAGATTATATTCCCTCACATCGTGGCCAGAAGAAACGATCCGGTCTTATACAGCCCGATGGCATACGGTTTGTCAAGCAATTGGAGATGTTGACTCAAGTACAGGAATAAATCATTACAAGTGGGGAATCGCTGACCGGAGATGTCAGCTTTTCATTGAAATTCATCGTAACAATCCCAAGACCGAGGGACAGCTCAGAGAGATACTAGAAACATGTGCAAGATTGCAAGATGTGCAGGAACAAGGTCCGAGAAGTAGTTCACGAAATCAAGGAAACATGAAAATGACAAATTCAATTGAGGTACCACCAGAACAACAAAAGAAATTCCCTCATAAATCAGAACCAAAAGAATCAAAGCGCCCACGGCAAGGGGATAATAAAAATTTTGTGCAGCGATTTCAAGAAAGAGTGTTTACAAAACTCAATATCTCATATACTGAATTATTCAAAATCATAAAAGCTAAACCAGATTTTCAATGGCCATCATCAAAAGGCAATCAACCTGAGTTCACGCAAAGTTCAAAAGATTATTGTGAGTACCACTGTTATAAAGGGCACGCAACAGAAAATTGCAGGAATTTTATTATGCTGGTACAAAAAATGATAGATGCAGGGGAGTTGAAAGAATATATTCAAAGGACCGAACCAATAGCCAGACCCGACAAAGGCAAAGCAGTGCATATTTGATAAGTGCATAATTTATACATTTTGAGTATCATTTCCTTATACTTATTTGCTATATTTTGTGTGAATTACCGTGTTTTATTATTACTTTTATAGTTTATGTGTTTTATTAGGTTACATCTCTGAAACAAGTGAAATGGAGCTTTACAAGAGAAGAATTTCTAAAGAACCAGTGGAACTCAGTATAGTCCAACATTTCTACCCTCCATCTTGTAGAAAATTAAATTAAGAATCCAATGCAAAAAGAATGAGGTCATTCTGTGTTCGTATGAAGAAGTTATGAGCAAAACCGTGAAACCAACTTGAATTTGGTATCTGTTTGGGCCTTATTGGGCCTGCGCGGGAAGAGAAATAAGGGAAGCGTTTTGGACTCGCATTTGACGTGAAAATTAGGGTTTTTGTTGGTTTTTGAGGAGGTTAAGTCTCCTAATTGGACAAGGAATCAAAAGGAAGTGGAAAAGTTTAATGAGACTAAGTTTCCTAGTTGGATGAGGATCAAGAGGAGGTTACCAAAGCCTATATAAAGGGAAGCCTAGATACAATTTTAAAGGAACAACTTTTCACAGAGAAAAAAATACCTCCGGATACAGAAGCTTTACGGGTATAAAATTAGAGAAGCTGGAACAAGGGTTAGTTTGTATTTATTTTATTATTAATTTGTATGGCTTTTGAGAAAGCCATGTTGGGCTAATTCCCTTGTTAGGGCGAAATGATGAACTTGTAGAGATGATTTTATTTGTGTTTCGAAACTAGGGTTATTTACTGTATGAACTAAATATTATTAATTTGTCTCTCTCTCAGCGTTTTACCTTCTCGATAATTTTTCATGTTCTATGCCATGTATAGTCCATTGTTTGATTAGTAGAAGGACTCGTTGAAACCCTGTATGAAATTGTTTTATGAATATTATTTGACTCTTTATGCCCCGTATACTTAGTACTTCGAAATTCTACTCTAGGTTGAGAACAAACAATTCTTTTTGAAATCAAGACCCTATGTGGCGAACGCAATTAAACCCTAATCTACAACGGATTCCCGGAACCTTAACGTTTTCCTCTTATTGTTTTCAAACTTTATTAAATAATCTTAATTCATTAGTTAATTAAATTCTTTATAAAAAAACCTAAAAAAAATATTTTAATTAAAACTCCTCGTGGGAACGAACCGTATTTGCTCTTGTCTACATCTTTCGACACTGTGCGCTTGCGGTAAAACAAAGTCGGTTTTGTGACGCATCAAGTTTTTGGCGCCGCTACCGGGGAGTTTTTTTTCAATTAGATTTTTATTTTCTTTATTAGTTTGTTCGATTTTACGCTTTTTGGTATTTATCTTCTGCTGCAGGTTTTGGGAGCGGAAACGAAAAGAAATTGGGCCAAAGATTTTTGTAATTAAAAGACTTGGAGTAAAGTTAAAGCTGAACGAACGTAGAAGAAGACAAATAGTTAATTTTTACTTTTAGGAGTTTTATTAGTTAATTTAATTTAGAAAACTGTATTAGGAAATTTTTGATTATTTTTGTAATTTTCTTTTAGTTTTGGAAATTATGGACATTATTATTATTTTTAAACCCTACGGAAGGGTAGTATTAAATATAAACTACACAGGGAAGGACGACAATTACGATATTGTCTCAGCCCCTTGGGTTCGTACACTAACACAGGAGTCAGTGGCCTGAGTCGACTACAACTGATTCATCCCCGTCTGGTACGGGAGGTAAGATTCGATCAACCCACGAATCCCTTGCAAGTGGGTTTACTGTATTCCTTCGTGTGCATATATGTTGGAGACCTGAATACGGATTTACTTTTCTAGTAAAGGGCAAGAACTGGCCATATAAGATAAGGACTCGGATTTCATCACCGTTTCCTTCTTGCCCGCTTTAGGAACACGTTACCAAACGCGAACCTAAAACTTAAAATTTTTAGTAGAAAGAGTCTGATAGGGTAACAAGCTTAAAGGAAACTCATTCAAAAGGACTGTATTGGTTACTTTGTTAGCCTAACTCGAAGTTCATGAAGATTATTTTAAGTTAATTAGAGCCGCCTTGTAACCCAGGGAAAAGTTTCCAAAGAGACAGGGTATCAAAGCTCCTTAGAGGTTATCCTGTTTCTCTTCGACTTAATCTAATTCGGATCGTTCTAATAGGTTTGCTAGAACTGTAACTAGTTTCCTTTCGAAAGAATAGAAGCTGGTCTAGAAACAATCTAAGTGGAGCCATCATGCTTTTTGTTTGCTAGATTCAATAGGTGATTTGGTTGAGTCAGCCTTGCTTGTGATTGTTTAACAAATTTCCTTCCAATTAGGATTTATTTTTTTAGTATATTCCCAACATACAGGTAGGTTGGGATAGAGATCAGGATAATCGTCTCGTTAGAAATAATCCATTATTCATGGATAGAACCGATAATGAGGGTGTGGACCCTCCAGTTAAAACTTTGAGAGACTACATGTACCCGACTAGAGTCTCTCAACCGTCATGCATTGTCTTGCCAACCACAAAAGGCCACTATGAAATTAAGACTAATACCATCCAGGCTTTTCCAAACTTCTATGGAAGAGAAAATGAACACCCTTACTCCCACATTAGAGAATTTGAGGAACTGTGTGGTACTTTGAAGATTAAAGACTTGACCGATGAATATTTGAAATTGAGATTGTTTCCCTTCTCTTTAAAAGACAAGGCGAAATCGTGGTTTGATGCCTTACCATCTTCATCCATCCATACTTGGGATGCGATGACTAAGTTATTTGTGCATAAGTTTTTTTCTAGGCATAGACTCACAGCCTTACGTCAAAGTCTTAATAGTTTCTCGCAGCAAGATGGAGAATCTCTCTAGGATTATTTAGAAAGGTTCCATGAACTTCTGATGCAATGTCCACACCATGGATTCGATACCTTGAAACTCACTATGATTCTCTACGAAGGGTTGGATCACAAAACAATGACCATGGTGGAATCACTATGTGGTGGTAATTTTGCTGATAAAACCCCTGAGGAGGGTTATAAGTTTTTGCATGAAGTATCTGATAAAACCCAGGATTGGGGGGCTAAGGAATCCATAAGGTCAATGGCTAGTAGAAAAGGGGTGCATAGAGTTGATATCGAATTCGACTCTGAAGCTAAAATAGCTTCTTTGACAAGAAGACTAGAATCATTAGAACTTAGTACTAAATCTAGACCTTTTGTTGAGTCTGTGGACCAAATCACTCATGACTATGGTGGAGAACAAGTCCATGCTCTCTACCAAGACGATCATCATAGATTTGACCCGTATTCCAATACGTACAACCCAGGGTGGGCAAGACACCCTAACTTTTCCTGGTCTAGAGGTCAGTATGAAGGTCAACCTATTAATACTAGTGGTTATACGCAGAAATCATCCGGTCCTACTGATTCTTCTAACCAAAGAGTACATAGTATGGAAGAAAGTCTTAAGATGTATATGCAGGCCACCCAAAAACAACTAGAGAATATAGACAAGAACACTGTAAGGTCCATAGCAACCTTAGAAAGAAAAATAGGTCAGCTTGCTAGCCAAATAAGTGAGAGAGACAAGGGACAGTTCCCAAGTCAAACACAGCCTAACCCAAAGGGGTCTTATGAGGTAAGCACACCTGGTGATAATCCCTCAGATCATGTCCAGCCCGTCACTACCTTGAGAAGCGGTCGGGTCATCGATAACCATCTTAGTGATCCTAAGGAGAAGGAGACAGATAGGAACCCACCTACTATTACGCAGGAAATACCCTTAACACAAAAAGAAACCAATGAAACTGAAAGAGGTGAATCTGAAAACACTTATGTTCCTCGCGCTCCATTTCCCCAAAGGTTAGTATCCCAGAAGAAAGGAACCAGTCCTAATGATATCTTAGAAGTGTTCAAACAAGTTAAAATCAATATTCCCCTCTTAGATGCCATTAAGCAGATTCTTATGTATGCTAAGTTCTTAAAAGATATGTGCACTGTGAAACGAAAATTAAATGTTCATAAGAGAGCTTTTCTTGCTGAACAAGTGAGCTCTATTATTACTCAGAAAACACCACCCAAATACAAAGACCCTGGTTGTCCTACTATTGCTTGCACTATAGGACAACACAAGATTGAACATGCTTTGTTAGATCTAGGGGCCAGTGTGAATCTCTTTCCATATTCTGTGTATGAGAAATTAGGACTTGGTGACTTGAAACCCACTAGTGTTACACTCCAATTGGCTGATAGGTCCATAAAAATTCCTAGAGGAGTAGTAGAAGATGTTCTTGTACAAGTTGATAGTTTTGTATATCCTGTGGACTTCGTAATTCTTGATACCCAACCTGTGACAGACCCTAGTGTTCACATTCCTATCATTTTAGGACGACCGTTCTTAGGAACTTCTAATGCAATCATAAATTGTAGGAATGGTATTATGGAACTTACTTTTGGCAGCTTGAAAATGGAGGCGAATATTTTTTATGTCGCACGTTCTCCTCCTGATCTTGACAACCATGAAACTGTTTGGATAATTGATGAAATAGTCCATGATACTTATTTGCAGAACCATATAGATGATCCATTAGAGAAATGCCTAGACCACTTTCGATTTGATTTTGACAATGATAGTGTTATTAATGAGGTGAAAACTTTGTTCGATTATGCACCAACTAATCATAACTTAGAAGGAGCAATTGACTATTTTCAAGAATCTGACGATCTAGAAATTAGGGAAATTGTGACTAGTCTATCTAGAGACACCCAAGATTCTAAGTGTGGGGGTGATTATCAATCTCCCTGTACCTTACCCTTGACTCTTAGAAGGGTCCCTAGCTTGGGACTTGACATATGCACCTCTATTATTTTGCAAGATCATCTTCACACTATACATCCTGAACCTAATGTCCAGAAAACAATTTAGATGTTAGATACCCATCCTCTGGTCGATGTGGTTTACCTAGGCGATAATACCAAGATTGACTTTGTTTTCCCACCAAAATGTTTTCTTCCATATGTGGGAACGTATGAATTTCAAATGTGTCAGTTATTAAGTTTTGAGACTAAGCCTGATTACTTTAGGAGAGTAAAATCGACACAATTGCTTAAGAATGACCATTTTCATAGTAATCAACTGTGTGAGTCAAATCATATTGACTTTGAGGATCCACAATTATTCAGGTTATTATTATATGCTTCTAAGTTCTTACTTGAGTTAATCCAGACTCTAGAACCTGACCCTGTTGATCCTGTCTACGAGGAAATCCATCCCATGAAAATATTTTATCTAGACCCTTTTATAGAGCCTGAACCTGAACCACGGCTAGAAGTAGTTGTCTTAAACAAAAAACTAGATAAGGGTGTGCTCGGTTTGTTCTTTTTCTTGGCTTGCTGCAGTTTTCTTTTACTGGTGATAGCACTATTTGATCCATATGACCCACAGTTGTTCCGGCTATTGATATATGATACTTTCATTTGCTTCATGGGAATCAACCCATCAGATTTGTTTTCTTCACCTTATATTTTTAGTTTTTGATTGCTTGTTTTATATCATTTTAGGATTTCCCATCTTGATTTTACATTGGATGAGTTAGTTTACATTGAGGACAATGTAATGTTTAAGTGTGGGGGAGTGTAAGCATATAGAGTTCTTAAGTATACATTAGGTTTTTCGAAATTATTTGCATGAAAACCTCCAACTCTTAGATATTTTAAAGTCACTTAGTATACTTCTAGCTACGTATGCATACGGAGTTCTAACCGAAACAACTGAACTTAGAACTATTATAGAACTATATTAGGAGTGCTTAGTTGTTGAGAGGCTAGAGCTGACAAAAATGGACTTAAACTGCCGGTAGAGAATACAGTATTAGAGTTGTTGATCATTCAATACCCATGAGTGAGGCACCAAACCTTAAATTTTCCGTTTAGAATGTTTCATCTGTGCAAATTCCGGGTAGAATGATGAGCTACCTAACCTCGCACCAATTTCAGCACTACTTTTTGATCTCTTGAGTGCTATTTCTATCAATCATGAGGGTGCCATCAGAATTGCTAACTTTATCTTGTAGTCTTGTTTGCAGTTAACGCCATTCTCTCGACAATAATAGGTCCATAGAAACATATTATCAACAAGCAGAATATCAAAAATTTGAAGTCAGTTAAGGTTTAAAAGCAATCGTTTAAGAAAGAACAAATTTCGTATTCAAGTAAAGTACCAATACAATTAACATGTTAAAGACTTATGTACAAAAGCGAAAGAAATCAAAAGATGTGAGTTAGTGAAGTTCAGAATCAAGTGGTAAAATCTGTATCCCACGGTCGTAGTAATTTCATCATTTAGTTTTCAGTTTATATTGTAATGTCAAAAAAAAAAAAAAAAAACGATTATCATTGCTTTAGTGTAGATTTTCTTTTGTATTCCTTCAATAAGGCGGTGGGGAAGAGGAAATCTATAGAGAAGTTTCTAATAACAAGAAATGGAGGAAATGAGTTATAAATTCAAGGTTCTAAGAAGATTCAAGAGTTCATCATCTACAGTTGAAGACCGAAGACGTTTCTATTGGATGCTGTGAGAGTGGTGTTGATTGCCGATCGGATGAGAAGGTAAGTAAGTATTTCCATCCTTGCATAGTGGTTGATTTCCGTTATTAGAGGTCACTAGAAAAATAAAAATGGGTTCTTTTTCGTCCCACTTTCTATGGGATAACATCTCCATATGATTCGGAAGGTTACCTTTCCTTTCTACCATTTAACGTGTGTAAGATTTCTATCTTCATTCCTGCCTGCACACATGTGTGAACCATAAAGTGCGTCCTTTGAGTGTCAAATTCATAAAACTCTATTGGTGAGGCAGAAATATTCGGTCACTCTCGAACCTAGATCCTTTTACATGGTGGTTTTCTCCTAACTCAAGAGTTAAGCATGAGAATAATGTTCTTTATACTTCTAACTTCTTATTTTTAGTGTTCAGAAACTTTATGTCTTCGTAGCTCTTTGGATGCAAGTGTTTTGGAATACTTAGAAATTGGAGTAGGTTTTGTGGGTAAATCTCTTGTAAACCCTCACGAGACTATAACTCGTCCACTAGGGACACCTAGGGGTTTATAGGCTCGTTACACATGCTAAGTGTAACCGTTTCCTCAACGAAAGGGAGTTGTATTATTAGGTTAGTTTAGATTTGTAGTTTGCTCGAGGACTAGCAAAAGGAAAGTGTGGGGGAATTTGATAAGTGCATAATTTATAAATTTTGAGTATCATTTCCTTATACTTATTTGCTATATTTTGTGTGAATTACCGTGTTTTATTATTACTTTTATAGTTTATGTGTTTTATTAGGTTACATCTCTGAAACAAGTGAAATGGAGCTTTACAAGAGAAGAATTTCTAAAGACCCAATGTAACTCAGTATAGTACAGTATTTCCACCCTCCATCTTGTAGAAAATTAAATTACGAATCCAATGCAAAAAGAATGAGGTCATTCTGTGTTCGTATGAAGAAGTTATGAGCAAAACCGTGAAACCAACTTGAATTTGGTATCTGTTGGGCCTTATTGGGCCTGCGCGGGAAGAGAAATAAGGGAAGCGTTTTGGACTCGCATTTGACATGAAAATTAGGGTTTTTGTTGGTTTTTGAGGAGGTTAAGTCTCCTAATTGGACAAGGAATCAAAAGGAAGTGGAAAAGTTTAATGAGACTAGGTTTCCTAGTTGGATGAGGATCAAGAGGAGGTTACCAAAGCCTATATAAAGGGAAGCCTAGATACAATTCTAAAGGAACAACTTTTCACAGAGAAGAGAATACCTCCGGATACAGAAGCTTTACGGGTATAAAATTAGAGAAGCTGAAACAAGGGTTAGTTTGTATTTATTTTATTATTAATTTGTATGGCTTTTGAGAAAGCCATGTTGGGCTAATTCCCTTGTTAGGGCGAAATGATGAACTTGTAGAGATGATTTTATTTGTGTTTCGAAACTAGGGTTATTTACTGTATGAACTAAATATTATTAATTTGTCTCTCTCTCAGCGTTTTACCTTCTCGATAATTTTTCATGTTCTATGTCATGTATAGTCCATTGTTTGATTAGTAGAAGGACTCGTTGAAACCTTGTATGAAATTGTTTTATGAATATTCTTTGACTCTTTATGCTCCGTATACTTAGTACTTCGAAATTCTACTCTAGGTTGAGAACAAACAATTCTATTTGAAATCGAGACCCTATGTGACGAACGCAATTAAACCCTAATCTACAACGGATTCCCGGAACCTTAACGTTTTCTTCTTATTGTTTTCAAACTTTATTAAATAATCTTAATTCATTAGTTAATTAAATTCTTTATAAAAAAACCTAAAAAAAATATTTAAATTAAAACTCATCGTGGGAACGAACCGTATTTGCTCATGTCTACATCTTTCGACACTGTGCGCTTGGGTAAAACAAAGTCGGTTTTCCGACGCATCAAGTTTTTGGCGCCGCTACCGGGGAGTTTTTTTTCAATTAGATTTTTATTTTTTTTATTATTTTGTTCGATTTTACGCTTTTTGGTATTTATCTTCTGCTGTAGGTTTTGGGAAAACGAAAACGAAAAGAAATTGGGCCAAAGATTTTGGTAATTAAAAGAATTGGAGTAAAGTTAAAGCTGAACGAACGTAGAAGAAGAAAAATAGTTAATTTTTACTTTTAGGAGTTTTATTAGTTAATTTAATTTAGAAAACTGTATTAGGAAATTTTTGATTATTTTTGTAATTTTATTTTAGTTTTGGACATTACGGACTTTATTATTATTTTTAAACCCTACGGAAGGGTAGTATTAAATATAAACTGCACAGGGAAGGACGACAATTACAATATTGTCTCAGCCCCTTGGGTTCGTACACTAACACAGGAGTCAGTGGCCTGAGTCGACTACAACTGATTCATCCCCCGTCTGGTACGGGAGGTAAGACTCGATCAACCCACGAATCCCTTGCAAGTGGGTTTACTGTATTCCTTCGTGTGCATATATGTTGGAGACATTAATACGGATTTACTTTTCTAGTAAAGGGCAAGAACTGGCCATATAAGATAAGGACTCGGATTTCATCACCGTTTCCTTCTTGCCCGCTTTAGGAACACGTTACCAAACGCGAACCTAAACCTTAAAATTTTGACTAGAAAGAGACTGATAGGGTAACGAGCTTAAAGGAAACTCATTCAAAAGGACTGTATTGGTTACTTTGTTATCCTAACTCGAAGTTCAGGAAGATTATTTTAAGTTGATTAGAGCCGCCTTATAACCCAGGGAAAAGTTGCCAAAGAGACAGGGTTATCAAAGCTCCTTAGAGGTTATCCTGTTTCTCTTCGACTTAATCTAATTCGGATCATTCTAATAGGTTTTCTAGAACTGTAACTAGTTTCCTTTCGAAAGAATAGAAGCTGGTCTAGAAACAATCTAAGTGGAGCCATCATGCTTTTTGTTTGCTAGATTCAATAGGTGATTTGGTTGAGTCAGCCTTGCTTGTGATTGTTTAACAAATTTCCTTCCAATTAGGATTTATTTTTTTAGTATATGCCCAACACACAGGTAGGTTGGGATAGAGATCAGGATAATCGTCTCGTTAGAAATAATCCATCATCATCGATAACATAGTAGAATATGAAGCTGTAGTTCATGCTTTAAAACTCATCATCGAACTAGGAATCAGCAACGTTCGACTCACAAGTGATTCACAGTTAGTAATTCGACAGGTTGAATTAAAATATCAAACAATTGATGCAGATTTAGCACAATATAAAGATCTTGTTCAAATTCTAGCAAATCAAATCCCAAACATTATTTTTTGGCATCTATCCCGAGACAAAAACCGACATGCTGATGCTTTGGCATTCATTTCCTCCATGGTAAACGACCATAATATTACGACAATAAAAGTCGGAAGGATATATGAACCATCCATCCAGATAAGAGCACTTCATAACATAGAAGAAAATATGACAGAAGAAACTAATAATCCCGCGATACAAAATGCTCCATCTATGCCTCAACAAATACATGTTCAACCAAGTGAATCAGATTGGAGGATTCCGATCCATCAATATCTACAAGATAACATATTACCTTCCAATTCTCAAGAAGCAAGAAAAATTCAACTCAAATCAGATAATTACCAGCTTCGGGATGGAATTTTGTATCAAAAATCATTCCTCGGGCCATTATCCCGATGCCTATCACAAAAGGAAGGAATTCGGATACTCAAAGAAATACATTATGGGGATGCGGGAAACCACAGTGGAAGGCGATCACTTGCATTGAAAGCCAAAACCCAAGGCTATTATTGGATATCCATGCAAAAGGACTCAGAAAAGATGGTACGACGGTGAGAAGAATGCCAACGATTCGCAAAAAAAATCAAAGCACCTGCCACAGAGCTAAATTCTATATTCAGTCTGTGGCCATTAACAAAATGGGGGGTAGATATTGTTGGTCCGTTAGTTGAAGGAACCAAAAAGAGAAAATATTTAATAGTGACTACCGATTATTTCACCAAGTGGGTAGAGGCTAAAACATTAGCTCGGATAAGAGATTCCGAGGTGTTCACATTTTTATTTGAAAATATCATATGCAGATTTGGGATCCCAACAGCCATAGTTTCTGATAATGGACAACAATTTCAAGGAAAGAACATCGATATGTTGTTTGAAGCATATAACATTCAGCAGTACAAGTCCACACCATTCTATCCCCAAAGTAATGGACAAGCTGAATCCACAAATAAAACAATTGCAATAAATCTGAAGAAGACATTGGATGGATATCACAAGCGTTGGTGTGAACAATTGCATAATACATTATGGGCGTATCGCATCACAAGAAAATAGTCCACTGGAGAGTCACCCTTCCCTCTCACATACGGGACAGAAGCAGTCATACCAACAAAAGTCATTCTACCCACGACTAGAACAGAAGCATGGGAAAAAAATTTGAATACGGATTTAATGTTACAAAAGTTGGATGATTTAGAAGAAAAACGAGAAGTGGCACTCCAGAAAATGGAGAAATATCAAAGAAGGTTGGCATGCGATTATCACAAAAGGGTCAAGCCACGAAACTTTGTCCAAGGACAATATGTTTTACGACAGATCCCAGAATACCATCGGGACAAAAGTGCTGGAAAGTTCGCACCAACTTGGGACGGACCATATATAATACAAGCATCAGCGGGACAAGGATCGTATTATCTCCGAAATATGCAAGCAAAAGAAAGTAGATCGTTTTTTTTTCATTCCTGAGGAGACACCTTACAACATCCTTGGAATGCACAATACTTAAAGCTTTATTATCCATAATAAACAGCACAACTATGGTGGCCAACACAGGTATTAAAGTCTTTATCCAATCCTTTATCCAACAATAAATTTATTTGTGGGTTTATACTTACAATCAAATTCAAATCCAGGAACATCTAATTCTGGAAAACGCTACGATTGGCGACATAATCAAAATCCAAATCCAGGAACATCTTATTCTGGAAAACGCTTCGATTGGCGACATAATCAAAATTCAAATCCAGGAACAACATATTATGGAAAACGCTCCGATTGGCGACATAATCAAAATTCAATCCTAATACCAAAGAGGTAAATGTCCTTTTAGAATTTTAATAATTCAAAAGTTCTAATAAAGAAGGAATACCTAATTTATGGTTATCATTTTCAGAGTGCGTTCGGGACCAACCCTGTATCTTACCCCTGGCCCGGGTTTGTTTCGTATGTGTGGGATCTCGAATTATATGTTTTGAGGTATATACACTTCAATCCATTGTACTCATGAAACAATATGATTAACCTAAAGATTTCATAAATATCATATTTTGTGCAGGGACAATATTCAGAGCACATTCAAGTAAAAAAGTGGAAGATCACAAAATGATGTTTTCACCTACAATAAGTCAAACTTCAAAATAACAAAGCATCGGGACACAAGAACAGAATATCAAAAGATGAAGCTACGAACATTAAAGCCAAAAACAAGTACAACTAGGCTTCAGATTTGGACCGTCGGGACGGTTGAGGAGGAACCATCGGGACAGTAGCACGACCATTCAAAACAGAAGGATCGGCTTGAGAACGCTCCAAGGCAGAATTGAATGACATCGTAATTTTTGCCTTAGCATCTTGTCTCACCAGACGATATAAGCGTGCCTATAATCAATTTCTGCTTGAAGATCTTTAATCTTTTGCTGATCCTTCTCTACTTTCTCTTTTTCAGCATTTAATTCCTTTAACAGCTCATCTGATCTTGATTGTACTTTTATAATTTCCTGTTCTTGAGCATTCAACTGAGATTGCGAATCTCGAAGCTTGATTGTATACAGAGCCACATTTTTCTCTGAAGTTTTCAGCTCTTCTGTAATATTTGCTATGGTGTTATTTGCAATGTTGAGTTCAGCTCCTGCTACCGTTGCTCGTCCATTGGCTTCATTAATCTTTCTTTCTAGCACTGAAAACCAGAATGAATATCAGATAAGCCATACAATACCTTCAATAAAACAAGCATATAACTCAAGCATATACCTCTAGCTACAGACTTAAATTCTGTTTTTTTAAAGGTTAAAGTTTTCAGAACTTCCTGATATTTGGATTCAGCTCTATTACGTCTCCAAGTATTCAACTCAATACTATCAGACAACTGTGCTAATTTCTCCTTAACCAGTTCCATATCCATATTTACTTCTCTTGCATGATTGTTCAACTGAGTCATCCTACGCTGGAACCTAAACAGGGATTCCAAGTCTCCCTCTGAACCCATAAATGAATTGCAAAACTTCAAAAAAAAAAAAAAAAAAAAAGGGAAACGATCTATAGGTTCGTACCCAATACTGGAACGAACTATAGGTCCGTACCCAATATAAGTACGATCTAACCTATAGAGGTACGAACCCAAAATGTAATACAAACTTAGAGGCAAGGAGCGAACCTTGATTCTGATCTTGAAGCTTTTGATTTTGATCCTCAAAATTTTGAAGTTGTTGCTGTTGTTGTTGTTGTTGTTCTTGTTGTTGTTCTTGTTGTTGTTGAAGATTGTTGTTTTGCTGCTTGAGATTTTCAATTTCTCGCTGCAAATTTTCATTTCCGCTTTTTGCCTTTGTTACTTCATTCTTGAGCATCAGCTCCATCATTACGGCCCGAGCCTTATAAAATTTGTACGCTGCAAATGTACAATCGGTACCGTATTTAAGCTGAGCGAGAGTTTGCTGTGGAAAAGAATACGAAGGACCCTCTGCAACAGTCAGAACTTCATTTAAAGAAGAAGGAAGTCTGAGCGAGTACGATTGATCGAAATACTCGCTTTCGAACCAAGCGTCCCGAGTATTATCCAGTGAAGCAGCACCGAAGGAAGTCCACAGCCTAGCCATTGAAGCACTATCGGATTTCGATGAATCGTGCTGAGCAGAAGTATTCAGAAACCCTTTAGAAACAAACCACTGAAAGGATTCATCTTCTTCGCCTGCAAGAGTGATTCTCTCATCCTCTTCAGAGAAGGGCCATTGAATGGAGGGTTCAGCATCAAGCATCTCATCATCGCTATCATCAGCAGGAGCGGAAGATTGAACTAATGTCCCGATGGGGGCATTTGATGCATGAATGACTCCAGGAGCATTTTCATCCCCAACGGAGCTCGGGACATTAGGAACAACTAAAGTTGAAGCGCTTGGAACTATGTTTTCAACATTTGCCTCTTCAGCAATCTCATTTCTTTGTTCCTCCACAACAACATTTTCGTTTTCAATATTTTCTTCAACGGCAACAACTTCATTCACTTCCTCCATATTTTCTTTCTCAATAGCAATATCGTCTGCTTCTTCTTGAGGTAATCCATTAAAAACTGTTATTGTACCGCTACATGGAGCAGTGGACTCTATGTCAAAGGTAAAAGGAAGGGGAGAAAAGGAATCATAGATGATGGTGGGAACAGCGGTGGTAGGAACAGCTTCAGAAATGGATTGGGTTATTGAAGGCTGCTCCGAAGAAAGAATTGGTTCCCCCACGCTAACAGGAACAGCATTGACGATAACATGCTGTCCCGACACTACTGTACGGAACGAACCTTCAGCGTCCTGTCCCGTAGCAGTGCTAAGAGCGGAACTGCTGGACCCCTCAACTGAATAATCCCTAATTTCCCCTTCCTCTACTTCGGAAGGATACGCTGGTCTTCTCAACTTTTTCTTCTTCTTTTCTTCAGGGAAAACTAATTTTCGTTTTCCCTTACCTTCAACAACTTCTTCCTCAACTCTTTGCCTACCTTCAACGATTTGAATACCAAGACTTGGGCGAGGAGGAGGAGGAGGAACATCGTTGTGAAGTTCAGAATCGGGTTCAACCTGTAACACAAACATTTGTCCCGTAAAAAAAAAAAATCAGTAGTAGTTCGGGACAATATTGAAATAAGGAGTAATACGAACCTTATAATCAAATTTATAATCTTCAAAATTTAACCGCCAAGGACAATATTTGGGAAACGATTACGAAGTCCTTGAATTGCATCTTTGTAGATGTTACCGTAAATCCAAGGATCTTCAATTACAATTGGAGTGCGATACCACTTATAGTCATGATCCTGACGAATTCTTTATTTTGTGGGAAAATCAAGTTTGGTGTGGGGAACATATTTGATTTTGGGATCGTCGACTTCATATAATAAGGGAAATCCGGAAAGACATTTGCGAACGGGGCTAACGCTCCATTTCACGTAATTC
The DNA here is from genome assembly GCA_023531435.1 of Papaver californicum. Taxonomy (NCBI): domain Eukaryota; kingdom Viridiplantae; phylum Streptophyta; class Magnoliopsida; order Ranunculales; family Papaveraceae; genus Papaver; species Papaver californicum. The sequence continues at coordinate 418,424 of JAJJMC010017870.1, read as the reverse complement.
TTCTTGGTAATACAATCTCCATATGTAGTGTGAAAATTTTCAACGGTATAACTGCTACGTTCTGTAAAATCTGGAACTTAGCAAGTAAGGTTAGTCCGCCCTTCGCTTAGGAGACTCTATCATCAAGGATACGCCACCAATTTCCATTATATTGAGTAATGGATCGAGCAAGTCCATGAGGAGAATCACCACGAGTATCAAGGACTTCATATTGAAAAGGATTTTCTTCTTCATACAAAGGGATACGAAGCCCGGCCTCCAAAGCACCAGCAGAAATCAGTAAACTATTGGAAGAATAGTTAAAGCTTTGCATCGCACCTAAAGTTAATACATCAGTATTTCTGTCAAAGAACGAGACCTTAAAATCTTCAAGATCATGTCTTCTCTTAAAAGTCTCAATATTCATTGATCGGTAATTGTAATTCGCTTGAGACCGCTTATTTCTAGGGGACGGATTAGCGGCTATAGAAGCTTCAGGAGCTGGATTACGAGCAGGTCGAGACGCAGCATACCTAGAAGAAGGAACTCTTGAAGATCTTCCAGACTCTTGGTGATCACCAGCAGCATTGGGATTTCTGGAAGACATATCGTTTTATCTGAAAAGGAAATTTCAAAGGATCAATGTGTAGGAATCAGTTTAATCATATCTGTTAAAAGCTAATCATGATTAAATATTAAAGTAGGATACAAAAGGTAAAAAATTCTAAAACATACTTGGAGAAAGAAGATAAACAATTACTTAATCAAAGGTAGAATAAATGTGATTGATGCAAAAAGTTCCTGAACAGTTGGGAGAACGAAAGTATTTGAAAAATTCAAGGAAGATAAAGAGCAGCAACTTTAAGAGGTAGAAACAAAAGTGGAAAAGACCGCATCGTATTTAAAGCGAAGAATAGAAACCGTCACAATTTGAAAAGGCATTAATTAAGGAAAAGATTTGATTTCCTCGAAAAAAGGGTAACTGACACAAACGTGATAATAGAAGTTACTGCTTGCGAAAAGTTCGCGTAACGTGTGAAAAGAAGTAATGATAAACAGAAGGTAATAATTGTTCTTCCACTTTTTTCAAAACCTTGGATCGACTGTTAAAAGTTTTCGAAAAAAAAAGAAGAAGGGGGAAAGTTGTTAGGAAATAAAAGAAGGACGACACGTGTAAAACGATTAACGAAGGAGACAATGAAACTAAGAAGAATGAGAAGCACACAATCAAAGCCAAATCGAAGGATCGAAAAAGGACAGATGTGAAAGACTGAGTAAATCTCTGCATGATCGACACGTAAGATCGGGAAAGTAATATCACACTGATCGAAACAGATAGAATTAAATGCTTATTGAACGGGAAAGCAGAAGTAATGATGGATGTGGAGCGGAAGTAAGAATAATAATGAACGTGGAACGGGAAAGTAGAAGTAATGATGGATGTGGAGCGGAAAAGTAAGAATAATAATGAACGTCGAACGGGAAAGTAGGAGTAATGATGAACGAGGAGCGGAAAAGTAAGACGATAATTACTTTGAATCATACGTCTGACACATATGATCGGGACAAAGCTGATTCTCAAGAAACGAAGAACACGTGTTAATTATACAAGGTAACGGACCAAAAAGCAAAAGGCATGACCTGTCAATCGTATAATCATCCCGATCCAAAGATAATAAGGAGAACGAAAGAGGGTATCGGGACAAGAGGGACCCACTAATAAATCTATAAATAGTAGAGAGCATTCAACAGAGGAGAGGTCGGAAAATTAAAGTGAAGAAAGGCTAAGGAAGATTTATCAAAGCAGAGGAAAAAAGATCATTAGGTATGTATATACTGTGTAAGATTAGAATTGAGAGATTGGACCTTCATTATTCATTTTCTTGATTCTTAAAGATGATGAATTTGTAACTGTAATTTGATCAGATTTATGATCTGTAAATGAATGGATTGTTAAAATGTTTATCAAATCATTGGTTTTAAAAAGGATTCTGTGAATCAAATTGTAAGTTAGAATCCTTATGTTTACTGTATTGTCATTAAATTATTGGTTGTTAATGTCGATGGGAATTTTGGCATAAACATAAATAATAATCAATTATCTATTAGCTTTGTTTTCTTCTCCGTAGAGAGAACATCAAGTTAGTTTAAGAGAACAACAAAGAGAGCTGTTGTTGTGTAACGACGGGAAAAGATTGAAGTAATTATTTTAGAAATCAAAAAGAGTTTGTGTTAGTCTTTGCTGATATCAAAGATAACTAATCAAATCAGTTTGAATATCAAATGACAGTGCCAGAACAACAGGGCACAAAAAAATAAATAACAAAGGCATTCGACTGTAGCCATGCACAGTGCTTTTAGCTTAGGATAGCAACCTAAAATCCAAAACAGAATTATATTCCTTGATGTCTGTTGATGCACTAAGAGACACACCAAATCTAGAAGCACCAAAAAAAGAACCATAAAAAAGATTAGCAAACACCGTTTGTAATGTGAGTACCACCGTTTACAGTACAAGAACGAAAAAAAAAAAAAAAAAAGAAGAGAAGGTCATTAGACTTGAAGTAACCATTCTGGATCAACTGATTAAAGTACAATTTTAGAGAGGTAGACTTCAACAAAACTCTGACTATCACTGTGCAAAACTCTATTTCTTTTTTTCATACCCAATTCATCCAAAACTCGCTGTAACCAAATGCAAAACCGGATCGTGTACTATTAGACTCCACACAAACATAACATTTACTACCACACCTGCCCATGTGAGCTACTCATACTCTGTGAAAGCTGGAGTTCATGCTGGCGTCAACATGGTCAGGAGATTATTACAATCCATAAGCAATAATATTTTGTTTTATTGATAGAAGTCCAAAAGAGCTCAATACCTTAGTGAAATTGTGCAAAAGTATTTTGTAGTTTATGATTAATCGTTATCATATGGTAAAACAGTTTCTCTCAAAAGCTTTGGTCAAAGCTTACAAAAAAACAACTTTCGTAGAGTGTTAGTATTTAAATTTTATTTTTGCACAACAATTTTTGTATATTTGTCGGGAGAATTGTCGCTGTAGAAACTACATGGTTTTATATCATTCATTCATGGTTAACCAAGCATTTTCAGATACTTCAGAGATTTTTCACTGCCTGCAAAAAATGTACTTCCCATTCTAATCAGGTAGAGTTTCATTTATTGCTTCCCTGCCCTTTGCGTTGATATTAACTCTTTTTCTTTTTTTTCCTGACAGACAATCAATCAAACACACACTCTTAGCTGGTGACGGATTTTAATCTGCAAGGCTTCATGAACATTTGTTCCTTATATCAGAGTAACGCAGTTATTGGATCCGAAATCTGAAATCAGCATTTGGTATTTCTTTTTCTTTTCCTTTTTTAGCTTTTGTGATTGTCTTTAAATCAAAAACAAGTCTTTAGATGTCGGTCACATTGTGGTTGCAAGTATTTTGGGATTCGGAGTACCATTAGTCTGCATTTGTGATTCGCTTTGTTGATACATCTTTTGGTGCTCATCTAGGTATTTGTAGATTAAGTTCTTTAAAAATGTTGTGTTCAAATTTCACAATCAACAGGGCTGGTTCAGTCGTCCTATGGGCTTTATTTGGTCTCTCCTTGAATTTGACAGTATGTACCAGGGGGAACGGGGAAGTCACAACCACAAGAATGTTTGTATGTTTCTCGCTTAGACTTGGTAATCTATAGCCAATTCAGTTCACCCATTGGTATGTGTTTTCTTCGGGCCGTCTGATTAGTTTAGTATGAAAGTACATGCCACTGTATTTATAATAATTATTTGTGTATAACAGATTCCAAACAAATGTGGTCAGATAATCATATACTGTTCCAATTATAAGTCATGTTTAGGCACACATTTTGGTGCTCATATAAATGCCTGCAGATTTGTTCCTTCAACTAGATTGTTATAGGAGAAGACATGGTTTGAAATTGAACTCATGTTACAATATTATTCCTGAATGAGATTATTGGTTTTTCTTAACTGTCAAATTTCTACAAGAGAAAAACAATACTCAATCGGAATAAGATTATTGGTATTTCAATCCAATCAATGTTTCCTAACATTCCAATTCAGCTGTTGCGTGATATTCTGTACATTAACTGGCAAGTTGTTTCAGTTTATTATCAAGCATACATTTAGTATCATTCAAGGAAAAAACAGGTTTCAGGTTCCAACTGTTTCTCGCAAGATAAATAATGCAAACACCGAAATAGGGTCGACAAGTCTACTTTCATTTTCAACGCACCGCATCATTTATCGGATCTAGCTGATCCTTATACACGAAAACGTTATGGGACTTGCATATTTTTTGACAATTAAAGTTCACAAAAATAAGTACTTGAAACCAGATGAAATTATATGTTTTAGCAAAATGTAGATTTTATGGTAACAATTGACATAATGACGAAGTTAATGCCAAACAGTGCATGGATAAACTTGCAAGTTGTTATAATTCAAGTCTAGCATAGAGATCCTAGTTCAAGGACCAACTAATTCACATCTTAAGGACCCGTAAATGAAAATAAGAAGGAGAGGCAGCGAAAAGACTCAGAAGTGAGATGGGCACCAACTAATTCACGTCTGAAATTATGAACCATAGATTACTACTATCTGTCAAGTCTTTAGAACCAGAAAGTGAAAGTGTTAGCTGCCATAGCTGAACTATTTTTTTCATCAACCATGGGAACTGCTTATTCTCTTACCTAAATTTGAATATCATATTCCTATCACCTCATTATTCCAAATCTTCCAGTTGGCGTCTCTATCACCTTATTACAAGCTTTGAGAGTTTGGTGTAGATATAGCTGCGCAATCTTTGATTTCAAACCCTCAATACTAGAAAATCCTGTCGCTGTAATTTTTGGAAAGCAACGATAATGGTGATGTTCTTTATGCAGCTGCAACAGGGAAAGGGGTCGACAACAACTTTTTGGAAGATATTTTAACAATCTTACTGGTCAGATTTTCTATGCATAACTGAGTGAAGTGGTGGGTGTACTATTGTTCAGATAGCGTTATTTAATTTGTCCAAGTGTTTTGAACCTGTCGATTCCATTTCATATACTGGTGGCAGCTTGACAGGGTGTATGAGGATTTCCTCAGCTTTTCTCTTGATATGTGCCATGTACGTTGAAACGATGAAATACAACAATATATGGAGAAAGTTATTAATTTTATCGAAAGTAATGATCAAGCACAATGTGAATTATGATTTTTAATCATTTAAATATTTTATCGTAAAAGTAGTTTAGTCATTGTAGTAATGAGTGACCTCCAAACGGAACTTTGTTTGTTTGATAAAAGTTACGAATAATGCAGTGTTATTCTGTCTAAACTGGTAGCGCACATGGTTCTAGGCCATGTAGATGTGGGTTCGATTCCCACACGTGACATTCCAATTAGGTAATAACTACAGAAACATAATAGATACATCTTGAATTTACTTAAAGGTTTGCAGGTCTTGATCGTAGGTCAGCAGGGAAAGACATAATGGTATTTTATTTTATTCATCTTTAAGGAAAATAGGTTACACGTGGATGAGAGAATGATACACTTGGATATTAACTGATAACATGTCGAAGATGGTAGACTTGGTGGACTATTATATGATTGATTAGATGCAAAGAATATTACTGTATTGGTTATAAGACATTACATAACAAAATTGAAAGAACTAATTGGCAAGTTTATACATAGAGTTACATGAGAGAAAAATTGCACAATAATCTTATAATGCATGTGCGGGATTATTCGGTAATTTGTTATGTTTTTTATCTATTTCACTATATTACTCACATTAGTGTATGATGTTTCTTTCAACAAGGAACTCAAGAAAAGCCTCACATTGGCAGTAAGAAAACATATTTGATTTCCGAAGAAAGATATATCAGTGCAATTCCTTGATTACATCTTCTTTGACAGAAAGTGTTTCATATACTTTGCACTATTTAGAGTTGGAAACCTATTTTATATTAGTACCGTGTTTTTTATTTAGTGTTTCTAATATCAGATATTGATACAACTATATAGTGGGTGTGATTATTCATTTGACCACATGGATTTGGAGCCTGAGAGAGCAGTTGAGTTGGCAATTTGATTCTTAACGCAAGTGTATGATTTCTGAAGAAAGATATATCAATGCATTTCCTTGATTACATCTTCTTTAACGAGAAGCACTTCATATACTTTGAACTATTTAGAGTTGGCAATTTATTTTATAGTAATATCGCGTATTTTGTAGTGTTTCTAATATCATATATTGATACAAGTGTACAGTTTGAATGTGGTTTTTCATTTAATACAGGGAGTTGGAGCCTGGAAGAGCAGTTGAGTTGGCTAATCGATTCTTAACGAAAGTATATGATTTCTGAAGAAAAATCAGTGCATTTCCTTGATTATGTCATCTTCGACGGGAAGCACTTCATATGCTTTGCATTATTTAGAGTTAGCAATATATTCTATATTAGTATAATTTTATTTTTTTTATATTATCTAATATCAGATATTGATACAACTATATAGTGGATGCAATTTCTTATTAAAAATTTTATGGTGTTTCCTTTCTCTATATGATATGGTATGTAAGGCATGTGGGGAATGTATAGATGGTGAAATACTTACTAATTCAAAGGTTGATATAATTTTTTAAAAGTACTTTCTTTAATAAGATATTTAATTAATCCCCAACATATTAAACTGTTTGTTATTGGTGAATTTGGTTATAATTGTTAATCTACTAAATAATACTCCCTCCATTTCAAAATATTTGTCTTCTATTCCATCTTCGTCAGTTTTAAAATTGTGTCCAGCTTCTGTTTATAGTCGTATTATCTCGATAAACTCTCAAATATACCCTTGATCTTTTTTACCCATAAACTTATTTTTAATGGGACCCAGTTTAAAATTTTAAATAATATTTTTATAATTAAGAAACAAATATGCTAATATCTTTATTGCTTATCAGGACGTGGGTTATAAACCCAAACATGTCACTATCCAACAACAAAAAACCCAACAAAACAAATTTTTCACAAAAAACCTATTTGAAACCAACTGTCTAAACTATCCTTCCTTAAACCACTCTCTCTCATTTATTTCTCCCTCATTTAATTTGTAACAACATTATTTCCCTCTTCAACAACTTCCAGAATTTCACCCGTTCCCCAATTTCAAAATCTTCAGAACAATCTCCTGAAAAAATATAATCTTCATCTTCATCCAATCATCCTGATTGTCATCATCATCATCCTCATCATCATCATCTGCATCACCACCGGTACATTAAGAATCAGAATAAAAACTAAATTTCTATTCGCAAACGGTTGTTCATCATCATCAGTAGATTTACTCACTTTCCCACATCCTCCTTCTACTATTAACTTAGATCTGTCTATTATACTCTCTAGCAATTTCAACCTAACCTAACATCAAAACAAAATCACTGAACATCATTCAAAATGGTGAAGAAACAAGAGAAAAAATAAGATAAAAAGATCAAAAAAAATAATTAATAAAACAGTTAAGAAACAAGATTCTCCATATGGTAAATCGAAGTTTTATTGTTCTTCAATGATTGTTTATGGTTGAAAATAAACATGCATCTGTTTCGAAATCACTGGTTTCATAGTTAGGTTTCAATTATATTTTTCTGTAATTAGGTTTCGCTGATTTTTAGTTTCGCAATTTTGGTTTCATCAATGAATTTGGCTAATAAGGTTTCATCTGTTTCGAAATCACTGATTTCATAGTTAGGTTTCAATTATATTTTTCTGTAATTAGGTTTCACTGATTTTCGTCTTGGTTTCATCTGTTTCTAGCATGGTTTTAGGTTTCATCAGTTTTCACCTTATTTATTTACTTAATGGCTATTTTGATGGAACCAAAATTGATTTTATCATGTTCACTTATGGTTGTGACCAACTCTGTTGGTGTTTTTTACTTAATGACTATTTTGATGGAACTAAAATTGATTTCATCATGTTCACTGTATGGTTGGGACCAACTCTGTTGGTGTTTTTTTACATAATGACCATTTTGATGGAACTAAAAATTGGTTTCATCATGTTCAAACCGCAGCAGATGAAACCAAAGCTGAAGACTTCGTCAAGCTGTTCGTCCTCTATCTCTTGGTTTCGATATTTGTCCCAAACAAAGGTGGGCAGAAACTGACTTCAAAATACTTGTACCAAGTATTTGAGATGAATAAGGTGTGTTGGCCAGATGTTTTTCACGAGTATCTAATTGAGTCGATAATAAAAGATGAAGAAGTTGATGATGTTTCAGGTGGCGTCATTTACACATTGGTAAGTTAATTTTTGTTTTTTTTGATTCATAAGTTGTTTATTTTTCCCGAGTTTGATTACTAATTTGGATGTTGTGTATTGTTTTTTTTTAGTATTGGTTTGCTGAGATGTCAAACATCACCTTAAGACTGGATGAGAACGAGATGTACGCAAGGTTCGCTAGATGGTACCTAGATGAAATAAGCAAGACAGTAGTGAATAATTTTGATGATCTTAGCAATAAACCATAAATTTTCTCAAAAGCAAAAGCAACAATAGTTCTTGTTTGTTTATAATTTTTAATGTCTGAGAATTAAAAATTTCAATCATTTACTTGGTTCCGCCTTATTCCAGATGAAAACAAATGATGAACCAAAAAAAGGTTCCATAGTTTATTTAATTCCACCTTATTCCAGATGAAAAAAAAAATGATGAAATCAAAACAAGTTCCATAACTTTTCTTGTGTTCTGTAGATGAATGTTGGTCACCGTCAGGGATCCTTCTTGCTTTCATATAATGAACAAGAAATACGCTTGGTCCAGCGTATAGAGGAATTGGATATTCATGTTGAAGAGTACATTGATGGTGAACTGTAGGTTGGTGATGGAAATGAAGAGGGTAATGCAAGTGAAGAGATTGTTGGTGCTAGAAATGAAGAGAATGTTGGAACTGGAAATGAAGATAACTCTTACAAGGCAAAATATAAGTGGGCGAGAATTTTGATTGAAAAACTTACAACCGTTGGTAACATTGGGCTTTCTGAAGAAGATCAATCAATTCTAGCCAAATATGATGCTGAGGAGAGGTTACAACCAGTGATGAAGACTTACTTGAGACAGAAACGTAAAAGAGATGAAACAAAAACAGTTTCGAACAGTGAAGAAACGGTACCTGAAACGGTTTCGAACATTGAAGAAGATGCGGAGGTGAATATGATCTTGTTTATTTGTGTGTGTTGGGTTAATGATAGTTCCATTTGAATAGATTGGTATGATTTTCTTTTATAATGAAACCAGAAAAGTTTCATTTGAGAATTATATTAAGTTAGAAATGTTAATATCTAACATATGTTAAATATGGCTAGATATGATAAGCAAAGCTATAAATATTGTGGATGACATGATAGAAAAAGAAAGGGGTTTTCGGCAAGAAGAAACAGAACAAGATGCTGGCGATGTTGAGATTGAACAAGAAAGGATTTATTGGTTGAAGATGGTGAACAAAAGAAAAAGTCTGGCAATTTTGAACAAGATAATGCTGAGGTGATAATTTACTTTGATTTGATTTTTTTGTTGTCATTGAAACTAATTTTTTTGAAATCAATAAATCTTGCAGGTAATGAATATGCCGGAAGAAACACAACAACATGATGCAGTGGAACCTGAAAAGGTTTCAGCTCATGAAGTTCAGATTCAAGGTTTAATTGAAGATTTTGAAGATTATTTGTTGGAACCAGAAAAGGTTTCTTCAACTGAAGGAAAAGTTCAGGGGCAACAAGTGATGGAACCAGAAAAGGTTGCATCATCTGAAGGCAAAGCTCATCTGCTGATTGAAGAGGTTTCAGAGTTAACTCCGAACACAATTGAAGAATTGAAGGTGGCTGAGAAAGTTGAAACTGAAATCAACAAAGCAAAGCAAGCCAGAGATAATGTAATATAAGAAGTTTTGGAGATAACTCCAAACACAGCTGAAGATATCAAGGTGGTTGAACAAGTTGAATCCTCTTTGTCGAAGACTGAGGTGAAGAGTGTAATAGAAGAAGTTTCTGAATTGACTCCAGACACAATAGAAGATATCAAGGTGGATGAGCAGGTAAAATTGGAAGCCAATAAAAGTTCTTTGTCAAAGCCAGAGATAGAGATTGAAGTGTCAAATTAGAGTTCAATTGATGAAACTATTCTTCAGCAAATGGAAGATGAATATGCAAAGAAGGGTTCTACATCAAAGCCAGAAAGTAAAGGCATGTGTTACTACTCAGTTATACACATGGCAAAAGATGTAATTGATTTAGAAGATGATATGCCTCATTTCAGTTTGGTATTGACGCAAAGTGACAGTGAAAAATAAGATAGTGAGAATGAAGACGTCAGTCCCGAACAAAAGGTGAGTAACATATTATCAAGGATGAGGAAAAACAAAAGGAATATGCAAGCACCTGTTAAGATACATGATTATACACCTGGGGAAGTTAAGAAGAAGAAAAGAAACAAGAGTCGTTGTGTTAGCAGAAAGCAATCTAAAAAGTTGGATAAGAAACAAACAGAGAAAAAAGAGGTGAAGTTGAAAGCAGATGACAACTTGAAGATTATGCAGGTACTCGATTCAAATCATAAACCGCTCGTGTATAGATATTTTAAAATGCATAATGAAAGGTACGTGGCATTCATATTATTCAGTTTTTTGGTTTCATAATTTCAGTGTTGAAACCAAAATGAGAATACATTTCTTTCAGTTTCTTTTCTTCTTCTTTAATCATTAATTTGTTTTTCAACAATTTAATAACAGTGACATGGCATGGGAGAAAAAAGAGCTTGGATTGTACATAACGGGAAGGAATATGAATACCTTGATAAGAAAGGGTGACATCGCCGGAGATATGTTTGAATTCTACATGCTGAAATTGCAAAAAAAATATATCAAAGAAAAACTTGAAACCAGATGGTACTCTTAAGTACAAAAGGGCAGTTTTTCTAAGCACATATGTCTATGTAAGTTTCCTTTAAATTCTCTTATACAATTGTCTTTCTGAAACCAAATTAGAACTTGATTTTTGATTTTTTACTGAATTTCAGACATTACACCCAATCGGCAAAATTATCGCTCTGCAATTGAAGCTTTCATCGACAACATGAATTTGTATTCGTTCAATTGCTCACAAAAATTAGTGAAAAGTTGTATCACTGGACATTGCTATCTTTTGATAATGAGACTGGAGAATTCTCACACTTCAACTCCATGGCTTCCACTGAAGATGAATGCAGCAAAAGTGCTGAAAGCATGAAAGAAAGAATGGTTTCAGCATTCAAACAACATGTTGCAAAGCTCTCCCTAGAACCGGCAAGTCAATCAAAAGAATTTGTTTTGAACACCCCTTTGTGTTGTCAGCAAGATGTGTAAGTGCTTTAAAAGAACTTGTGTTTAGAGATCTTCTCTTCAATAATCTTCATTTCAATCCTTTTTTGTTTTGTTCAATTTAAAGATCTTGTTTTATTAATTTCAGGAATGATTGTGGCCTTCATGTTTGCTATTACACGAAGAGCCTCTTGAAAGGAAATTTTTCGTCCGAAGAGCATATAAAACAAAGGGTGCAGAATATGAGGCCAAAGCTGGCCTGCAAGATACTCCTTGACAAAGTTGCAGACTATGAGGCCAAAGTTGCAACTTAAAGTTATAATAGAGAAAGACGGGCAATGATTGATTCACAGTAGGGTGGAGGAGGACTACTTGCAACATACAGGAAGAGGAGTTACAATAAGGTTCAGTTATGCAATTGTTTTGTGTCTCGTTTTGATGGCAGAGAAAGAAGATTGATGGTGAGTTAATGGTGGTTGTCTGTTCATGGAAGTGAAGGTCCAGTTCATGGTAGTAAAATCCAGTGAAACTGCGTTTGGGTTAGAGTTTGTGAAAAAAAACAGGAAAACTTGCGTCTGGTTTTCAACTTGACCGTAAAACTAAGAAAGTATAAAGAAGTTGTAAATACAGGGTAGCTTTTTCTAGGTGCAAGTTTAAAGAACTAAGAACAGTATTTTCATCGATCACTAGTCTTAATTTATAAAATATCGACTCTTAATCAAGATGTTGCGATATTTTTCTCTTTTTTTTTGGTTTTTTTTTATACCGGAAGTGACGCATCCAGGATGAGCATACCTATCACAGACGTAAACAAAAAATGATGGAACCAGAAAAAGTTCCATCATTATTTTCGGTTCATCTTATTCCAGATGCAAACAATGATGGAACCAAAAAAAGTTCCATCAATTTAGAGATGAAAAAAAAACTGAAGAATGTGACAAACTATGAAAACTATTTTGGTTCCAACAAATTATAAAAGCCTGCAACTCTGACAAACTTAATCTAAAAATAAAAAAACATGAAAGACCTGCAGCAAATTAAAATGTTTAACTGTAAAAAATATAGAAAAAAAAATGAATAAAAAAATGTAGATTAAAACATATAGTAGTCTAAACGAAAAATGAAAATGAAAGTAAATGAATTGTAGTCAAAATGAATTCACATCTGCCGTGCAGGGCATGTCCTTCGGCTATGGGCACTTAAAACATGGCAGCTACCACAAGTTTTCATCTTCTTATTAGGAATTGAACCTGTATTAGGAATTCTCTTCTTCTTCCTTGGACGACCTGATTGTGGTAGAGCATCAGGACCAAGAACAAAAGATTTTGGAGACAAGATTAATTGCTCTTGCATATGATTCACGGTAGAACTTTACTGTAAAGTCGAATTCGACATACTTATACGGATCTTCTTCATTTATCATGATACAATGGATAAATAAAAATCACAAAGTAAATAAAGCAACCGATTAGAGATCAAAATCACAATTGATAACCTTTTGCTGATCACCAACTATGTGGAAGATTTCTATATGAAGAACAGAGAATTGACACCAACTTAAACATATACTACCCTTCAAATCAAAAACAGATGCTTGTAGACCAATACAAAAAGATAATGTATCCTCTTTGTGAGATATACCGGCGAGAACAGATTCCATAATCTACATGAAAAAGTATGAAACCAAAAAAAGTTTCACTAGATATAAATATAAACAACAACAACAAAATTTGAATATTAACATCAAAAACATAACAATTTTGATTCCAATAGATTTGAATAAGAAACATCAACAACATAACCAGAGAAATCGTAAAAACAAATGGATCTGAGTTTCATGATCAACATAAACTCAAAAATTAAAATAAAATAAAAAACAAAATAAATTACCTGAAAAGTTGAATTTCAGTCTCCGATGAATGATTGAACTAACACAATAGATTGAGCCGAAAGAGGATACGACCAATTTGAAAGAATAAACTGTAACTTCAATTGGATTCTTCAAACCAATATCTAATCTCACTGATGACTGATTCGAAGAACAAACTTAAAAGTTTCATAATCAATATAAACTCGAAAATTAAAATACAATCAAAATCATAATGCCAAAACCAAAATCAAGTAAAATTAACAAAAAATGCTTGTAGACCAATACGAAAAGATAATGTATCCTCTTTGTGAGATATAACCGCGAGAAAAGGTTCCATAATCTACAAGACAAAGTATGAAACCAAAAAAAGTTTCACTAGATGTGAATATGAACAACAACAATAAGAACAACAAAATCTGAATATTAACATCAACAACATAAAATTTTTGATTCCAATAGATTTGAATAAGAAACATCAACAACATAACCAGAGAAATCGTAAAAACAAATGGATCTGAGTTTCATAATCAACATAAACTCAAAAATTCAAACAAAATAAAAAACAAAATCAATTACCCGAAAAGTTGAATTTCAGTTTGCGATGAATGATTGAACTAAAACAATAGCTTAAGCCGAAAGAGGATATGACCAAATTTAAAGAATAAACTGTAACTTCAGTTTGATTCTTCAAACCAATATCTAATCTCACGGATGACTGATTCGAAGAACAATCTAAAAAATTCCATAATCAATATCAACTCGAAAATTAAAATACAACCAAAAATCATAATAACAAAACCAAAATCAAGTAAAATCAAAATTACCTGATGAATGATTCGGCTACTTAGAACTTGTCTTCTGTATTTCAATTAAACAGAAACGAAAACGAGTTCTGTTGAGACTTGTTCAATGGATTTTTGAGAGAAGATGTGTTTGAATTGAAACCCTAGAATCTAAGAAGAAACGAAGATTTTGAGAGACTTATTCAATGGATTTTTGAGAGAAGATGTGTTTGAATTGAAACCCTAGAATCTAAGAAGAA